>JAODTR010000018.1:5885450-5936806 GCA_025399935.1 Amblyopsis rosae
GGAATATGTGGCCAGGATTATTCTACATTACATTTTATTTTATTTACTGCATTAAACTAAATTAGATATTAACAGAATGTAATTTATTTTTATGTTATGTTCGTTTTTATACACTATTTCTTAGTTTAAATATATATGGTAACAGTGACATACATGTACACATACTGTACCATGATAGGCTAATCACTATTTACCATTCATTACAGCGTTGATAATCTTAATTAAGGTATAATAAATCCATTCACTTCTACCCATATATATACACACACAGTAAACACTATGAACATGGCATGTGAGTGGCTTTTGGAAGCTATAGTTGCTGTGCAGCCATCTTGCCTGGCCCCGCCTCACAAACACACCCCTAATCGATGTGTGCGAGCGCTGCAGCTCGATGCCAATGATTCACTCCTGTTCTTAATTAGAGAAACACATCAGATACTAATGACATCTCAAATCAATCGACAAGCGGCAGGCAAGGGGACTGGGGTTAAACGCAGACACAACGTCCCGCCCCTGATCTCTCCTCCACTCTCTCTTCTCATCCCTTCATCAAGTGTTGCATAGCTGAAGTGTGTTTAGAGGACGGTGGCTGAGATACGTCGACGTATCTATCATAATGGGTGCTAATCACTGCTTTCCTCTCTGGGTGGCTAATTACAGAACAACACTGGACCCAAACACAGGGCCTAAGCATGATAGACAGACACACACACACACACGGCACCCCTTGGTTTCCTCTGCTCCATCTGTGCAGGGCAGGGGATGGATGAATGCTTTGAGGAGGCATGGGACAGGCTGCCAGGCTGCTTAGCCGCATGGCCGAGTGTGTAACTAGCAGCATTAGTGAACACCTGCACCCAGGAGACAATCAAAGACAGAGGTACTTAGGAGACACACACGCACACGCACACGCACACGCACACACACACACACACACACACACACACCACGCACCAGTAGACACATGCCTTTTGCATTGGCTCATAGGTGCACACTGACACACACAGACATGTAAACACATCCAGAGAGTTCTGCAAAGCACACACATGGATACACAAATCGGTGTGAGCTGAAACACGCGCACACACACACACACACGTTGGGGGAGTCAATAGTGCTGATTTTCCTTGTCAGCTCCTGGGCAGGCTGCGCTGGTATAAAGAGACATCAATCTGTGATGTCAGCACTTACCTAATGAACCCTCACAGATCGATGGGAGCACTGGTCCGCAACACACAGCCTGCCTGGCCTGCTTTAATGTATACACTCACTCTATTGGTTTTCTGGGCTCGGCAAAGCCACGACATGTGTCTGAATGTACGTGTGTCTGTGTGTGTGTGTATACATTATGTACAGCAGTGTAAGCCAAAATGCAATTGTGTTACTTCTACTGTGTGTGCCTTTTCTGCTGCTATACAGGCTTAAATAAATGTGTGTGTAGAGTGCATGTGTTATTTTGTGTGTGTGTACGCGTGTGTGTACGTGCCAAATGAAGAAACATGTACACACGTTTTTGTGAGTGTGGGCAATGTATGTATGTGTGTGTGTGTGTGTGTGTGTGTTTACATAACCTCTTCTATCAACATGTTTGTGTCCATCACATTCCTTCGTACCTCCCACAATGCACCAGTTCACATGCTAACACACTATAGCACTGTGCAATCAGATTAGTTCCATTCTCATTGATACACATCCAACGCCCCCCTTCCCTTGATCCACATACACGTCAACCCCCCCCCCAGGCTACCTAATTGACCAGAATAAACATATTATATTGCCATGAGTGTCACGATTGTGACAAATTGCGCGGCATGACGGACACAAATCACGGCATTAGCCTTGCTCCTTTTATCAGCAGTGTCCTCCTGTCTTCTATAAACACTCCTCCACACACAGGGAGGGAAGGGGGGGTCATGTCTGCAGCCACGCTTTAACGTTCAAAAAGTAATCTTCCTCCATCAGTAGCGTGCCAGGAGAGGAGGGACATTATGCCTCCACACACACACACACACACCATGGTGTTGACATAGGCGTGTGTCAGTATGTGTGTGACAGCATGTGTATGTGTGCACTCTGTGTGTCTTTGTGTAGAAACATGTAGTTGCAGGTGTGTGTGTGTGTGTGGACAAAGAAGGGATTAAAGAAGCAGAGCGTGGGAGGGAGGGGGCTGACGTGTTAATCAGTGAATCAGCGCTCGCCCACTAATGTCTGCCAGTGTAAATACGGGCCCTGGTCTCCAGCCGTCACATACGCTGTGTTTCTGGCCCATTAGGCCCGGCCTCGTACACCGCTCGCCCGAGCCTCATTTACCCTTCTATAGGCATCTGTGGCTGCTGATAGGGAGCGCACGTGAATTAATGGCACTATGGGCACTGCCAGGCACGCTGTCCATGCACATGCACGCGCACACACACACACACACACGCAAGCCTCAGGGACGTACTCAGAATGCATGATATTGGGTCTGTACACAAACACCTGGTGGCTTTTATGTGTGTGGGATAAACTAACCTTTGCAGTAAAGATTTAGCAGCTTTATTAGTTTAGGAAATAGCTGTAATTAAGGATCATTCATAATGGCTGCTTCTCCCCTCTCTGCGCTATTAAAAGGGGGCAGGCCTAATTTAGCCTGCATGTGCTAGAGAGAGAGAGAGAGAGAGAGAGAGAGAGAGAAAGAGAGAGAGAGATGGTTATTGCTAAATGGCCACTACATTGCTTTATAAAAAAAAACATATTATACTTAGTGCCTCCAACACTAATGCTCATTAGCAGCAGACACACTCAAACCACAAGCTACGGGCACGCTACAGGCATACACGCTAGTTTGATTGCTGAAATAATCAGAACCCAGTTTGAGAACAAACAGAAAAAACAAACAAACAGAAAAAGAAGCAAGTAATTGCTAGTCATCATTTGCTAGTCCCACAGTTCTCTGGTTCTAATAACATGGCCATACAAGATAAAACATGATGATAATAAATAGAACCGGAGGTCATATTGAAAACCTGTACACAGCCCTGCACAACACCATGACACGGTGTTCATCCATTGACAGCTGGTCAGACAGGCAGGCGGAGGAGCTGGGGGCTCGTTCCCTCCCACCGTCCTCCCTCAGGACCCCCCCTTCCCCCCACCACACACACACACACACACACACCACTGGAGGCGAGGAACGGAAACCAGAGTATTGGATCGATAAGTCCACAGATGCTGCCAGTCGCTTTCACTCATTACCAGTGATGAATAATGAAGCACAGCCCCCCATCCTTCCTCAATACACGCACACACACACAGGCTTGATTACATACAGTATAATGACACATGCTGTGTATGCAGTACATGCATGTCTCTGCCATAGACATAAAAACTATACCACTATATGAATGTACAGGATGACATCACCCACAGACCTGTGATATCCAGGATGGATTGGCTGCTCGCCACTATTGGCCGTCCACACAGACTGTAGAGGACTGTAGTGGGTCTGTAGTGTACCTTAGTCTTGCAGAGCTATATACGTAAAGTTAGGGACATGATGGCATGATCCGCCTACTTGACAACAAGTAGGCATCAACCAACTACGGACGTTAAACTAAAAGTTTGTTGAGAAACATACCAACTGTTATCAGGTTGTGCTGTGTAGGCTGCTATTAGTGCTTAAAATACGTAACAACTGAAGTTAATCAATAAAGCAGGCCACTGGACTACCGTTGCACCGGAATGACAGATACAGACTCCATGAGTGTCAATGCTAACAGCCAATGAAAATCCACTTCTCAATTTCAGAAAGTGCTGTCGAGTTTACAGGAGTCAGACGTTCAGCACAGTGTTGCTTATGTGACGTAGTGCTTATGGACGGAAGAGGCTGAGACTAGTCACACCTGGACCACAGGAAGAAGCATGACACAACTCAGGACTGTGACATCAACAATGAGGTGTGCGTGTGTTTATGTGCCCTATTAGCTTGTGAGGCTCAGGCCTCAACACTGCACAGTGCAGCGGCTTCCTGGACATCCGTGTAGGCAGAACTGAGGCGTTAAGTGTGAATGTGCACCACCACCTTAAGTTGGCACTGATGCCCAGAACCCTCTTGTGCTTGCTGGTCCAAATGATTGTTCCTATATGTTTATTGAATGTATTATCTAATTCTTTGTGTGTCTGCAGAGGCAGTGTGCTCTATAGACAATTGATTACCAGTAATTGCTGCTGCTACTGTATGTGACAAATATATGTTGACCTTATGATTGATATATTTTTGTTGTCATTATCCTCTTAATGGAACAATATTTTCTGAAATGGTCACAGAAGAAATGGTCATTAGAAGAGGTGAAATGAGCTACTGAGAGCTGTCTGCACAACAGAACCACTGGGCCATTAGCCTGCAACTTACAACGAGAAAACAGCAGCTTAAAGCTAAAACCCGATCAATTACAAACAGTGACATGTCCAAATTGTGATTTCCACGCTGTCCGGTGCATCTCTCACACCGCCATCGATTTGTGACGCTTGTAACGCTTTCTGTTAATTCTGTTCCACACAAAATCTATATGTGTGCATTTGAAAGCAGGCCTGTGGAAACACACACAGGCTGTTTCAGCTCCACCGGCCAGACAGCCACTGTCAATCTACCTAACGACCTACTGTAATGTCTGCTGATGCTCACTGGGGCCAGCACGGCGATTTATGTGTGTGTCCAGAGAAGATTGCCAGCCCTGCGCAGTATTGAAAGTGTGCATTGAAGCCCGGTAACTTATGTTGGATCAAAGAGGTCAGGGTCCTTGGGTAACAGTGAACAGTAAGGAGCTAGGCTTTGGTCCACTGTTTAGGACACAACTGTGTGTAATGCTAGAAGACACCCTCCTGCAGGTGTGTGTGTATGTTGAGAAGCAAGACTTGTGGTGGGCAGACAGATGTTCTAGTGGTATCACCTCTACTCCCCCACAGCACCACCTTCAGGCAGCGATACTGTACTGTAGGTCAGCCTGGAGATCAGGTCTGCCAGCACCAAAATATGTGTAGACACAGAGAGAGAGAGAGAGAGAGAGAGAGAGAGAGAGAGAGAGAGAGCAGGGTCTTGGTGTCACTTTATCAAATCCCTCCCTGCACACTGTAACAGAGGTCAGGGGAAGAGCGTTGCAGGGCCAAAGTGTAAAGCTGAGTGAAAACACAGTGCTGCTCTAATACCTTTCATAAAGAGGAAAGCCCCCTCATCCGCCAGCTGTGATTAAATATAACCTGAGTGCCCAAAAAGCAGCCGCCACCAAACCCTGCCTGCCCTAAGATTGTGTGTGCGTGTGCGCTCACAGGGTGAGAAGGGTAAAAGCAATTTGTGGAGAACCTGTCAGGAAGTAAAGTGTGTGTGTGTGTGTGTGTATGTGTGTGTGTGTGATGGGCCCGTGGTGCTATACTATGTTTAAGAGCAGTCACTGTGCTGTCATCAGCAGTTTGCAGACTGTAGTGGGCCTCTAGAGCTGGCACAAGTGAGATACTTGTGTTTGTGTTCTCTTTGACTACACAGTATCTATTATGTCATGTAAATAACTAACTGTCCATTGATACATTCATCAATAGATTATAGTTATTATAGTATTTATACTCTATAACCCCCACACACCCTCCATCCCCCCACCCACTCTGCTAACAGCAATAGAAATAGCAAGTGTATGTATACTAGGGGTGCGATATGATTGCCGATTTTCAGCCTGCAAAATCAACCGATACCGATGATTTTAAAATAACATTTTAATCCAGGTAAATCCATGAAATCAAGAAAATGCCAAATTAATGGTGATTTGACGGCCATTTAATTGACAACAAAGATCGGTTATCCGTATCGGCCATTAGAACGGAGAAAAATCGGAGTATCACGATCAAATTTTTTTGTGGAAATTGAACGATTCTCCTGCCGATCGATGCATTGGTGCATTACTAACCACACTGTGTGACACACCAAGTCAAGGGGAAGAAGACATTTAGATGTGCTCATGTTTGTTCAGCAGTCCTACTGTATACAAGTTCAGCCGGTCCACAGAGATAAAGAGACAGTGGGCCATCAGTGGCGCTCAGAGCCCCATTGTGGAGCCTTGTTTTCTTGATCTACTGTAATAGAAGGTAATGACCCAGAGAGCAGGGCCAGGCTTCCTCTAGCGCGCCACTGGCCTCAGGGGGGGCTGCTGTGCTCGCTCAGCGGCGCTGCGGTTGTGGCAGTGCAATAAGAAGAAGCGCACACGGGCAGGGGAGTCTATTTGGCTGAGAGTGATGGCTAGCTTGTTGCTCATCCCAGCCCAATAAATCTCCATGGCGGGCCGAGAGATGAGCGCCGCTTATCTCATCAGCCGCACGGCGGATGCCTCCGCCCGGCGCTCACACCTCTGATTTATCACGACCAGGGGACGGGAGAAGTTCTTCAGCGGAATGAAACTAAAATACAGGAAAGACGGAATGGAGAAGAGAAGGAGAGGACGGGAGGGGAAATGAAATCATAGCTGGGGAAAGGACATATTGAAAAGCAGGGGGCAACAGAGGATAATGCAGAAATATAGAGAGCAAACAGAAAGGTTTTCAAGGGAAAACATGAGGCTGCGGCGCGAGGCAACACAATAAACCAAAGGATGTGTGTGTGTGTGTGTGTGTGTGTGTGTGTGTGGGGGGGGCATTTGCTAATGTGGAGGGACGGCGGAGGTGAGGAGAATAACACCTGAAGGCCAAATGAGATTATTTTTCTTCTGCAGCTAGGAAGCCTCCAGAGAGACAGACAAGGCTAATATGTCAGACAGGTCCTTAACCTTCACTCATGTGAAGAAACATGGTCGGCAAGCTCCTCAATCATCATCACAGAGATCCTGGTTCTGACAATGGCGTCACCGGCTGCGGTGTGTGTGTGTGTGTGTGTGTGTGTGTGTGTGTGTGAGAGGGACCCATAACTATCTGTGATGAACTGGCCTTATGCAGGGCACGCAGGGATTCAGCTGATGGATTGCCGCTAGTATTACATCTAATCATATCTGCGCAAGGTTCCGGCTGCGCGGCAATCCACATGTAATGCCGCCTTATTGGTGGCCATGTTTGCACTAGCTTTGTGATCCGTAGATCAACACGCACCGTACCAAACACGTGACCTTGATATCTAAGGTTCCCTCTGGAATTTGCTCAGGCATTCTGGTTCTCTTTCTCAATGTGTTATCCTCACACCACAACTTGAACACAGGGACATAATTAATAGTCAAATTAAAAGTAACAACGTTTCCATAAGGGACACTCAGACACAATAACCCGCATCATTGCTGGTTTACCAATAGTCTGTCTCCATCAATCGCAAACCGCAGCATCAGAGGCATGGACACTGTGACCCCCCCACCCCACCATTGTGATGAATAGCTGGCCACGCTAACACAGGCAGATTACCCCCATAAGAGCTTTTCAAAAGGGTGAGAGGCGAGGCGAGGGACGGGGCTCACTGATAAATGACAGGTTTATCTAGAGCCTTTTCTCCACAGTAATCCAGGATGGGGGAGGTGAGGGGGGCAATAAACCAGGCCGGAGTAAGATGACTGGGAGAATTATGTCAGCGTGATTGTCAATCACGGAGGCCTGGGTTCTGCTCTTCAGCTCTCCACCTCTGCCTCCAGCTCCGTCACACGGCCATCTGAATTAGTGTGTGTGTGTGTGTGTGTGTGTGTGTGTGTGCGTGCCCGTGGCGGGGGCTGGCGGGAGACAGACGGGTATAATATTCTCATCACTCTTGGCTCGGCTGTGGTTGGTGAGGAGCGTGGCCCAGGGCGCTAGGCGGCCCAGCCAGACCCAGCAAATATTCCTAAACCGCAATTTTTCATATTTCCCTGTATGCATAAGGAGATGAAAAATCATCCCATCATTTGTATTGTCTGACTGAGGTTATACACAAATATTAGTTTATCTAGTGCGCCTAAGATTGCCTCCCTAAGCAAGACGGATTGGTCTTTGGGAGGGGGCAATATTCCCCGGGAACATATTCAGTCCATCTTTTATGTGCTGCAATTCAACAAGCGGCAGGCATGAAGCTCCATATCCAGACAGGCTCGATAAAGCTAAACACCCAATAGAGACACCACTTATTATCCACAATACGCTTTAATTGCCAGACAATTTGCAGCTGAGAAAAATTTATTGTTTTCTAAACCGATCTTGTGCAAAGAAGCCTGACATCTAATCTTCATATTCATTCTGCACACATTTATTGAATACTTACGTAAAATGAATATTAAAGCAAAACAAGCAATGGAATCAATTTGAGCAGGGAGAGAAAGAGAAACAAATAACTTTTCAAATAACCGTCTCCATTGATTTCCGTTGCCTCTCCTGTGTGTGAGGGTGTCTGGTCCTCCCATCCAAGACACGGTTGGAGGATGAGAAGGCGAGCACAGGGGGTTGGCAGGGAGAGTAAGAGGAGTTCAGGGTCAAACATCCCTGGGTGTTTATTAATAAGTCAGCCATGTGTAAAAGTCATTAGAGAATGCATAATGCCTTTAATCAAATCAATTGCTACTCCAAACTGATAGCGCCTATCAAAACTTACATAAAGCATGGCAAATTTCTCATTTATTTACAAAAAACATAAGCCAAAGGAGACACATTATCTCCAAAATGGGTCTAATTGCTCTCTGGCTTCGGATCAATATCGCAATGGAACAAGTGCATGAAGAAGGAGATAGGGAGAGAGAATCAATACCCTCTAAATGTGTGGTGCAAGTTGAAGGGTTGAGAACTTGAACCTATTTGAAGCGTTACCTTTAATGAGTGCCGTGTACGACAGCACATTACCATGCACTTATCATGTTCCATCTAGATATCTTGCAGGCCACCGTACCAAAGTATCGGCACTGTACAGAATTACAGTGAGTGGTAACATTATGCCTTTCTTCTCCTCTTCATGAGCTTGGAGTTGCTGACAGGCTGGGAAGCGGTTGGGCAGGGGTGTTGTGGGTAATTAGGCGGATGGAGCTACAGATGTTGAGCTGTGGAGGACCATTGCCGGGACACTGGGAAGCAGTGGAGCACATAACCCCACATCTGCCTCCCTCTCCTGGCTCCAAGCACCCTTCTTTGTTAGGGTGTGGGTCTCCATTTTTTACTGTTGACAGGCAATGTTATTTCACTGATTTTGTGGCATCTGGTTAAGCTGGGTGGCAGCAGAAGGGGGTGAGGGGAAGACACACACACAAACACACAGGACGCACTTTAATTAATTGCGGCGAGATTACATGGTCTTCCAACCGTGTAGTTTGTCATCAGAGCCCATTACACACTTCTATTAGATGTTTCTCCACAGTGTCAAGTGTAATTTGAAGGGGCGTCTTGGTGGAGGATCTCTGAGCAAAGTGAAAGCTTTAATCGGGGAGGCATGGGTTCATCTTAGCCCAGGCAGAAATAAACAAACTCCGCCACACTGCAATTAGCAGGAAGTAATGTGTAAACAAATGAGTTCTATTGGAGCGTTGCCCATTTCATGGCGTGTCACTCACTCATGCCGGTGCCGTGGTCCTGTGTCGACGCTGGCCTGTCTCTGAGGCCCCGATGCCATTGCTCTTCATTTGAGCAGGAAAAGCTTTATTTTCATCCACAAGCAATGAGGTGTCTTTGTAAAACTGTGAGGCACACCACAATCAATCTTATACCGACAGAGTTAACAGGACAGAAACCAATGCAGCCACTACTCTGCACAGAACATTACCAGCGTATGGCCTCATTATTCATCATAGGCACCATTAGACACTAGCCACTGGCTTATTTTGGGTAGGAGACAGACAGCTAGCACAGTCGACATGCAGAAACATACAATACTGCCCCCACTGAAAAACTAGAAAGAAAATTATAAAAGTCAGGCTTTTTACTTAGCGAGTACTTTAATGATACTCAGGCCTGTAAAACCATTTGAACCCAACTGAAAATGGCCCTAAATACATGCCAATTCATCCATTTATTTGAAACATTTAGCTATATCAGCATATTTTTGATACCCACATTAAACAGGCAATATACTGTGTCATTTAATGTAAACGCCAAGCCAGCCTCCGTGTTCTCATGCCCTGTAACCACAAAGACTGTGTACCTTCCTGTGCTGCCACCACAGTTAGTAAAGTAGCTGGTGACACACCAGTTAATGGGCAACATTAGGAGAGAAGGAATAATAGACTATAATCCATACAAACCCTCATAACCCCACTTTTAATTGGCCACACATACTGCAAATACTGGGACGGGCCAAAGAAACTGCTCTACTTTGGTCACAACGTCACATGCAGAACTTTACAACAGCAGACAGCCGTTAAACGCGGTCAGGCAGAGAGTTGGGGGAGAGGGGCCTGCAGAACACAGCCAGAGTGGCATCCCATGAGCCCACAGAGCACCCCTTACAAGGCTGTCTACCTCCTCCACTTGCCACACTGTCACCGCGGCAACCATCGCCACCCCAACATTGGGTTCGGGAACAGCTGCTCAGCAGAACCAGCGCGCCCAGACAAGGAGCAGGCACTGGAACTCTGGGTAATTGGACCTGTCTGGCTGTGCCAGCTAGCATGGCACATTCCTGCCTGGCGACAAAGCCAGTAAAACACTGCACCAACAAACATGGCAAAGACCACCACCAGCGGAATTATTAAGACCTTACTAACCAGATGATAAACGCCAAGCAGGCAAGGCGCTGGCCAAACAGGAAATAGACCACCACACACAGGAAGTCATCTAAATGCTCCAGCTCGTTAGCGTGTGGGCAGAGGAGCTAATGAAAACATCCAGACAGCTACGCTTCAATTTAGGAGGAAACTGAAATAGGAATTGAGGACAAACAATCAATGCCTCATTATAAGCCTACATGTCGTGCAGTGGGTTTGTTATTCTGCCCCTGTCAGTTTATTGAGAGAGCCTAATTTTGGCTTGTGTTTGTTATGCTACCGCTATTACAGGCTCATGTATCCTCACTCTTGTCCCAGTTACTTTTTCTCAGTGTCTTGTTTACCCTTGTTTTCCCTTTCACTATGAGTCTAGTTTAAGTGTCTGTCTGGCTCCATGTGCCACGACAGTCCCACCATTAAAAGAGTTAAGTAGACGGTCTACCTTTCTTATTCTTTGTAATATTATCTTTTTATTTTAATTACAGTGTTCCTCCCAGGCTAGGGAGTACTTATGTCAGCTAACTCAACTCCTGCTCACAGTCAAACCTACAATTACTGATGTGTCTATCCCTACCTTAAACATTGCTTAACAAGAAAAATATGCCAATATGCCACAGATGCGTTCATTTGGGCTCAGAAATTAAACAAGCCGCTCGGAGCAATGTTGTAAATTACCCTGAGGAATGCGCAACTGCTCGCAGACACAAAGAACAAATCACACAGGCCCTGTCAACGGCTGTGCACTTATAATTTGTAACATTTTTAGAGATATTTATTATTGTTCAAGCTGTTCCTTTTGTCCCGGTGGCCCAGCGTGGCCTCAGGGCTGAGCTCTTATCTGATCTCAGTCAGTCATGTCAGAGATTTGTCACAAAGCCATAACATACAATTCACCTCCACTCCTGCCATGCCAGAGGAGCAGGAGAGCATCTCTGGCGTGTAAAGGCAAGGCCGCATGCAACCGCTGGCGTGCCCAAACGCTCACTTGTGTTTTGGCTGTTTGGAGTCACAGCCTGCAGTGATACAGCGCATCCATAACGCCGTGTGTTTTAGCATGTGCACATCAATCTGTGCTCATGACCACCTGCACCCAGGGGCAGGACCGGGTCCTAAACAGGCCTTAATGCCTGGCTCGGTGTCCCGCCCGAGGCGGCTGTCAGTTCATAACGGATCAGACGCACCTGACGGCTCTATCTCTAACAAGCATCTCCGACTCCTCATCAGAGCTTTTATTGAATCATGATTAACTCCCTCCAACGCTGCTGACAGACACACCGCTTCATCTGTCGCAGTTCCCCTCGCCCGGCTGGGCCCCGAGCAAGAGCTGACAGCCAGAGACGGAGGGAGGGAGGGAGAAGGTGTAGTGCTGTTTAGCTGCTGGTAAAACAAACAGCATGGCGGCACTCCACTGTACATGAGGAGGAACAAAGACTGTTAGTGATCCATTGGCAAACCTTTCATTCAACAAAGGCAGCTCTGTCAGACTGGCAGATGAGGCAGAATGACAGAGGGGAACAGTGAGAGAGAGAGAGCGAGAGAGAGAGAGCGAGAGAGAGAGAGAGAGAGAGAGAGAGAGAGAGATAGAAAGTGACAGCAATAGAGGCAACATAAAGACAATGTGCACGTGAAGCACAAAGGGATTAGCGCGGCGAAGCGACGTGGCAGGGAGATGTTCGTTATGTGGCGAGCGCGGGAGACAAAGACGACCGGCTGCTGACACCTTTACGCTTTAATTGCCAAAATAAGAAATTAGTGCAGGCTCTTTGTTCTCTCTCTGGATGTGTATGTGGGGGGGTGCGGGAGACATAAGACAGGATGTCAAATAGATGCCTCTGTATCAAAGAGCCTTGTGTACCTAGTAATGCACACAGGAAGTGTACAGTACGTGTGTGTGTGTTTCCCTAGAGCACTAAAGAAATGTGGACTCTCACCCCGCTCACCACCAACACTGTCCAAGCCTGGTCTTCTTGCAGGCTGTCAAAAGCCATAGAAACACCAGATTATTCTGCTCACAATTAAATGTGTTTGAAACGTCAGACGAGGAGGACAGCAACATAAAGCAATAACAACAAAGGGGTAAGAATATGCGCCCCAAAGGCGTGGGGGAACCCCCCTTCCCCTTCTCCTCTCCCCAAGTTAGCGTGAACTCATTTCAAAATAAGGACTTCACGCCGCTTCATCTCTCCTGGGTAGTTAGCATATTAGCGGTCGTCACGGGTTAGCACTCGCTAATCGTTTCCAGGTAGTGATGCGACCGCTGTGCTCGGCCGATAAGATGGAGGGAGGCTGGGCGTATCCGGAGCGCCGCTGGGCGGTCTCTGAGGCTGAAATGGAGTAACGCAGAATCAATGCTAGCCGCTTTCCCCTGTCATCGCTGATATCATACAAAAGTGCTAATTACTTTAGTTCAACCTCCAGACCAGCTCTGACCAGAGGGCTAATGCAGCCTAATCGCGTGTGGGGCCCTGCGCTCACCTTCCCCGGACTTTCGCCTTTCCCAGTCGGTCTCGATCGATCGCAAAATGCAGCTGGGGTCACTACGGCCCACAACTTCCACTCCTGACCCCTCCACATCCCCGGGCAGGACCTTAATGGAGCTGTGAGCCCCCAGAAATCAATACTCAAACCAGGCATAGATCACTTTGTGAGCCCCCCCGCTGATAGAATCTGACAACAGGGCAGAGTGCGGAACAACTAAATAAGCCAGACAACGCAGCCGGTACACACTGTGTATTTATTTCAACGCCCTGGTAATACTGTCCTAGATTAAGATTAGGAGAACAGACATCAGCAGCACACAGTGTCCCCCCATTACCCGATAATACTTTCAATTTGAGCTGCTCTCAAAACAGAGGAAGCACCTACATTAAGACCCATGTATCGACACAGCGGGCTCTGTATGCTCTGGGCCTGCGAAGTCGTCAAAGCTCCACATCTGAGGGAAGTGCGCCCTAATAAGGAAAGAGAATCAGCATGTGCATTAATTCCTTTTCACCTCGAGAGGACCTGCTCGGGTGGCTGTGTCCCGTTAAGATTAATTCCCGCCTAATACTAATTGGTCCTCGGGTTTGGGGCGGCCCCAGGGAGACGCTCCCTTTGGTCCACTCTCACTGGGGCTCGCCACCATTGGAGGAGGGTTGATGAGCGGTGCTTTTATCAGCCGCAGCATTCCGCCAGAGCTCCCCCAGGGCTGCTGGGCGCGCTGTAATTAACTCTCGCACAATCCATAATTGCCGTGTTTACAATTACTGCAAAAGAGTAACACAGAAGAAGAGGAAGGAGACCGACGGAGATAGCACAAGGAGAGAGCGAGAGAGAGAGAGCGAGAGAGACAGGGAAAGGGAGAGGGGGAAAAGGGAATTAAAGAAAAGACTAGCGCTACCCGTACTGTACATGAAAAGGTGAAAATTTCATATTAAAATCTATTTTTCTTCCTCCACAATTGGAGTCTCCTTAATAAGCTTTCAGGGCTCTTTGGCAGGGCTAAAGCCCATCACTTATTTATTTTTCCAAGATAGCCCTATTAATTTCCCCTTGGCCTGGAGTGTTGCAGCAGACAGCGATGTGGACTGGATCAGCCGTCCCCAGGGTGCTCCTCGAGGAAGAGCCGTAAATGACCCAAATAAAGGGTACTTTTGAAGGCTCAGGGAGAAGCGCCGGCGCCATTAAAACTAAATGAAGTGTTTATTAGCCCTGCCGACAGCGCTCTAAACTCTGGCAGATCAAGGGCCGTTACAGTTAATGTGTCTCTCTGACGCTGTTTGTTTAGCCCCGCTAGCGGGCCTTGAGAATCATGGGGAGGGATTATTTTCATGCTTTCTCTTGTGCTCCGCTACTTGTGGTTCTATATCCACCTTCTTTCCTGCCTGGATGGGTCTCCTGCACAGGTGGAGAATCCACAGGCTCAGAAAAGACTGAGAAAGGGGATGTTTTTTGGAGGGAGGTGCAAGGTGAATTATTGTAATACATTATTTATATGTCTTTCAATACTTTCAATAAATACGTTCTATGGCTATTTGATATCTACAGGTGATTTTTTATGACATTGGGTGCCACCACCGTAGAAGGCAGAAGCAGTTTGTGTCTCCTCCTGGTCGGTCTGACAGGCAAAGAGAGGACCAGTATGTTCTGAACACTGTTGCTGGGCAGCAGATGCTATGACGGGTCACCAAAAAGCTCATTTTAGGTTTGATTTGATTAGTTTTGAAATTCTCCCAAAAAGTTCCCTTTCTCTCTAATTACTTTCTTCGTTTCATTTGGGCTTTCAGACAAACTGCCAGGAAAACTTTTGCAGAAGGCAAAATCAAAGAGACTGGGCTCAATTTCACTTCATTTTCCGTTATACGGTTTGAGTTCTTAATAATAAAAAAATAAATTGTCAAAATTTGGTAAAATTGAAATAATCCCTCCATTTATCTTCTTTATTTTTTTAATCGGAAGAGTTATTACACTTGTGACAGAAAACAGATATTTAGTTTTACAGAATTACATTTTATGTCAAATCTTATACCAGAGACTACTAAATGACAGTATGGAAGAAGCCTAAAAAATTACTTGGAGCGAGTTATCAACCCACAGTTAACATTTTAATGTGATTTATTCCAAATGTTACTTCCTTGGTATTCGTCAAGAAGGTATGCGTGAGTGAGAATAATGGCACTCATTTACAGTTGAATTAAAACAAGGAGCTCACATCACAGAGGCTGTGAAAACTGCAATATTCCACCTCAAAACACATAGTTTTTGTTTCCACACACCTCTAATTATTTTTCATAACCTCAAGCAGTGTACAGTAATATCACTGGCTTCCTGTTCAAACCTGTCAGTCTACAACCGACACTATTTAACCCCCCCTTATCACACACACACACACACACACACATTTATCCACTTGTTAAAAATAAGAGATGACTAATATAACCTGTCTCCACAAATTAAGTTTCATGGGTTAAAGACTGATGTTTGATATAAAGACTGATGTGGACACAGTAGACTTGTGAAATTGGACGTTGCAGTTAGAACCTGGTGTAATAATCCTTGGCCATTAATAGCAGTAGATAGCATGGCACAATCAAGTCTGTGCATAATGAATCACTGTTTACCAACCACCCCCCCTCCTCCTGGCTATTTTCAATGTAAATCAGGGATACAGACAATCCCCTGCAGTGTCAGCAAACACCCGGCCATAAGCTTCAGGACAAGGGAACACCTTGTATTGATGGAGTGCCGCTGGGCTGTACTGTATTTGTGCCATCCGATTCACACAGGGTCACAAACAAACCACTATACATGCCTTCTACGGAAAGACCAATAATTGACAAGAAAATACTACTAAAAAAACTACTGTACAATCACCGCCTCCACCCCGTTCCCAAACACAAATATCTGTCCTCTTTGTTGCTGTGCCCTGTTTAATGACAGCGTCGTGGTTTTGTAATCTAGTATTACTTTTCTCTCTTCCTTGTTGATTTCACAATGGAGCCCTTCAGGCGAAGGCAGCAGTGCAGGAGGAAATTCACACGAACACACTCTCTTTTGTAGCTTCACCTGTCCTGTTGGAACACACTGTTTGCAGATCACTATCAAAGCCTAGCTCTCTCTTTGTTTGACCTTCCTCCACAGAAGAGAACCCCAGGCTGATTCCCTTCACAACAAAACAACACACCATAAAACCTAAAGCCTGCTGACTTTCAAACTTTCCCTCAGCATACATAAGACTTCGCACCGACCCTCTGGACTGCCAGGCCTTCAATCAATGCCAAGCCCAGCCTGTGTAGCTGGAGTTGAGTCTGTTTGATTTATACAAGTTATGTACAGCCCATTACAGCCCATTACAGAACAAAAGCAGGACACAACAGAACGTGGGCAAGACAATAGCGCTATGATGATGAGTGGTTGGCATGCCAACAGTAAAGTCCAGTGCACCCCCACTACAGCTCGCCACACATTGTCTTTAATCTAATTCTACACATGGTTCAATTTCAACCCAAATCAAAAGCTCTCATGTTAACAAACCATAACAGATCTCCCCTAATCCGCCTGGCAACAAAGATGGATGCAAGCGGCACATCCCCAAAAACTTGGCTAATTTGCATACAAAACACTTGCTGGAGGTAAGGGCATATATTAATGCCAGTATATTTCGTAGTTCTTTTGGGGAAAATAGCAACAAAAAGTTAGCGTAATTGTGTTTAGTATTATAAAGGAGGGAGGCTAAGCTTTTGAAGAGTAACTTGGTAAATCCTTCAGCTGTTGCTACTGGCCATCACAGCTCCTGCGTCCTCCTGATAATGCCGGAGCAGACAAACAGGAACTGCCACGGATATGCCACCATGGCAAAACAGGCCTACCGGCAGCAATGTGTCCCTCTGTGACCTTCTGAAGAGCACATTCTCCATCAGACGGCTGTACAGCTACAGAGCTGTCATGAAGGCTATGGACCTGGGACACATGCACGTATAGAGGCAGAAGTGCACTGCAATAGATTACATGTGATCTACATGTGAATCAGTGACAAGGGTGACTGTTTGGCTATGACAATCGGTTTGTATGCAGGTACTGACCACTGTTTTCTTAGATGACACAGGTGTGAAATCACCTGCATCATCTGTTGGCAGGCTTCTACGCTCTCACCCATCAATGAACATGAGTTACACATTTCTTCATGCCAACCTTCGATGTGAAGAATGACGGATGGGCAGATGGGTGTGTTGCTCAATCACTAAATGCCTTCTTAGAGAACGTGGATGTAAAGCTGGTTGTGCGAATCAAAGATTTTACACAGGCCTAGTAATAACTGCGTGATAACAGGCCTCAGGAACGTGTGGCGCTTTCAGAACCCACAGCCAAGGGAATTAGTCTGTGCTAATGTGGCCTCTTTGCTAGATCAAACACCAGAGAGGTGAATCACTAACAACAGGCCTCGGTAACGACCATCCAATGGCGTGTCAGTGCAGGAGGTCTGATTCGCACAACCGTCAAACTCTGACGCAGCCTAATGATGGGAACCTGACTTGTACATCTGCTCATGACAGCCTCCTCAGGCAAAATATGCAAGGGCTGAATCAAAACATAATTCATTATGTTTTCCCCCCCGTTCCTTTCAGGTGAGTTTGCGTTGATCTCTATCTCTGGGAGAAGCAGTAACTCACCCAGCCTGACTTGCTGGGACTGCTCTGATTCTGCTGTGATCGCCTCTGGGTGTGTTAAGCACACACCTGCGTGGGGGAGCATGCGTGAGAAACGTTACCTGTGCCTCCTAGTGGCTGGGAGTGGCAGTGCAGCACATTACTGCAGGAGGAAGGAAGCCTTTGCTCTATTCAGCAGCTCACACAAAGGCCTGTGGCGGATGCTTTTATCATGTTGCACATTAGCCCAGCGCCATTCATACATTTGAGAGCATTGCCTCAAAGGTGTGCTCATATCACATGCACGCAGCCCTGTCATGACAGCATTGCACACACACACACACACAGACACATTAGCATGTTGTCATGGGTGTGTGAGCAGCGGTTGGGTGTAAATTGCACACGGGTTTGCCGTAATGAGGACTGATGGCTTCTGCCTGCTGTATATTCCAGGAGGGTGTCTCCTGACAGCTTTGGGAGCCGATAAAGTAATAACTAATAATGTGCAGATAACTGCACCACTGTGACAAGTGTGCTATAGGGCTGCATTGTGTGTGTGTGTGTGTGTGTGTGTATGTGTGTGTGTGAGAGAAAGATATATATATAGAGAGAGAGAGAGAGAGTGTGTGAAGGAGAGAAAGAGAAAGGGATAGAAAGAAAGAAATGGTTGGAGGAGGAGGGGGCATTTTATGGGGCCTTCCTTTCAAGTTTCAAACGCAACCTGCGGTGATGGATTCAAACCTAATTCAGCAGCTCCAATAAAGACACAGGCAGAAAGAGAATATATCAACTGTTTAACAATCACTCACGTTAAAAGGAAAAAATAAGAAACAACAAGGGGGAGAAGATGAGCGGGTATCCATTCGTCATTTCTTTTTTATACTCGACTATACTAAACTATAAACAGAAACTGAAATAAGAAAAGCAAAAAAAATAAGAATTTTTTTTTATAGAAGCACATGGGAGAATGTGCTCTCTCTCTCTCTCTCTCTCTCTCTCTCTCTCTCTCTCTCTCTCTCTCACTCTCTCTCTCTCTCTCTCTCTCTCAGGCACAGACACACACAATCTCCTTTCTCCCGGCAGAAGAAGCCAGTGATCCTGCTCAGGTCCTAACAACATGGAGGCTCCTCCATAAATCATGGTCCTGCAGCAGGGAGATGCAAGACTGTCTCGCGGTGACAGAGAACACTGTGAATACTGTTCTCCCTCTGTGACTCTCCATCCATCTCTCAGCCCTTATGCCCTGTGGCGTTTCAACAGTCAAAGCTACCATCTGGTTGACAGGGACTTGTGACTCGGGAGTGGAGAGCAGAAGATCAGTGTGCAAGCTGGAGCAGGACTTGTGCAGAGCGACGGGGTTAGCAGGGGTTAGGGACAGGAAATGTGACCGTGGCTGCCTCGCGCCTCAGGGGACACGAATCATACCGTGAAGAAATAATCAGAGTTCAACTCATGCATTTTTGTCTTTCGTGTTTTGCTATGTTGTGCGTGCCTGCACCAACACAGGTGTTTTGAGTTCCTGATTAGCTAAACACTGATGACTCACACAGTGTTAGTGAACACATGCCAACATTTACATCCTATTTTATTTGGTTTAAATCTTTACATCTGACGGCAGATTAATTGAGGAATTGTGTCTATAAGAAACAGTATGGTGAACACTATTGGCTATTGTAAGAACAATTCCCTCAACACCAAAACGCATAATGACTCTACAGCATCATGTTTTGGTGAAATTGGCTACACGCTACAAGGCAAAGTTGGCAGCAAGCACAAGCAGAATGCAGAAGTACCAGTAGACAATTGACACAACACCACAGATCTAAATATAGATATTCAACCTTCAATTCATTCCAACCTGCCACAGGTTTATTCAGACATGAGTGACTGCACACCATTGCCTGGAAATAAAAATCTTGTCGCCTTTATGCACTGAAACTGAACATTCCAGAGCTATGCGCTCGCAACCCACGCGAGCTGTCAGGCCAGGTTTTGGCCACAGTGTTAATTTATTTATTTACAGGATCCGTGCGGAACAGCACAGCTGCGCGATCAAGGTTGATCAAGTTCGCATTCAGAGAGCCGAGACGTGACAGTCGGGTGGGGAGAAATATTGAGCGAGGGAGGAAGAAAAAGCGCGGTTATGTTTCAGGAGGTAAACCACAGGTTGGGTCTAGTGCAAGGAGGGCTGATATGTTGTTCCCCTCTGTATGATTGGGTCTCTCATTAGGAGCCAGGCCTTGAAACCCGAGCCCGGCCTAATGCCTTGCCGTGTTTAGAGAAGCCCAGAAACCATTTGGCTATAATAGCAACCTTTTCAAAAACAAACCCCCCGATCCCCCTAAAATGAAAGGCGGCCAGCCTTGCAAAAGCTGGCAGCCGATTATTTTAAAAAGAAGGAAGGGGCGGGGGTTCCCAACCATGAAAAATTGTAAACTGAAATTGAAAATAAACCCAAGCATGATGTGTGTCCCACCCACTCCCCTCTAAAAACAGTCATCCTCATGTTCTGCTCTTCATCCTGCCCTCTTCTGTGAGAGTCCTAATGGGCTCGCTCACGCTCAGCCTAACGCCAAGAAGGTTCAGCTCACACAAAGCAGACCTTGATTCCACACTGATGCTGTCACACAATAAGACTCTTCCCTGTTAGTTATCAGTAACATACTGCTACTGCTGTTTTCCATCCCTCTCTCCTGGTGGCAAAATTAGTTTGTTTCCCCGCAAGCCTTTCTACCTCTGTGGAAGACATATTCTCACCTAACACGACAGAAATAGATGTTCGCCTGGGAATTTTCCACACATATAGTGTAGTCCTGCTCCAACTTGTTCTGATGGTGTAGCCTGTGTTTTCATGTTAACCACACGGAGATGTCGATGGCCCACACGATAGCGAAGTCAAAGGGCATGTGAGTTTGGGGTCAAGGGGCGTTGGCTGTGGACTCATCCCTGGTTCACAGCACCTTGCTTCGGGGGACAAGGCGTCGGAGAGCGCGGCGCCCCGCTCAGAGCAAAACAGGCCCCAGGGGCCCCACCAATGACAGCTCCCATGTCATAGCTGGCCCTGTGGAACACAGGTAACTTCCCCCGGGGCCCTGCAGAGGAAGAGGAACGCACCAGGACACCTGCGTCTGGAGCTGTAATTTGTCTTCTCTCATGTTCAAGGTGTTTTATGAGTGCAAACGGACAAGGTGAAACAGCGAACAAAACAAGTTCGCCCACACAGGAAATACTGGCTCTCTCGAACTGTGTGCGCATAGCTCCCAGGAACTATGGATGCATCCGCTGACGACTTGTGCAATGATAATGATCGTTACAAGGTTACATGTGTTTCAGCTAGTCACACCCTGCTATCAACGTGCAGGGTTTCTGTACATAACACTTATGTAGAGAAACAAACAACCAAAGTTTATGGAAAGTGCTGCTGTGCAAGTTTGTGAGTTTGTGTGTGTGTGCGCGTGTGCATGGCTCGGGGTGATGGGTGTGTATATCTCATGATGTGTGTGTGTGCGCGTGCGTGCATGCATGTTTGTGTGCGTGCACAGGGCTCGGGGTGATGGGTGAATCCAGCCCCTCTGTGTATTTCATGCTGGGGTATTAGTGAGGGTCTCCCCCAGAGGCAGTGACTACACAGATTGGTGAGAGGAGGAGCTCATCAATGCCCCTGCTTTCAAAGGCAGCTTTAGCTAGCACCATTCAAAGCAATCAGCGCAGTCAGGGTCGGCCCATCCAGCCCAAATCCCTTCACGGCCATCAGAGGAACTGTGAGCTAGGGCCTGCTGCTGAGGGCCAGACTTTTCACTCACTCATGCAGGGAGGGGGTGGGGTAGGACTCACTCATAAGGGATTGAGAAAAGACTGTGACACACGCTTATCCACACCCCAATAGCCCCCAACAATATATATATATATATATATATATATATATATATATATACACACACAGTGTTTATAAAATAAATAATAACACTATCAGCTAGGAGAAACTTACCAGTGCCCTTAGCCCACAGCCCTTATTCAGGATAGGCACATGCATGTACTGTATGTGGACACATTTGCAAATACACACCAACTAAAACACACACACACACACTTATTAGTTGAGCTTCTATCCACCATGGTAGAAGACTCAACATTCTACATTATTCAGATGGGGGTGTTAGAAGTCTGAGCCCCAGCACATCTCCAGGCAAGAGACCGTTCTTAGGTCACGATTGGCAGAGAAGTGGTTCACTTCTCTGGAGTTGTGTGTACTGTACTGTGCACAAGACTGTCACAGTAGGGCCCATGAGTGCCTACACCATCTCTAATGTCTTTCTAACTGGTTTTAATTCAACCACAGAGCATCAATCAGACACATGCATCAAGGTGTAGTGAAAAACAAATCAAATGAAAGCTATAGTTGTTTTTTCTTTAATCCCAGTCCTTAATATTAATCTGTATCACAATAAATACAGACAAAAACTAGGCAGACTTTACAGTGGCGTTAAGCCACAGCTGGTCTTTCAGGCAGATATTTCAAGTGTGTGCAAACAAGCAGAGATTGTGCATTTCATTGTGAACTGGTTTCAGTTATAGGTGTGTGCGCACATGTGTGTGTGTGTGGGGGGATATCGAAAGAGCTACTGGACTAGATGGAAAAACAGTTGGCAGGAGTTACCCATGAAAAACAACAATGGAGTGCCTCATATCAGCAGACAGTGCTGAGGAGGGTCGGCCAATTTAAAAGAGCACCTCAATATCTATATGCTTCCCAAAACGTTGCATGTCTTTGGTCTGCTGCCGTGAAAATATAAAACAAAAACTCTTGTGGAGAAGCGCACTGGCAGTCACGACAGGCTGAGCCAGCCTGTAAACATGAGCCAGTCGTCAGAGTTAAAGGGTTATATCTCCAAAATATCATTCACCAGAAAAAACAACAACAAAAAAACAATAATTGTTTCAGTGTCAGCTCCCTGGTAGTGATACAATTAAGATATGACACACAAACAGACTAGAAATGATAGAGCTAAGCTGTGGCTAAACAAATACATTCTCTGTGGGGCAAAGCCAATCCTTTAATAGAGAGGGTATTAAGAATGATTTAACAAGCAGACCTCTGCCTCACTCCCTTAAACCTGCCATGACCTGTGAATCTAGTCTGGATCATTCTGTAGTCTTTCCCAGGCTAAGTGTGCGGGGGAGAGATGGAGATGGGTGCGAGGACTTGCCGTCCACTCTGGTCGGGCAGAGGAGAGGAGGGGAGAGACTGTACAGTGCTGTACGATGGTGAATCATAATTATCTCCGAGCAAGAGAACAAGAGGACATCTTGACCCAAGACAGGATAAGAGACAAGCAAAAGGCCGTGAACAGGAAGGAGGCTACCGCTCTGCAGTTTAAAAGCAACTATGTGCAGAGGAGTGTACATGCTATCTGAACTAAGATTTACCTAGTGAGAGATGGGAGGGCTGGTGCTTTCAAGCCCCGGACAGTGGGGGTATTAGAAAGGTAAAGGGCCTATTGAGTGCCAAGCCATCATGCCCTGGCACTTAATCAAAGTGATTAAGGCGTTGGGAAGCCTAGCCCACAGGTTATCCTCCAGGAAGCATACCAAGTAGTTATCAAAAACACCCAAGTTCAAAGCAGCTCCATTTTCCTATATTAGCGTGTTTGGCCAGCGCCCCCGGGCTTGTTTCTAGGTAAAACAACTGTGTTAGAAATGTTTGTGCCTGCGAGCTCGGAGACGAGCAGTGGTTGCGGAGGGAGAGAAGAGGAATAGGGCCTGTGCACTTAAGTGCACGGAGGCCCTCTCCCATCAAACACGCAGTGCCATCAATCACTAGCAGCCCCTGCATCCGACACGGAGAAACCCAATACGGGTGTGTGTCTGACTTTCACACAAGACTCTCTCCCAGACAGGAGAGGATGAGGCCGGATGTCAGAGCAGGTAGCTACTCCAATCCACTTAAACACCACGACACGCCTGTCAGACGGGATATTACCATCTATTAGATCAACCTGTTTACTGTTAATGCCGCTTTAGGTACATTCCATTAGTCATTGTATCTTGGGCAGGAGATATACAGTCACTTTGAAAAAGAGCCCTCTGTTCCGTGAACTTGAGCCGATGCTATACTGTAGCAAACCAGAGACAGACCAGTCAATCCTGTCAGGCCCATAGCAGGAATACAGGAAGCAGGAAGATTCCCTCACAGCTGCATACAAGATTGTGGCCAAGCTGTTTACACACGCAGAAAGGATCAGTGTGTTGTGTGAGATTTTCTTTGACATGGCTAAGTTGGCAGGCGGTTAAGTCTGTGGTTTGAACTTTGTGTGAGGAGTTGGAAAACAAAACCATCTCCTCAAAACTTTGGGTCGTTTTCTGTAATTTACTTGCTAAATATGACTCATTATTCCTCAGCCAGAAGCTTTGGTAAATGGCTAAAGCCAGGCCTAAAATGTCAAGGATTAAAAGTCAGGTAATGTACAACGGTATGAACATGTACTGTAATGAGTTTTAAAAATATTTGACGGCTACATTATCTCACTCTGTGATTTGGTCACAATGTGCTAATACCCATCTAGGCTAGGAAAATGTTCCTACTGGTTGATTCAGGTCTGACATAGATATCCTGATCTGAGCACATAGAAAGACAGGCTGGCTATTATCACAACGAAAGGACAGCATCACAACTGCCATGAATGTCACAACAATCTCTGAACCTCGCCTAGAGGTAAAAATCTAAGGTTTTGCACCCATGGCATTCTCCCAGATCTCATACATGGCAGAACGTTTATCTACATGAAACAGCTTATCTACATGAAAGAGAATATTTCACAGACCCAGGGCTATGTCAATGGTTTACGCATAGTTGCAATGAAATCGGTACGGTTCCATACTGAATGTGTTCATTACTAAAACTCCTAACCTGCCAGGATGGTGGTATGGCTTCAATAGACAAACCCCATCTGTCTGGCATTACTAGCATTGGAAACAGATGGGACTTTAATTGTATTTTTGTCCAAATTGCAAAATAGCTACTTGGGAAAGAAGCTAAAATAACATACAAACAACAGCAACTATGATAACAAGTGAGGCTGGAATGAAATGAGTACAGTGAGAGATCAAAAACATAAGGCTTACAAATTCGTCCGTGGCCTTTGAAAGGGGATCCCCCTAACTGTGCCGGCCTTGTATTGATTTACCCTGCAATCGTGTGTTTCTCTTCTACAGCAGCTCCACAATCTCCATCGAACACAAGGTCCAGCCAATACCACTCATCAGATTTTTCCAAAACATAAAAGATTGATACCTTGATCCTTTACAGACAGAAAGATAATAGAGGAACAGCTGAAATTGGTATTTGGAGAAAGAAGCCCTGAAAGCTAAATTAGATACCCAGGCCTGAGGGTTACTTTAATAAAGCAAAATGAGAAAATGTTGTGTATGTGCGCTCGTGCACGTGGTGGAAGGGGGTAGGGGGGCGGATGGGCTGTATTTTATAAAAAAAAAAAAAAAACACTTTAACCAATTAGCCTCTAAGGAAATAACTTTTTGGTTACGCTGGATTGACAATCCCAAACTTTCTAAATCTGGTTTAAATACGCAGCAATGACAATGATAACAGAAACAGCTGAACAATTATTGTGAAGACATTATCTACAGTATTATGCTTGCTGACTATTTTGCTACCAGCTAGAGACTGCAAAAGGAAATAAAAAAGTATAGGTTTCTCCTGACAGCCTCTCCTTCCCAAACCCCACAATTTGCACCCGTGCACGAAACGCAAGGAACATATAAACAGGCCTTTTTACATTTCAGTTCAAATCACATCAGTGGGCCCTGAGCACATCTCCTATTCTTTTTCAAAGTAAGTCCTGCTGTTCCATTTCAAATACCTCAGGGTTACGGGTCATAATGCTGCCTTCCAGCTCCTGAATGCGTTTATTCAGCCATCCTACTGTAAATAGGGGGATATTCAACATCAAATATCTCTATTCCCCATGCTGTTCTGAGTGGATGTGTGCTTTTGGAAAACAAAGTAACTTTCGCTTCTCTTACCAGACTCTGAATACCAAGTGGTAAAATAATTGAGGTGAGTTCTGGGTTATTTAACTACAACTCGGATCAATTTGGCAAAATATATTTTGTCAAAACTAAAAATGATGTAAACAAAAACAGCCGTTAAAATTTCCTGACCATGCAACCAAACAAAAATAATTGGGCTCAAATGCACTGATATTACATTAGGGGGAGAAAATAAAAAGAACAAAGGGTTAAAATGTTATTGCTATGAATTATGTTATCGTTAGCTATAGTATATAGCTCGTTGGACCTAACCCATTAAAAGGAGTAATAAACTTATTATAAGGCTTTTACAAGCCCCTGTGGCCATTAGGGGCAGAGCTGCTCAGCTGTTTATGAGATTGTGTTTACAGAGTAGGCCTTATCATTATGGAGCTCAAAGACAACTCATGGTAACGCGGTAAAGCGCATATTAACCAAGGCTACGCAAATATAAACAATGCCTAAAACCTGTCTTTCTTTTTTGAGGTAGGAGAGGAGAGGAGAAAAAAGTAGAGAGACCAAAAGGGCCTTGTGTCTTGCAGGTGGCTTCACATGATACAGTATAGATGTCCCCCTATGCTCTGTCCAGCAGTGAGCTGACAGGTTGGCACATCGGTGTGTTGACCTGAGAACAGGTTCTCATAGGGGCCTGCAGGAGGATAAATGTAGATCATAGTAGCAGCACCGGTGCCTTAACTGACATGGCTACTGCAGTCATGTCCCTCAGCGAGGGAAAGGTGTGGAGACAAGCTATACTGTGCCAACTGCTCACGTCCTAAAGTAGACATCCATATCGGCACAAATGCGTTGTGCCACATTGTGTCTCTTATCCGTTTCCACCGATATCCCTCCATTCCTTTTGTCCCGGGCTCCCACACAACATAAACATAAACAGTCAAATAACTCATTTGGATTTGTGGCGGGCGGTGGAGGTTGATAATAAGCCTCTGCAGCAGTGTGTTCCATTTGCATACGAGAAAAGGTTTTCAAAAGGCTTATTTATAATACATAGGGCCTTTTAAGATGGGTTTGCTGCTGACAATCCACACACGGGCTTGCATCATTTTGTGAGACATGCCCGTTTTGAATTATTAACCACTCATCGCTGCAAGGGCACCTCGTTTAACAAACACACACGCACACACACACACTCACTCACACAGATAAATACACATTCACACCAAACACATAGCAAAAGCACAAAGCTTACACACAGAGAGAAAGAGCTCTACATTGATACGACAACAACAGCCTCTCTCAGCCGCTCTTTTTGGAAAGGCGGGAATCCTGTTATCTGGCCGACAGGAAGTCCAGGGCAACGTTTCCTTACGCTTGGCCGTCCTTGCTAGGAGGTGATGTGTGGCAAGCAGGCAGTCCATGCAAAGGCTTGTTCTCTCTGTACCGCTCCCGAGCGGTGGAGAAGTAAAAAACCACACCGTGATGTCCCTCAGTGAGTGCATCAAACAAACATCTTCACTGTATCTGATGCATGCATAATTCACCATTGCTGATGTGTGTTTTAAACGCTGAAATATGCATGGCTGCATATGCTAATTGGTTTAAGAGCGCTCTCACTTGTAGTACCTACAGTACTACACATAGGAAAGTGTTTCTCCTGGACACATGACACGGTGTGTGTGTATGCAGAGGAGAGTGTGTGTTTGAATGTGGGAGGGGGTTGGGTGTTGTTAACAAAAGTATGTTCAGAAGTAGGCCTATGTACGTACGTGTGTATGTGTGTGTGTAAATCATCTCTGTTCTGCAGTATGTATGTCCTTGTGCTTTTACATGTTTGCGTGTGTGTGTGTGTGTGGCGGGGGGCAGGAGGGGTATGTGCATGTGTGCAAATTAATTAATCAATCAATTCATGTTTCTTCTTCAAACTGAAGAGGGGTGGGGCATTAGGGGACAGGCGGGTGGTGTCAGAGCTTATAAATGTCTTCATACGGACCATGGAGAGTTGGACACCACCCCCATAAACAAACCCTATGTGTGTGTGTGTGTTTTTAAAAGGGCCTTTCTGCCTGGCTGCCAGCCTGAAACCTTCCCCCCACCCACCACACCTTCCCACACACACACACCAGCCCAGCTGACGCCCGTGCACTGCCAACACACACCTCCAGACCTCCAGCCCTCCACCCACAAGCTGCTGCCTGCACTCTGCCTCCCAGATGGAGGGGTGACAGGGGAGAGCCGAGGGGAGGACACACTGGGGAAGTAGGGAGGAAGGAAGGAAGGACCGACCAGGGAGAGAAGACAGTAGTTAAAAGAAACAAAAATAAACATTCACTAAGACCCCAGCTTCCGGTACGTTCCGCCTCCAGCAGGGGTGTGCCGGCCAGGCCCTTGTGTCACCCGCGTGGCACCGTGTGCTGACAGGACGTGGACGTCGGCGTGGCGCGTGCGACTGTGGCACAGTGAGATGTGCTCTGCCACACAGCGGGCCGCTCTAATTACAGCAGAACAGCGGGCTCCAGTCTGGGACTCCAAATGGCACCATATGTTTTCCTAGACTAACTGGCTGAATAAACGCCATTTACCCATTCAGGATGCACTGCGCCGGCTCTGGATATCCCTCACTAACCATTGTATAAAAGCACCGATGACCCTCCCATGATGGTGCTCGCACACACACACACACACACACACACACACACACACACACACTCAGGCACGCACATGCACGGTAATGATAAAACTCAGCTGGTGGTAATTTACTCAGTGATCCTCACACAAGCCTTCCTGTTCTGTTTAACCATTTACAAGGTCTATTGGAGATGTTTTAACACACAGCCACACACATTTAAAGAGTAGGAGGGTTTGCACTGCTGTAAGCCGCTTAGCTAACAGAGGCATTGTGGTTAATAGGAAACAGGGCAGCTGAAACGGCAAAGAGTGTCAGGGTGTGGTTGGGCCCATCCATCTCTTGTGCTGTGACATGGTGGTGGCGACATGCATTGACCAGGGTCAGTTACTGTGACAAGGGTCAGGGGTCCAACACCAGAACAACTAAAAGAAACATTAGTAGTAAAGTACAATAGTTATTATATTTTTTTACCTCTTCTTTCTGGCTCGTATTTCCTGACCATTGGTGTGACATCTACAAACAAGGTAATTTAATTTACTCAGGAAACCTTAAGGGCATTGGCCCTTAATAATGTCATTGCTAATAGCTTAGCTTATTCTGCTAGAGTGCACAATTCTAAATATATTCAAATGTGATAGGATCCATTACACTTTGAGATCCATGGTCCAAAAGTAGCGTAGGTTGGCTTTTGAACAGTAAACGTGGGAACAGCGGTTTTAGAAGAGTTTTAGAAGCAATATGTCCACCTGGTAGGGATTCTAAATCAACGCCTGGACCATGTGGATATGTAATGCTGCGTGACTGTTATTTCTGCTTGCTTCTTACCAGTTTCCTATATTTTATTGTCTGTTGTTTAAGCTTAAATTACCCACCCAAGCAACAATGCATAGCTACACAGCTACAATAACAATTCTCTTTAGGAACAATCACTATTGCAGCATTCTCATTCCCTCAAAAGAAGACATTTACATGATTAAAACCATGTAAAATATTATTTTCATAAATAAACTACATATCATTGCAGATTCCTTTTGTCTTTTAGGAAGAAAAAACAACATCTGCACCAGTAGTTCCTGGCAAAAACTGCAATCGCAGCATCACCGATAAGAGAATATCATGTTCCCTCTCCAATGCCAAGAGCTCACTTCGCTTAAATCATGACCCGTTTTTGAGGAAACACTGCACATCAGATAGCCCTATCACACCGCATCAGTTTGTTAATGAGAACAGTCGAGGCAGCTGTGCTCTCAGATGAGTATCGAGAACAAAACAAAGACAGAATGTAAGTAAATATGGATTCTAATTAGTATGACAAGGTTGAAAACACTGATAACAGGCCACGACAGCCAGGAGGCCTAACTCATGTTCTCTCTCTCACACACGCACATGCACACACACACACACACACACAAACAGGCAGGGTGCAAATCAAGTGTTTTAATCAGCTCACTACAGCACATAATGAGGATCCACTAAGCCCCAGTTATCAGCTGCCGTGGGCCACTTACTAGCACCATCAAAGAGCTGATTTCCCCCACAATCAACCCACTGAAGAATCTTCCAGAGTGAACACAATCTGCAGAAATGAGTAATAAAACACGCTAGATGAAGGTGTACACACTGAAGAAAGGGCAAAGAGTACATGATATATGTTGTCTATAGTGAAATTAGTGATTAAAACAAAGGTACATTCTGTGAACTTTCAAATACCATACATTATCCCTATTCTTGTACTAATGCGGCACATTTAGCATTTGCTTCTCCTAACTGTAAATATGGTAATTAGAATAATTTGCTTGTGCCTGCAAAGCACTATTGCAGGTCCCATGCTTGCATCCTTTAATTCTTAAGTTTTATTATTAGTATAAATTTGTTCAAGTGAATCTCTGTCATTAAAGTGGAATGGATTGCATTATGTCTGAGGCCTCGGTCACCGCCAATCGCCTGCCAGGGCACAATATGCCAAGCTATAGCCAATAAATCTCACAATGTATGCAACAATTTGACAGTTCCATCCCACACAAACACATACTGTATCGGATTCACCTCACCTTAAATGCACGCACCCTCACCACACCTGCCAGGTAACACATGAATCAGCCAGACTTGTTATAAAAATGGTTGTGCAACTCAACTTGGTTAAATGTCCTAGTACTAGATTCAAATGCAAATAAATGTATAATAATAATAATAAGAATAATAATAAGAAGAATATTTATATATTTTTTTATTGGATAATTGTGTGACGTTGAAGCAAATGCATTTTATTTCAGATGAACTGGATTGCATTTTTGAAGTGCTTTTTAAATAAAGGGCAATGGAAATACGTAGTAGAAGTAGGTAAAACACTACAAATATAAATTTTAAAGAAAACCGTTTACTTGTTTCTTAGCTCCAACCACATGCCCATAATTTCCTTGATTAGAAAGTTGTTAAACGTCCTAAAAATACTAATTTGTTGCTCTCCTGAATTGTTGTCATAATATGTTAATACTGGATATTTGTGATCATACATTTAACTGACCTACAGCTAGCATTTTATCACGTTCATACTGCACGATCAATGCATTGCAACGAGTATCATATGACCAACTAACAGAGAGTTGACGGGGAGGATAAGATCTTCTGGCTGTCCCCAGGTAGTGTGAAAAGCATAGAGGTGTGTATGTTAGGGATGTTCCTACTGACAAATAAAACTAATAAAACTAATTGAACAAAATGTGTAATTTTATCTCTCATTTGATAATGCATGACGCTGCGCTGAATATTTCACCTCTGAGTCGTCTTCTGCGAGGAGAGCTATTGGCAACATCAAAGTGTTCCAGCTTTGAGAGTTTTCCCCACACCCTTGCTCCCTGGAACGCATGGACATTAAGCGCTTCTAACTCCAATCGCTGCGACAACAGATTGTTTTGCGTATTTCATGTGCAGGCTGAAGCAGGTAGAGACAGACTGAACCACTAATAATAAAATAAATTAAAAAAATAAATATATATATATATATATATATATATATATTTAGTTCAACTGACTAGTATTTATGGTGCAGTCTAGCGATAGCAGTGTTTAAACATTTACCGACTAATCGCGCACATCCCTAGTGTGCAGTATGCATCATTAAAGATTTCCTGATAGGTAAAGTAAGTCATTCTTGAGTACACTTGCAACATAAACATCTCTCCCTTCAATCCCATAGGATGCTCTTTCAGAAACTCCGCCCCACACAGTGGGGGTACGGGATAGGGTATTGTTGTCATGAATGGTGTTCTCCACTCACATCCACCAGCCAGGGCTGTGTAGAAGTACCATATTATATTTTTAGCACACAGTGGCCTGTGAGGAGATATTTGGCAAATTACACATGTATTAGCCAGAGGTCTGTTCCGTCATTGACTGAATATTGACACTGACAGTAAAATCTGAAGGCCGTTTGCCAGTTTGACAGAAGGACACTGAAGGACATCTACCATCTACAATACAGTACACGCAACGCAATACATTTTGCAGCCGACTGGAGTGGCGGTCAGAGTTCAGGTCTCATAGGCCAGGAGAGGCTGTTGTAACCAACATTGAACAAAAGTTTTTAAATTCTCACCACGTTGCTGGCGGTACAGTACCATAGAAACTATTCATATATGCACCTCATGTTATTTTGAATACACACAATTTCTTAAAGTGCACTTGTTTGTTTCCACAACACATTTTGTCCTTACACAAAAAACCCTACACAAACAATTAAAAACAAATTACTTCTTGGTGTCCTTGAGCAAGACACCTAAGCCTAACTGCTTCCGGTGGTCAGGTGTCTCCTTGCATGGCTGACATCACCATCAGCGTATGAATGTGTGAAGGTCCAAATGTGAGGCAAATAATGTAAAGCGCTTTGGATAAAAGCGCTATATAAATGTAGGCAGTTTACCTGTATTTATACCATAATCATTGAAACTGAGTAGCAAGGTCATAAGCCCTTTTCACACATGCCATTTTACAGGGACCTATCCTGCATGGGGCAATGTGTGAACAGGAACAGGGTCGATAAACCTGTTTATTTGCAACCCCAATTCCCCACCTTGCGACCTACAGTAGTAACATTTCATGGAAAATGCCGGTATGGCTGATTATGTGAATGAAGTCAGAACCAATGCAGGGACAAGCACCTTATTCTGATGCAAGAAGTGTTCACGTGGACTGAGCAAACCAATCACAAGACTGTATTTAACTTACAAATAAATATTTTATATGCCTTGAACATTAACCTATAACTTTACACTCATCTTGAGTTCAAAAGAATTACTAGACAATTCAGAAATACTAGCAACAACAATCTATTTCGGTCGGACCGTCTGTTTCCCGTGAACAATATTGCTGTAGCTAATATAATTGCTGTAATTGTTTTTTGTATTATTATTATTATGCTTGGTTAGAACACAAAGCTAAAATGGTTGTATACTATTTGTAAGCGATAGCTAATTCACATACCATATAGTGTAGCAGGGCTTCTGGACAGACTGACAACGGCATACGATAGGATGTAGGCTATATGTTCTGCATAAACAGTACTGTATGTAGAAACGCACATTGCGCGAAGCGAGCTAAAAAGTAAGCTGTAAACTAAAGTCTCCTGAAAATGTATTAACATATTTATTTATGACGTTTGGCAGCGTCCATAAAGTGTTCCATTAGATACCGCCCTCTGCTGGATTGTCCAGGCTATTGTACTCTGCCGGTATTACCACAGCATGTATGAAAAGGCGCAAGATGTAAATGTCCCTGGATGGATGTCTGAATAGAGAAAATCACTAGCTGTGCCTGCACGGTCATGCACGTAATTTGCCATTGAAAAGGGCTTTAGACAAGAACTGCAAGATTGGCTAGTGGTCTGGCCGTTCTCTCCATGTTGGTCCAGGCATGGTCAGGCATGCTACATTTATGTCATGCAAAACTATTTGGCAAATACAGTGTAAAAATGCGTTTTTTTTTACCTACCTTACAGGTCAAGAAATTAACAACAAATAAATTAACAACAAATCACATGAAGGTACTTGAAACTTTAGGGCCTAAAATAAACATTTATTATTGAAAGTGACAGTGTGCAGTTAGAGCAGTGCAAGGTTGAGGGTTCCATGATGTCTTGCATTTAGGGTTTGGTACCGAAACCTGGTGCCAACATGGCACCGGTTCCTATACGATCGGTATCTACCAGAGCAAATTAGAACACACATTTCGGTACCTCATTTCAGTGCCACTCAGATAATTCAAATATTTTCCCTCTGGTGCTTCAAAATGGACGTAAGATGCATCATCACCATTCATCATAAGTTATCACTAGTTAACATTTGAATTTGCTCTGATGGCAGCATATAGTCTACCATTAGCTAGCTACGTTGCTTAATGTGCTTATAATGCCTAAAGCAAAAATGTTCTATACAGAGATGCACGTTATTGCTCATCTCACTGAAGAGGTTATCTCAGGTGGATTATTGTTATCAATCTGTCCTGATAAACTGATGCTGCCTTGTAACATGTAAAATGGCACCTGAATCATTTTAAAAGTAGAAATGAGCACATGTACATTTTGTATTTTTATTTTAAGGATTACAATTTTACCACATCTTTTACACAGCATCTTAAATCAGTACGACAACCATTGTCCAACTACCAGGGCTCAAACAGACAGCCCAAAGCTGTCCCATCTGTGCCAAAGGTTGGAACGTATGTCAAAGCTAAACCAAACTAACTCGAGCCCCTGTAGCAGTCCCCCAAGTGCGGTCTACTGTAAAATAAATGACGTTGTTAGCTGCAGTTTCGTAGGTGAAAACTGCTGCTGGTACAATTATTCTAATGCCAGCATGCCAGGATGCCAGTCCTACCAAATGCTGCTGTCAACCCAGGGGTTTAATTAGCTTGGCATGTGTGCCACTTATAATCACCTGCCATTACCGGCCCTGGCTGCATCTGCTTATGCGTCTGTCAGTGTATGTGTGTGTATAACTTGGTGTGTGTGTGTGTGTGTGTGTGTGTTGGCAAACCAACCGTGAACTCAGACACATAGGGCAAATACACACAAATGTAATGTACACACACACACGCACGCACACACACACGGTAATGACATTTTAATTTTACACATTGCCATTAACTTTCACTAATAATTATGTAAGAATGAATAGAATACTGACTAGACAATAACTGGACTAGATTGCATGTTGCATGCAATAACTGCATATTTATTGAAATGTGTCTATCTTTGAATATTATTAACTTTATGTAATATTGTGTCTTACTGTAAAACCTAGTTGTTTACTGAGCCATGGGCATTCTATTGATTATTATTACACTCCTGTTTCATCACATTTTTTAAAGCTGCACCATTAATTGTATATTAATCGAAATTATAATTTTTGGAGTTGCAATATGCTAATCACAAAAGGTCTCAGTTACTGCAATTAGTACTTGAAGGTTATTACACCAAGTGCTAGTAACGCTAATTTGCCCGTAACACTAATAACCATTAGGAGCTGTGGCCACTGAACGCATATTTTCTAAAATTATGAATTTGTGAATTTTTAAGTGCAATAGAATAGTTGATATTTTTATGTGTGTATGAATGATATACAGTATGTATGGTATACAATTAGCACCACATAGTGTCATTGGCAACATTTTGATCGCAATCCCAATATAAAGTAAACTAATTGCCATGAGCATATATGTCATAGTCTGACATTGATTGCGCAATGTTATGTGTGTGTGTGTGTTTGTGTGTGTGTGAGAGTTACCAGCATGTACACACAAGTGCTCCTGTTCTGAGGCTTTGTGGAGGCAGAAGGGGGAGGAGGGCTCCACCTGAGGCTGAATACATCACATTGTGATTTCATGAGAGCTGCCGGAGGAGGAGAGGAGAGGAGAGGAGAGAGAGAGAGGAGGAAACAGGGGGTCTGGGAGGGAGGTAACAGAAGCAATGGAGGTTAAAAGTGTTCCCGCTTCTTCCCCACTGGCACAGCGGGGGTGGGGGTGGGGGGGAGGGGGGGGTGGGGGGGGGAGAGGATGGCGGGGTAAGTTGAGAGGAGGATGAAGGGAAAGAGGTGGAGCGAATGGAGGAGAAGTGGATGTGGATAAGAGAAAGAAAAGCAGAGAAGAAGGAAAGGAGAGAGCAAGTGGAAGACAGGAAGAGGAGGTTTGTGTCTAACGTGACCACTGGACGTGTACGGGCACACACACACACACACCAGCAGTTCTCCCACATGTGCCTGCAACAAAACGGTCTCGCAACGTGTCTCATTCTTGGCAAAGAGCTGCTGTTTGAAGCTCTAGCGGAGCTTGGATATTGTGCCGCCATGGTAACATCTGTCGGGGGTTTGTGTGGGTACGCTAATTACAAATATCTGCCGTAATCCACCACCGATAAGAGAGTCATTACTCCAGCAGACATTTATCACTGTGGGATTGATGACCCGTTTCAGAGGCGGGCTTTGTACGGGGAAGTGAAAGCGCTGATATGCTGTTATCCTTCATCAGGTCTGCAGACAGCCATTCGTCAGGAGGCATGCTAGTTAGAATTGTAATTAACAGTTAAGGACTTTGGCACTAATAGAATTTTTCAGAGGAAAGTGCAAAGCGACTTGGGGAGGGGGGGCAGGCCTTAGGAAAAGAATGGCTTACTCTTCCATGGTTTTCCTTTAGTACAGATACACGTGCACAGATGTTGAACACATTCCCTTCTACTGCAAGACATTCACACATGCGCGCGCACACACACACAGTTCTTACGATCTGACAGACTGGCATCTGTTTCTATCTGACACATGCATTCCCATGCATGCTCATGCGCGCGCACACACACACACACACACACGCACGCAGAGCCACCCACAGACAGATGGTCCCAGTAGTGTGTCCTACAGTGTGTAGCGGTAATGAACACAGACAGCTAGGGGACCGGCCCTGGTGGACCCCTGCTGCAGGGCAATGCCAGGGGGCCGGGGGGGAGGGGGGCACAGGGACGCCAGAGCCGTCCTGTACTCTGACAGGCAGGTCCTACCTCGCCACACACACATACACAAGTAAACAAACACCAAAAGTACACAGTGGCACACTTGTCTACGAGACACACACACACACACACACACACAGACGGTGACCCAGTGTAATTCCTCCAGTGCATGACTGGTGACAGCGGCAGCTGCACTTGCTACGGCAGACAAATGAAATTTTCATAACTATCTCCCCCAACTTCCATCGTCACCTTCAGGATAATTTATGAGCCGCCCGCCAGCCTTGAACACACAATATGCTGCCCAGGAAATTAACAGCTCCGGCAGTGGAGGTTATAATTAACAAAGGAGGGGAGAAAGGTGTGTGTGTGTGTGTGTGTGTGTGTGTGTGTGTGTGGGGAGCAGGAGGGGAGCACACGCATGTTTGCCTGCACAGGTATATGTGACTGTACGTACGTGTGTTTGTGCACGCCAGTTCAATTTAACCTGTGTAATAACCTGTGGGATTTATGAAACGGCACGCACACACACACCGTGTGATAGCATGAGCATGCGTCAGCGTGCATGTGTTTGTGCTTTTGTATGCAACGTACATCTTTTCTGCTAAAATGACATACTAGTAGTGCACAAACACATGCATAAACGCGTTGCGCCTGCCCATTGCCAAACACGACCCACACAAAGCTACTTTCTGAGCAACAGCCGCAGACCGCCTGACATATTTACATCAGCGTGAACGTCATAGAATTCCCTGACATAGTGACAGACAGGCTCAGTCGGAGTCTTTCATTAAACACATGCAGGCAACAACACAGGCTACAGTACTGTATGCTAAAGCCTGAACAGACCAACTGCTAGCTGAGAAGTTGGCCAGCAGGTCAAGGCTCTTCATTGTAACATGACTGAAGATATTTCCTCCCTTAAACTGTCCTGTATTTACTGGATCCCTTTTCTGGCGGTTAGTAATCCAAACATTAGCTAGCGCTACTAAATGAGGCTACATGCAACATGCATTACGATTACCATCAACGTCTCACCCCCAACAGAACCTGTCCATCCCCACACAGCACGTACACCCACGGGTGCCCTGCTGGCATGAAGATAGTATAGTGCCCTTTGTGTGAGAGTAGTCTATTTTTAGCTTTATGCTGTTTCTACAAAAAAAATAACGCTTTAGTGTAGTTTATAATTCATTATTGTGGGAGTCAACAAAATAAATAGTAGGATTACGTAAGTATAGAACAGAATAAAATAGAATAGAATAGAAGGATTTTCTCAAATTACATATTTAAGTCTTGGTTTATTAACAGCCGTAGCCATGCCAACTCATAATTCCACATACCTATTTGTTTGACACTTGTACTGCAAATCCTCTATCGATGTCTTCGCAATACGATTGTGTTTTCCATACTACCAGTGAAACAGGCCTGAACCAAATCCCCCCGACACAAAATGCTGTTTCCATATTAAAAACATTCTGAATTTAATAGGTCACTGTCTCTGCAACAAGCGGCCTTAAATGGTTGTGGGACATTTAATTACATTTTAAAACTTGCTCTTTCGCTTGCTCTGCTCCGCATTGCAATGCCAGGCTATTACTGTGAAAAGTCTAATTATGAAATTACTGTTTCCATTAAAACCTGCAAGCAATTTAACACAGTTGTGACTGGTCAAGGGCACTTGGGGAAGTTAACCAACAGCCGCATGATACTGCATCGCCAAGTTGCAGACGCTACATTATGACATTGCCACAAAACGAGAGAAAGCTTGTATCTCAGTCTAATTACTGAATAGCTTCAGACAGATGTACGCACATGTGGAACACAGCTTTCATGTTGTCTGGGAGTGTCTGTGTGCGTACACGCTCATGCGTGCAAGCTCAAGTTGGGAAAGTGTCACAAGTGTGGGTCTATGCGTGTGCACGTATGTGTTGGGTGGTTTATCTGTAGACTAGGGTCTATGCGTGTGCACGTATGTGTTGGGTGGTTTATTTGTAAAGACTAATAACTGTTGGAAGCGCATTCCTGTCGAAATAAGATTTCCCCTCATTTACTTTTCCAACTCTTCAAGCCAGCCAGGTTGAGACAGTCGCTACGGTAACAGCAGCTGCGGTGTTGAGCCGAGGTCAGGACATGTCAGGCATAACTGGCTGATTGCTAAACGGTGCATGAGGGCGAAATTCATAATTTACAAGCATTCACACACACACACACACACACACACGCAGGAGCACCTCCCACCCATCAGGCCACAGGCGATCCCATGGCACGCACGCAGCCAATCAGAGGACCACACAGACATGTTTGAGATAAAGACAGACAAATTAGACGACAGCATCGCGGGCTAACCACGGCACTGCTGCTAATTACAGGCTGGCCGGCGATGAAAGACACAGATGACATGGCCTTATTTGTTTTCTCCTCCAGTGTGCTGAACTCAGTAAACACGCTAGTTAGCCGGTTATGCTAAGCAAAGCTAGCCGAGACAGAGAGAGAGAGAGAGAGTGGGAAGGGGGGGGGGGGGTTGGGTAAATCAGGGTCCCACCCAAACGCTACACACAGGTGTTTGCCCACCAGCGCAGCTAAATAGCCCTGAGGTAGAGAGCATCAACGGTGCAGCCAACAACCTTTTGGCTAGCAGCTCACGCCAAGGGAAACAGTCTGGGCTAGCCATGTCGCTCCTGCTATAGCGAAACAGGGCTGCTGTTGCGGGGATGACTTGTACAAGCTGAGGAGGGGGGCCTTGTCTGAGAGATCTGATTAACTTGTCGCCTCAGGTGACAAGTTACATCACAATGGCCTGGCTGACAAGACACCCAAGCGGCTCTGCTCGCCTGGCCCTCTGCCTGCAAACCCACACACTGCATTGGTCTGCCAGCCCACCACTGCCCCTCCTGGCTGGTACAGCCTGCACCGCTCATCAACAGCTTGATGTCATATCTGTCATACAGTGATGGCCTGTTGCACCACTACACCCATCTATCTACTGTAACGTAGAACACGTGTGGGCAGGCTAGGAGTTGTACAGGACCATGCTCACTGCTTTGGACCCCGCCCCACAATATGGCCACTGTGTATTATTTAAGAAGGCCAAGACGCCTTTCATCAGCGCCGCTCTAGACAAGGCTGTGTGTGTGTGTATTCACTGTGAACACAGACCATCTTTCAAACTCCCATCTGGGACGGGAGGGTGGGGGGGTGCTCTATTGTCTCCAATGTGGCTGGCCCGCCCCTGCAGAGGGGATGGAGGCGGCACACAAAAGACATGTCATCGCATGAGGGGGATCTCTCTCTCCGGCTCGAGGAGGGGGTGCTACTGGTTGCTGGCCGCAGTGGTGGGGTCATCCCCGGCTGGGCAGGACCACCGCCCCAGCATTCTGGCCCCCGGTGACCTCTGCCTCTGATGACAGACTGGGACCTTTGAGTGGGAGCACCCAGCCCAGGTGAGGGCAGGGAAGACAATGGCAGGAAACAAAGGGGAGAAGGCGGCCCTCGGGGGTCAAAGGTCATGCTGGACATCTGAGTGATGGTTGCAGCTGTAGCCCTTCAGACCTGGCCTCTGCTGGCCATGTCAGCTGATGTTGCCATTGTGTGCAGATAAAGACCTCACTAGGTCTCTACAAGTTGGAGAATAGCAATAGACATGGCAACAGATGTACTGTGCCACACATTCACAGTGTATAGCTATTAAAGTGACACCCTAACCCACTAGACATGGATCAACACCCTGCTGTTATGTCTTCCAATTAAAATGAGTCTAAATGACAAAAAAACAACATCCCAATAGATCTTCATTATAGAAAATTAGGTCACTTTATTGCCTTTGGTTTTGGCAATCACTTTAACTCTCAAACTATATCGGAAACCCACTCATGCAAACATATAGCTCACACGATGCCTTTGTAAAGTATAAACTTGTAAGGAGAGCATTATAATCTTGTTATATGTGTTATGATCATACATATATAAAATGATATATTGATCATAGAGACATACACAGGGTGTATACCCAGTCACACTAGAATTTGCTATTGGTTTCCAAACACAATGAACTGATTTAGAAAGTTTAGGCGAAAGGCGTTTCACCTGCGGTGCCCTTGTGACGTAGCCCAAGTGTGGAACTCATTGGCATTTTAACTGGACGTGCTGACCTAACCCCCTGACTGTGAGGCAGACCCTGTGGTTGTTAAGTCAAGCTCAATGTAGGCTGAGCTCTTGGTCTGGCTTGTGGTACCTCCACATGTCTCAGACTTGACATAATTCATTGTGTTATAGTAAGAGTTGTGCTTACAGTGCAGTAACCATTAGAAACCTTTGAAACTTGTATTCCCCTACTCACAATGTGAAGATACTGTATGCGTTACGGTGTCATGTTCTTAAACAATATTAAATCTCAATGAGGTGCCTATTCCCAACCAAGAGCCAAAGGCACATGGTGATTTACACCCCTCAAGTTGTCCAACTGCTTCCCATGTCAGAGGTCAGTGGCCTCACTCCTCTCCTAGCAGGCCACACGGGGAAAGAGGGAGGACGGGAGCTGCCAAAAGCAGTGGATCGTAAACACCTCCTCCTCCTCCTCTCTTCTCAACAGAGGTGCGCTGGGCTTGCGCTGTTAATGTTCCACTAGCGAGGCCTGCTGTATACAGCAGAGGAGGGCAGTAAAGTGGGAGTGGATGACAGGGATGAAGAAGACATGCCAGATGGGCACCTTCACAGTCCATTTATCAAACCCTCCCCTCTCTACTCCACTCATGTCCTAAACCCTCATGTAATTCTGTAATGATTTTCATTATCATATAATGACCTTACAAAGCCTACAGCAGCTCGCATGGTCAGTACAAAACTCACAGCTGTTCCCTTTAGTAGTTGTTCCTCGGCTGTGACAAAACAGGCTCCTTCTTTATTAGTCAGATCAGTGACCTCAAAGTCAGTTGAAGGGCATCGGCATCCACAGGTGTCGATTCAAATACCTCCCCCATTGACGTCACGCTACTGTATGCAAAGGACTTTTATGTGGACGTTTGGTGTGTCACTTAGACACCAAAGTGACGTCACGGTGTGAAAGCTGTATGATGTATGACTATCAGGATCAACCACAGCTTCATGTACTGTATCTGCAGCACCCGCCATCCTCAAAGCTTCCATGTAATGAACTAGCGGAGGATAAATATCTGCTGTTCCTGCACAGTCAACCACTGCACTTCAGTGAAGTCACCCAAGCACATAATAATCCCTATTTTACTCATGGCACATTTACCAAAGGGACACAAAGGGCAGCATCTATCAAAGAATTCACCACGTGCACCGGCAAAACCCAGTTACCGGGAAGGCTCATAAGAATAGAAAAGCCCTCATAACTTCATTGACTGGCAGTGAATGAATGGACTGTCCAGGCCGGCGGGGAGAGCGCAGGCATCCGTCACCCTGAGTACCGATAAGTCACTTGGTGGACTTGGTAGTCACAGGGCCCCATTGCTCTTTCTCTGCAGCTTGCTGGTGCTGAGAATGGGCCGGAGGGCGTGCCTGAGTGCACGCAGGCCCCTGGGTGCACAGCAATGCTTTAACTGGTGTTTAAGAAACAAAAGTCACAGTGAAACTTAATCAATCAGTGCTGGTTGTTTATGTTTATGCGCCCCCTAGCAAGACTCATCAATCATTCCTTTTTCCTCCAACTAGTGTTATGCTCTGAGTAGCAACCATGGAAACAAAAGCCAAAATAATGATAAAAGCCTGCCTGTTGCATTTTCCGCATAAACCAAATTAGGGTGTTCAATATACAAATGCAACAAAAATGAATCAGAAAATTAATTTAAAAAGTCCCATTTTGATGAGTGCCAATGTTTTTTATGGAAATAAATGAATGTTAGAATGCGTCAGACTAAAATAATCTAAATCTCCCTCTCTCTGTCCCAGCCTTTCTAACAATCGCTCTATCTTCCATTCAAAACAACGCTGTTACTTCTTAACAGAATCCACAAAGCAGAACAAACTCTTTTCTTCTCCACAAAGGGCTGGCGGGTCATTGCTTTGTCCTTATCTCCCTATCGCTAATCTCCATCAGTGCGTCTCACTTAACATTGCACATGGCCATGTGTTTAGTTTTGTGTAAATGCTATCTGTTGACGGCCACTTGACAGACGAGTCCTGGCCTTCTGTGGGGCCACGGGGGCGTGTCCTCACTTCATGTGTAAAGGAGAGAAGAGATATCGGGAGCAGTCGGAGTTCAAACACATTACAGCCCCATGTGTGTATGTGGGGGAGGAGGGGGGTGGTCTTTCCCTCTCCCCCCCTAATCTAATCACTCCCTCACTACTGATAAAGTAAACTTCTGTCGTCCTCGCCGACGAGGACGGAGCATTTCCTGTCCTGCTCTGTGATACTGAGAGAGAGGGAGGGTGGGGCCCAGGCCAGGCTGGGTGAGGAGGTGGCGACAGGAGGAGTGCATTGAGGGTGCCAGGGTGGCCATGCTGTGCCGAGCGAGGGTGGGCGTGGCTACAAGGCGTGTGCCTGTCAGCACCTGCAGCAGAATGCTGCTGGAGGCCAGTGGTGAGTTGAGGTGTGAGGACACACTGTTTACATCTGACCGGATGGGGCTAGCCCAATACCTGTGTGTGTGTGTGTGTGTGTGTGTGTGTGTGTGTGTGTGTGTGTGCGCATGTGACATCTGCCCCATGCACTCTCATCAGAGCCTGGCTCTTGTCTGTCTGTCCCACGACAAAGACAGGCAGATAGCATGCCTTCATTGTGTTAAATGAGGGCTCCACCATTCGTAGGGTCTCACTGACCTATTGGCTCATAGACAGAATGAATTAAAACGTGTATAAAAACGTGTGTGTGTCTGACAGTGATTAAGAGAAGGAGCAGCTAAAATAACATTGTATTGTGTGTGGGGCTTTTCTTTATCTCAAAGAAAGGCCGACACTGCTCTGCCCTGCGTTATCTGGCAGGAAGGAAGTGCTCCTTCTTATCCGAGACACGTGTGGTCTTGATAGCAGTGATAGCTGCCAGGTTCGAGCACCACCAACAGACTCAATAGCCATGCACAGCACGCCATATCTGTGGAATTCACATCAATCGCCAAACACATTTCTCCTTTCACAAAAGGCTGGCAAACACATCGGAGGTAAAGAGAGACAGAAACTAATCATACTACAGGGAAATCTCTGGAAAGATGCAATCCTTATTTAGTACGCTCCTGCTTCTAAAGGATTACAATATTCCTTGGGTAGTACTGTTAAATGACAGCCATGAGCTCTTTTAATGAAAGATAGGCTAAAATGAATAAGGCTAAAATTAAATACAGATATTCTTTCTAAATATCATCACAGTGATCATTATTGATACTAAATAGTTAATTCTCATAACAGTAAAGGTGCATGACGTTACGGCTCAGTAGTTGTGTATGTGCGTGCGTGTGTGTGTTTGGAGGCATGTACTACAATATATTTCATGACATTAAGTTGTAGGTCATAGTACAATTCTTAAATGAAAAGAAGGATTCAAGAGGTTTCCCCTGTCATGGTGTCTATGAGCTGGTGCCTCATGTGGAAGAAAACACAACGTCCTACCTGTCTCTCCACGTCTGTCGTTGCTGCTGCCTGTCTGTCAGAGCAGCCAGTAGGGTTTCTGCCATTTCTCTCCTACTCTCTCCCGCACCCTCTTCTTCCTCCACCGCTGACAGGAAGAGCATGGTCTAGAGCAAGACGTTAACAGGAAATGATGCAGTTAGGATGTGATGTGTGGAGAAGTGAACCACAGTTCACGGATGGCAACAACATAGGAATGTGCTTGCTTTATTATTGCAGTGTTGTACTACATTTCCCAGAAATCATACAGCAAAAAATGTGCTACCAGCATCCCACGTCAGAACCAATCAGATGCAAGATACTGAGCCAATTAGTGCTGGCCATATATATTCCTATAATAGCTTTATTTGTGGTTCAAATCTATGATATTGACTCATTTTCCTTAATAAAGATGTGTAGCTTTAAAAGAAAGAATACATACAGCGATTGCCCAAGACCTCCTAGCCCCATTAAGCTTGTCTGAATCAAGACTCCATTATACCCTTCCTGGGACAGCGACATACAGTAAGTCTAGCAGAAAGTCAGTTTCACATCAGAGGACAAGCCAATTACAACCAATATTAGAGTTTGAGTCAATTAAGTGCGTCCCACACAGCACAGTGTAATGTGTGAGTATCCCCCTGTTGAACATGAATTACAGGCCAGCTTAGAGTGTGGCGTGGTGCGTCAGCGCTAATCTGAGACATCCTGGCAAACCTTCGCCTGAGAGTCTTCGTCAGACTCTAAGCCGGTTGAGAGGGAGTCAAATGAAAAGGGATCTGGCAGCCCAAATTAAATGCAGCGCTGTCAGCCACACTCATGAGTTCTGTCTTCCCCTCAACCCCTTGCAGACTCCCCCTGTCTTTCCTCTCTCAGAGTATCCTTAAATGTCTTCTCCCGGCCCCGGCGTCGTGATGGATCTGTAACTCTGACTGACTCTGACGCCTTGTTAAGAGGAGTCTCTTCCCCGCCACATCCAGCCGTCAGACGCTTTCATTTCTTCCCATTAACAGACGCGCGCCTCTTCAGTCAGCCAACCCACTTCAGAGGAGAAGAAGAAGAAGAATAAGAAATAACACAATGTAAGAGGACCCTCGCTTCCTCTCCCCTCCCTCTCTCGCTGTTTTTTAATCCCTCCCTGACAATCCACCTGCCTGTCTTAATTCGTGCAGCGACGGGTGTGATTGCCTGTGTGTGCGGCTGGCTGTTTTCAGGCTTACTTCCTCCACACCACACAGGACAGGTGTCAAAACATGCAGTGGCGTGTGACTGATTACACCTGACTCGGAGAAGACAAGGCGGATTGTGGTGACCAGGGGAGAGAGGAGGCGGCTGTACGCCCTATGGAAAGCGTACTCTCCGTTTTGGATCAAACCACGTTTCCCCTGGGATGATTGGCAGGGGAAGAAACTGCTGGAAAGTGCATTCAGAGTGTATCACCATCTCAGCCACTACACATCATATCGCCTACTGGCTATATTGTGTTGTGTCAGCGCATCAAGTGCGCAGCTGTCCAGATAGTGAGGCAGAGTTGATCTGGAACCTGCTCCCACTGGTTTCTCACCTGGCGTTCCTCAGCGACATAGGTGGCTCTCTCTCCACATGGTGGCCATGTTTTATCTTAAAATGAACATATTTGTTTCATTCCTGCAGTGGTATTTACGGTTGTTTACAATTGTTTTACGCTATTAGAAGAATAAACAACGATGTCTTCAGCCGACTTTAGCAGCCTTGATTCAAAGCAACTTACAGTGAGTTCAATTACAAGCATTAAGCAGTAGGTAGGGTTAGGATGCTCACAGGAACAGTAGCTCAGCCATGTTGGGGCTCACACACACACAACCTTGTGCCTGCAGTCGACCGCCAGATTGTTCAGGGCAGTAACAGGGCATTTCCGATATTGTGACATATACTGCAGGATAACATAAAGGCCCTGAGGTACGTTCCACGTCCTCGGAAGCGGAGGTCCGTGGACCATGCACGTGGCTTAAATATCGCCACGCATACAGTCCGTGCACCTCCAAAATGTTGACTGCACATGTGCGACAGACTGAAGACAGGCATACGACAATAGATGTCCTACTTTGTTTAAAAAACGCTTCTTTGCAGCGAATATCTTAGTTACACCAATATTGTTCATGGACAACAATCTGTTCAGGTAAAAATCATAGCTATAAATATTGCTAATTCCAAAGCAAGTTTTTTGTATACAGAAATAGACGACAAATCTTAAGTTAGTGAAATATGCCCGGAACACCCCGAGCGCTCATTCGCATCTGCGTTGCACGAGGTCACGGATTTGGTGGCTGGGACTTAACACCGCATAAGATAAGACAGCATGTGATTGGTCCCTGAAGGGAAAATATCCACAGAATTCTAATTCAAATATAATTACTATAAACACTTAAGGTTGTATGTATGTGTACAGTATAATCAATTACACTTGCGTCCCATAACAAAGTTTGTACCAGACAAGGAAATACCTGAGGTTAATCAATGAATTATTGTCATAAATAACTTCTCTACCTGGTGTTTAGAGGTTGTGGGTTCACTGACAGACGCATCGGCACACCTCTCTTAACCAACACACACGATGACAGAAGCCTGTAAAGTATGGTTACTAATGCCTGCCAATGCTGAACCCTGCTCACCTCTCTGTTAAAGCTTGGTAAACACAATGGCGACACATGCCCTCGGGGAGCCTTTGTTTTGTAGGGAGGATGCTTGTGGGGAAACGTGTGCATGTTTTTGTGTGTGTGTGTTAGAATGCTTCCCCTTATGCTTCCCCTGCGTGCGTGCGTGCGTGCGTGCGTGCGTGCGTGTGTGCGTGTGTGTGTGTGTGATGTGTTTAAAGGGCCCAGCGCTGACTGAGGCCTTCAGGTTTAGCCCCAGGCTGATCCCAGGGCCTTTTAGCCTCCCTGCTGGTTGTTTACCAGCCAAGCCCAGCCTCAGTCAACCTGGCCCAGACCACAGTCCTTTATCTGAGGGCCTGTGTTAGAACTAACCGGCTCCCACTCTGCCTCTATTTAACCCTGGATGACAGTAGCTGTCCTCAGCTCCCACCCGGTGCTGACCACAGATGTCCCCATGATTTAAGGCCAATTGTGGGGTGAGCGAGAGGACAGCGAAGGGCCTGGGGATGCTCAGCCACACTGTCAGAACCAAAACTAAGCACTGGGTATTTGAGCTATGGATAGGCAACACTAAAGTCTATCAATCACCAACAGTAAGTAAGTGGACAATAATAATAAAGAGCCCTAGACAGAATGGGCAACTAGCTTATCATCCCAGACACTGCTGTTGGATGGGAATGTCACTCCCAGACACCAAATTATATAAACTACCAATAGGCTAACTAACTGCAAAAGAGGTGAATGAATGACCAAATGAGCACCGGATCACCCATTCCCGTAAAAACAGAAACAAGTCATGCTAGGGTTAGACATCTAGACAATTCTGTCCTTGCACGTTGTAGGTAAACAAATCGGACCCCGGCAGAAGTAAGTGTTGGCCAGAGGAGAGGTACAGAACCTTCCTAGTCAAGACTGGCCTGAGGGGCAGCCTGGGGACACTCACTAACACCTAGAAACAGGACTGTATCTTAACACCAACAAGCATCTGTCTATTCCATCAGATACAACATGCCACTCACTCAACACAGAGCTGCCAACGGAGGTATGTGCTATACAGCATCATGTGATGCGGTTTGTAAAGTGGATAGTTCACAGAAAAGCCTTCATACATACACACATGGGACACAAATGCTGAAAGCAATGAGGGTTACAACAAATATATGCACCCCAGAAATGTTGACAACATAAATGTTGACGCTCTAAATACTAAATACTAAAATAGTGCTACTGCTAGCTGACCACCAGACTGTTCCAGAACCTGCAAGACCCTATACAAAACCTTAACCTACTTTAAAACAAGGGTTTCAGGAGACCTATGGTACTATTTAGCTCGCTGTCTCTCCACTTTAGGATGTTAACCATTTTTGTCTGCAGGTCACACTGTATTCTCCACATTTGGATATACTAGAGTCAAATCAACATTACGATAACAGCAAAGTGCACAGCAGTTTCAATTTAAAATGAATGGTTACCAATGTAACAACAAGTTACATGGTCCCAATTTGAATGTTAAAATTGTATTAATTTTGTATAATAGCACATGTATTTTTATTTTTTATCTAGCAACTTACATTTTCATTAATTGGGCCAGATAAGGTGTTTTTGTCTGAAATTAACAATATTCCATCAAAGGCGACATATGCAGCAATGTTTTACATGTTGCCCAACATAAAAGATTTGACTACAGTATAATGTTGAGTATACACAATTTCTATGTTGCTGCATATGTAACCAATTTGCATGTGTCCTTCTACACACATAAATAAAACGTATTTGTAACTGTGTACTGGGTTCTCAACATTATTAGTTAGTAAGATAGGCTATGCTATAATTTTGACATTTTGTTCCCTGTTATCTAAGCCTCCAACTGTATAGGTTTTAATATTGAGCCTCCAAAGCCAACCTACTCATACTGTATATATGTGTGGAAAAATACTTAATGTAAAGGTATGTATTAGCAGGTATGTGTTTTTTTATCTGGTTTGTCCAAAAAACCAGGCATCAAACATTTTAACTTGACCATTTGCATTATTCTTACACAATGTTATCTTCCCATTTTCCTCATCTATTTTCATACCTTTATCCCACTAGAGGTACTGTATGCTTACACTGATTTATCTGCACCACACTACCCATTCACTCAATGTCCCTGCTAATACAAGAAATCAGTAGCTCACTCACCAACAGGAACAGCTGAGAGCTATGATCCTGACAATGTGATCGGTGTGTGTTTTCAACCTGCCGGCAAGAGTTACTTTGTTCTTTGGTGGGGGATAAATTATCCACCAATAGTAAAAATAAGTTAGCTTGGGCAAAAAAAATGCAAGGTTTATTTTTTAACATTTGTTTTCATGTTGGCCTCCTACAGAAACATAATTAAACTTATAGTCAGCTATTACAAGCTAAATGCAAGCTAATATTGTTGTCAAATTCAACAAATATCTCATCACATTTCGCAAACTTTTTTTTTTCTGTGCATGGCATGCTCCAAAAATTCCAATACCAGGCTCTGTAAATAGGACTATTAACAAAGTGGTGAACACTGCTCACAACAACAATTATGCTTGGCTTCACAATGTGTTTCAATGTGTGGGCTGAAGCTTCTGAGGGAGTTTATTTTGATTTGAACTCTATGTTAGCAAGCGCTCTCTAGAATGACTAACCCTGTCTTTAAATAAGAGGTACAAATAATAGGCTTAACTGAATTGTGACATCCTTATAAGCCATGAAGGCTAGCTGACATATATGTGTGTGGTGTTCATGCGTGTGTGCATGTGTGTCAGCAGTGGTACTTCACTGGTCATTATTGGGTTCAATACTTGACTTTTAACCTGAACAATAGTGGAAAGGCATTGGAGTGACAGGAGAGAAGACAGACAATAGAGCAATAGATTCACTGACCTAAGAGAGTTTTGTGTGCTTGTGTGTAATATACACCAATAATATACGCTCTTGACAAATCTTTTTTTGTGTGTGTGTGTGTGTGTGTGTGTGTGTGTGTGTGCGTGCATGCATGCGTGCGTGTGACAGTTTATTCCAGCAGTGACCTCAGTGCTGATGGAAAGCCTGGCCTTTCCGCCAGGTTCACCTCCAGAAGGTCGTGGAGACCATCAATTACGTCAGGCCCTGACATGGGCTTCTCTATACACAGTGGATTATATGGGGTGTAAAACATTAGAAAAATGTGTCTGAAACATCAAGGCAGCATGTTTGAAGTGACAAAAGGGGTGTTGGAGAGGCCAATAGAGACGCTCCCAGACAGGGGAGACCTTTAGACAAGTGATTTGCTTTGAAGGTATTGTAACATTCTGCAGAGGGCTGGCCTGCCGTTCCAAGGCCCTAGCAGCAGTCCATCTTCAAGGCAGAATAGTGCAGGGATGTCTGGCCATATGCTTTCCAAGAGACCAATGAAGCAGAACCCGATGCCTTTGTGAAACTCGTATTTACTGGTTAAAGAGAAAGGACAAATCGGTTTTGAGTGAGCACCCAACACACACACACACGCACGCACACATACACACACACATACACAAAGAGGTATAAAGACACTGGTCTGGGGTCACGTTTTGGAGAGTGGTTCCAGTTTGGTTTAATGGCTAAACCATGCAGACGTACACCCTGAATGAGCTCCACAGATGTTCTGCACTATAGGAGCATGGCAGGGTGTGCATTCACACACACACACAAACACACACACAAACATGTAAATGCTACATGTAAACACACTTGGTTTGACACACAGACAAATGTGGACACAAACACACACACACACACACACACACACGCACACAGCATGCCATACAAACAGACCCACATGTAAACATTCCAGCCCGGGTGAAATGCACCATGGTATGTCACTACAAAGACCACTGAGCACAATGAGTGGGACAGTGGACAGACATAGTAGCGATGAACGTGACACCTTGTGCTCTGCTAAACAGGCTGAGTGCCTCTCCTCTCTCTCTCTGTTATGTGAACGGTGTGTCTAGATCCCTGCTAGATAGCAGATTAGGATCAGCTCCTCTCTCCTGCCAGTAAAAAGCTCTTTGCTGACTGGGGCTAAAGCCAGCCTTTCTGAGAGTTACCGTTTCTCACATACACACACACACAGAGCACCATCCCTCATGTCTTCAGAAACACTAAACTAATAAAAAAGAAGGCTTTCCATCTATCTAAGCTTCGCCTGCATGAAGGAATTTTGTTTTAGATGGGTAATATGCCTGTGGACACTGAAATGCTCTGCTGACAACATTTTGATTGACTACAAAGGGCGTAGAGTGTTTTGGTGGTTCAGAAGGCTGGGTCTACAACCTGGATGCAGGCCGAGACCGTGTGTACCAAGGACAGAGATAACACTCTCATGTTGTCACTGATATTAAACAATTATAGGACATCAAAACCACCCTATAGTCCAGACTGGTGTCTAAATTGCCCATGGTTTACAATAGTAAATACTAGATTATCATCATCACTCCCATACAAAATGATTAAACATTTACATACACTACCGTTCAAACGTTTGGGGTCACCCAGACAATTTCATGTTTTCTATGAAAACTAACACACTTTCCTCAAATGAGTTGCAAAATGAATAGAAAATATAGTCAAGACATTGACGAGGTTAGAAATAATGATTTTTATTTTAAATAATAATTTTGTCCTTCAAACTTTGCTTTCGTCAAAGAATCTTCCATTTGCAGCAATTACAGCCTTGCAGACCTTTGGCATTCTAGCTGTCAATTTGTTGAGGTAATCT
>JAODTR010000018.1:5944605-5956791 GCA_025399935.1 Amblyopsis rosae
TTATTGTTTTATATGAATGTGTATATTGTGTGTGTGTGTGTGTGTGTGTGTGTGTGTGTGTGTGTGTGTGTGTGTGTGTGTGTGCGTGTGCGTGCGTGTGCGTGTGTGCGCGACTAAGGCCAGCATGCTTTGTGAGTATGTATTACTAAGTGATTCTTTCCCTCTGAGCCATCTCACCACGCTCCTCTTCAATAAAGCCTGGTGACGCCTCTATGGAACATTTGACATGTCCTTGATAATGCAGACGAGACATGTCTCTTTATGAAACTCTTTTGAAAACCTCTACTGGGCTGTAAAATTGTGAGGACCCTTTAGTTTGCGTAAAGAGCACAAACAAGTATTCCAAAAATGTTAAAAACTCATATTTAGAAAACCACAATGAAAAGGCTATTGTTGTGTTGTTTTGAAACATACATTTGATTGTATCTATTTTATATGTATATATTATCATCATCTACCAGATTATTGCACAATGTATTTACATATTATCCACCAGATTATAATTTACTGAAAAAAAGGCCTTTTAAAATATATTCAAGTCAAGTCCAGTTTATTTATATAGATCCCTTAATCCCATTACAGTCTCAAAGGGCTGTACATCCTACATTTCCTGAGCCTGGCAGTAGCTGGGTTTACATCTAATCAGGTCTGATGTTTACATGCGCGTCACATTTTCTTTTGACCAGACCAGTTTGTGCTACAAACACAACAACAGTAGCGTAAAACAGGGCATGCACAGAAGAACGCACCAAGGAGGTAATCTGGTTTACCGGTTTAGATGATAAAATTCTTCTTTCAATCGGGTGATGGAATGGGTTATACTGCCCCTATGCTTCGGAATGAAATTAATCAGGTTGGGCCTCTCTGTTCTGATTGAGGTGTTTATATGGAGCATTTTCAATCGGGTTGGGCTTCCAACCAGATTCCAATCAGAATAATAAGAGTCCATTAGGGCTGGACAATAATTCAATATCAATATGTATCAAGATTTTTTCAATAACATTGATATGATTTTTTTACTTATTTCTGGTATTTCAATAATCTTAAAGGCTTAATATTACGTATTATGACAGCTTCCTCCGCTAACAGTCAGTCGCGTCTTCTGTGGAACTGCTCTTACTAGCTGCTGACTGCGTCTAATTCATGAGATCTTTCAGTCACAACTGCTACTGACCCCTACCAGTGGACATGTAGCCTCCATTAATTAAAGGTAAATACTGTACTAACGGAAGGACAAAGTTGATAGTTCTGTTATATTTATTCTGTTTGTATTGGTAAAAGGTGAACATTTATTTGTACCTTTTTTATTTCTAAAATATTATAGTTTTATAGGAGGATATTTCAAAGACTTGGCAAATGCATTCTTCAGAAGTTTGTAAGTACTCTGTTAAGGTTGTTTTAAGCAGTTTCTTAGATTTATATTGTTCATATCGATGTCGGAATTATATTGTATCGACCGAAATATCGAAATATATCATTATATACATTTTGGCCACATCGTCCAGGCCTAGGGTCCATGTAAAGGCAGCTACTGTTATTGCTGTGCTCTGCACAGGGAATAGCAGCCCTAGCTCTGCTGTAAACAGGGATGGTGTTGAGCGTTGATCCTTACCATGGTCTCCATCAGCCTCCAGTCACTCTCCAGCTGTTCCATGGGACCGCTCCACCAACTGCAGAAGCGGGCATAGCGTTGACCCTGGAACCAGTACTGTCTGAGCCACTCAAACTCCACCTGCACACACACAAGGTGTATTTCTCCTTTATATAATCACAATACTAAATGACATGTTCATAGCTATTATAGCTTATTACCATTCAAATAAAACACACTTTAGGTGACCATCATTAGAAAACATATGCAGTACATACATCCCCTCAACCAAACACTCTCTCATGACTCATGAGCTCATGACTAAAGATGCAAAACCAGCCATCTAGCAACTGTAGCCAGCGGCTAATGACAGTCAGATGAAAGTTAGGCCTGATAATTACTGTGTGTTTACCTACAGGAGTACCAGGATTGACTGGGACAGTTTGCATAGCATCACACATGTTGTCAATCACAAAACTAATGTTGTCCTGTGAAGGACAAGAAATTCCCAGTCCTTGATGATTTGCACCACCCATCTGGCACTCCATGCACACACACAGTAAAACAAATGCCAAGTACTATTTGCACAAATTATCTGACCCCAGTCTACCTCGTATAGGAGACACTGCACAGAATGATCCTGCCATTAGCTTTCAGAAGGCTCTGATCACAGCAGGGATGTCATGCAGGGATTGGGGCATGTCAAGGAGAATACAGAGCAGCCTGACAGTCACTCTATACAAGCCGGCCTTCAAAGAAATGCCAGCCTTTATGGCTGCTCCAACACTCCCAATCCACTGCTCTTCGATCAGCTGGCAACAAAGCCTCAAAGCATCGATATCCGATGTCCTTTTCTCTTTGTTTGTCCCCCTTTCCTTCCCTCTGATTGTCCACCTGTCTTTTAGTGGGAGGAAGCGAACCTGTGTCTGCGCTTTGAGCCAACATGGCCACCCGGCCCCCTGGCGCTTGCCCAGTTGCAGCCGCAAACCAGGCCGTCTGAGGCGAGCAGAGGGCGACGGCTCTGTGGCATTTAGACGGCAGCTGTCCAGCTGTGTGTTAGCAAGAGGGGGACGCTAACTAAATGCCACCTATCCAGGCAGACGGATCGAAAGTGTTTGCGAAAGAGAGAGTGGCTGTTAGGGCTAGTTTTTCGGAGATGGCATGGGGCTGCAAAGGGGGCTCTAGTGGGTCCCCCGCGGCAGTGGCTGTCATCTCTCCAGGTGATGGACGCGCTAACTACACATTAGCCCTGCCATCAGGTGCCAGCTCACCGTGGAGACCCGGGAGTCAAAGCCAAGTGGCCCCCTTTTTTCCCATTTAATGAGGCACCATTTTTCCACACCTCCTCTGTATTACCCGAGCAGGCGCAATCAATTTCCGGCCGTGGCCCCGAGCTGGGAGCTGATGAGAGTGCGATCGATCGCAGGCTGCCATCCTCTGTTTACCTTGCCTGGCCTCCTCACACATCAACCCCCAGACCTGGTCCCCCAGCCCTCGCTGAGCTACCGGCCATGCAATACACACCCATCATACACCAGGCACAGTGGCCCTACACAAGCAAGGGCACGCACACGCGCACACACAATATGGGCTACACATTTTCAATCAAATAGGTAATACTGAACATAATCAGGTTTCAATTCAATTTTGACTCCCTCCCAAAGGTAACTATACATCTCTGCCAAGAAAAAACCCACAATATCAATGTGACCTAGCTACTGTAGCTTGTACTTTAAAAGGGACCATGGTTGAAAGAATTTGTTTCACCTGTTTTAAAGATTTGTGAAGTATTTCTTTTATCCCTCAAAAACTTGCCAAAAACCACATTTAGCCAAGGTCTCATTGGTGTAGTCACCTGGACCACTCCCAAACTGTGACAAATAGCGATTCTGTGTGGAAACAGTTGTGTCTGATCGCATTGTTAACGTGATTGATGTTTTGTAAAGCTCTTGAATGTGGTAGCTTCTTTATCGCCATGCACGTGATGTTCAGGCTTAAAATATTCCAATTGATCCCGATATGATGAACTACATTTATCTTTTTTTAGCCATCTATTGTTTCTCAAAAACACTATCAAGGAGTGTCTGCAACACTACAAAGTGTTTCATGGTAATATGCCTTATGTGTATGTTAACACATCTACCTGTGATCAGTCTACAATATTTGATCACTGTATTACAGTCGATGTGAGCTACTAACAATAAACATTGTGTTAAACATTTACTGTAGATATGGAAGCTACGACTATGAGTAGTGATTTACAAATTATCGATATTAAGATTATAATATTAAACTTCAAAATATATGCTACATACACAAATGTATAAATATAATAGGAATAACAATAATGCACATATGTATCCAGATATGTTTTAAGAGATCAATTGAAAGATTACACTGAAAATAATTCAGGTGAAGCATTTCAAAGTCCAGTAAACGGGAGGGAGGAGTTTTGGCCTGGAACCGCCTGGAGAAGCAGGACACAGGAAGGTCACGAACAGCCGCCTCCTCACCAGTTGACTTCATATCTGCCTGCACATGTGGGAATCGCTGGGCCCGTCCTTCAATATTTACTGAATGGGGGGCAGCATCATTAGAGGGGGTCCTGTGGGGCTCTCTGTCACACACCCACCTGGGAAGTGACACAGTGCCTTTAAATGAGACAAGACGTTAGCGTGTGGGATTAGCATTTCAAAGCCAAACAGGCACACGGTCCGTGAGGCGATGTAGCACCCCCCAAAAATAAACTGCCTCCCCCTCTCATCGTTAACCATTCCAGCCCCCCTACTAAGACAGGAAGTGGTTTTCAAAACAGAGACCAGTATAAAAAAGCATCCTTTAATTTTGTCTAACTCTTGCTCTCCTGTCCTGCCATTCCTCCTCCCATCAGCCCCTGCATTAAACAACACCCGCTGTCCTGTCTCTCCCTGAACACCAGTCCTCGGACGGCAGAGGCTCCCCTTCATCTTCGTCAGGAAACAAGGCCCGCTCCCTCCGACAACTGTCAAGCCCCGCCCCGCCCCTTCCCTGCTGTAGCGTGACATGTAGACACGTCGTCCACCGCTAGCTAGCTAGCCCTGGCTGTTTAGCACGCGTTAAGGTGAGGCACAGCCAGTCAGGTCAGGACCTGCCTGGGCGTCTCCAGCTTGTCGGCTCCTCGGTCGTACATGTCAAACACGACCCGCGCAATATGCGTCCAGCCAGCGCCTAACTGGGCTGCCATCATAAATAACTCTGCCGACAATACATCATTTAAGTGGGTGTTCTGCTCTCGTGGGCAACTCCAAACAAATGGCCACATCGATCATCGAGCGAGCCAGGTAAGGCTAGAGCCCCTGAGAGCAACCCCCTCCTCTCACACACACACAGACATACACAAACACCTGCCCTTTTATAAATAGCACTCTGTTTTCCTAAATAAACGCAATCGGCCCCCCTAGTGGGAGCCTACACTGCGTAATCCTGCGGCGCTACCCGGCAAGCTAGCAGGTGTTGCTCCTCAAGCCAGCACGGGGCTCCTCCTGACACGGACAGCCCCATTGTTTGTTGGAGCTGAATAATTAATACTGCCTACAACCTTTAAACAACCTTACGCCAAGATCATCCATCATGGCGTCCCGTCAAGGGGCCCAGGCGCTAAACGCGATAGCATTAGCTAGCGAGGCTGCTCGGAGCTCAGGGCTGCAAAGGGAGACGAGGTGAAGTGCGGTTTTAACCGCTGGCCTCCGGCAGGGTAACCCAGGCAACTGGCAGCACCACGAATGCCCCCAAACCCCTCTTTCCTTTATTGTTCCATTCCCAAAGCCAGCATCAGTCATCAGTGTGGATGAGGTAAGGCTCCATACTTAGATAACATATGGAGGAGCGAAGGACTTATGATCTATCACAGCCCAGGACAAACGAGAACAACCTGGATTCAATACAAGAGACATTGAGTATGAAATGGAGTCTGGCTCTGTGTGCTAACAGGCCCCCAGCCTTTTAGACAGCTTTCACCTGTGACCAGGCTGTATGTATAGTCAGCTCTTCCCAGGACAGTAACAGAAAGACAACATGTCGCTTACGTGATAAAGACACTCCTATACATGTACTGTATATACCAATTATCCCCGTCAGCTTACAGTAAGTACATTTGTCAATAGCTGAACAGATCATGAGTCATGGTAAGCAAACAGCCTGCGGCAGTCATCAGGTACAGTATAACCTAGTTAGACACTGCACAACATACATCGCATATCAACAATACATGCAGTTCTCAAGTACATTTGCCAACAGCTTAAATACAAGCTAACAGCTTAAATCTTCTACGAGTGTGTCATAGCATAGAGCAGACCACCATAGAGGGTTTTGGTAATGGTAGGGCTATGAGGTAGAGAGGTCAAGTGAGTACACTGCCCTGGCTGCTGAAGGAAGCTCATTCCACCATTGTTGTGCCAGGACAGAGAAGAGATGTGACTGAGCTTAGCGACAGTGGTGCGAGCCGGCCAGACGAGGTGGTAGGCCAAAGTGCTCTGTCTGGTGCACAACATATTGTCAAAGGTACCTACTGTACACCTACTGTAAACACGCATGTAAGCATTCATATGCACCTAGAGTCTGTGAGAATGGGTGCCCATTCAGCCAAAAGAGCATTGATGAGGTCAGATGCTAATGTTGGACGGGAAGGCCTGGCTTGCAATCGGCCTTCCAGTTCATCCCAAAGGTGGGATGCAGGTTGGGTTAAGGTCTTTTCTTGGAAAAGGGCCTTTCTCAAAAGGTGGCCACAAAGGTGAAAGCATGATTATGTCAAATGTCTTTACATGCTGTAGCATACAAAGCATTACATTAGCCATCACTGGAACTAATGTCACTAGCCCAAACCCTGACAAGGGCTTGCTGCCTATGGAGGCCCATTTCATGAAGTACCTAACACACATTTGAGCTGATGTCCTTTCCAGAGGCAGCAGGGAACTGTGTAGTGAGTGATGCTACAGAGGACAAGCCATTTGCATGTCCATGTGCTCAGCTTAGCGGCTGAGCGGTTTCTGCTTTTAGATGCTTCAGCACTTACAGCTGACTGGAACATATCTCTCTAGCAAAGCAGAATTTCACAAGCTGACCTGAAGTGGCATCCTATGACAGTGTCAGGTTTAAATTTCGCTGAGCTCTTCAGCACATTTTACTGCAAATGTTTGTCTATGCAGATTGCATGACTATATGCTTGAGTTTACACAAATGTTAGCAATGAATATGCCTGGAACACCTCATCTCAATAACTAAGTGTCCACAATCTTGGCCATACAGTGTATTTGCTAATGCCAGATTCAAATTACCAGCTCTCGACATGATTGAAATGACATAATTTATTGTACTAACAATATAAGTGGCCTATTACCACTAACATAAAACAGCAGAACACGCCCAAACACCTACATACATAGTCACTGCAAGCATACGCAGTATGTCATGTATGCATGCGCACACACACACACACACACACACCTCATTGTGGATCTCCTCACAGTGCTGTAGTGTGCTGGGCAGCAGACACAGCAGGCTGTGGGAACCAGTCTCTAGGTCCGTCTGTAGGTTGGACAGGGCCTCTTGGCACCGAGACCTGATGTAATCCAGAGTCCCTCTGGAGCACTGCAGGTACACAGCATACAGTATACACAGGGCTAACAACACAACTCAAGGCACGGCTCATAATCTCCCAGCTCCCATCTCCAATACATTGTTGCTCCGTCAACAACAATACCGTACTACAGTATAATATGTATAGTGGTATATATAGTTGTCATATCGTACATTAAATTCAAATAATGTGGTGTATATATTTCATATCCTACATAACAATAATATAGAGTGCATATTTAATATCTTACAAAATAATATAGTGTATTTATTTCATATAAATTAATTACATAACAATAATATAGTATATATTTTACATCTTACATTACATAACAAAAGCATATATATTTAAAATATTACATAACAATAATAAAGTGTATATTTCATATCTTACATAAAAATAATAGTGTATATATTTAATTTCTTAAATTGCATAACAATAATATAGTGTATATATTTCATAGCTAACATTACATAATAATATAGTGTATATTGATTTAATAATAATAATAATAATAATAATAATAATAATATGTGGACATAGTTAATTTCAAACATTATGTTTGTTATGTGGCCCTCTTAAATACAATAGTACATTTACAGCTGGCTAATTTATTTATGTGACCCTTGCTTAAAAGACACATTTTTGGTTTTATAATTATGAAAATACAAAATATTCTGTAACAAATAATTATAATATTCTGATATATCAATTTACACATTTAAAAAATAAAACAAAATATGTGATGTTGTACTCTATACAGATTTTAATGGGTTTTAGTTTTTTAAAGATTTAGAATAATAGGCATATTTAGAATAATAGGCATATTTAATTGGTATAGTATACTCTATGCACATATAACACATACTGTACAGAATATATCAGCACTGACTGCACATGTACAGTATATATATAATAATTCAGTCATTATTACCATATGGTAAATAATACCAGTCAATCACATTAGTTTCTATAAAATATATTATGTTTTATGCTGCTTTGTCATCCAATTGTGAATGTACCTAGCATATATAAGTGATTAAAAGTAGTTGTATTATGTGCAAGTGGAAAGCATGGATGTCTTCCCACAAGCTGCTCACCTCGACCACCCTGTGTGTGGAGCTGAAGCGTGCTGTGTCTCCAGCCAGGACACAGTGCTGGTGGGTGGTGTTCAGGTCGTCTGGGGGACAACAACAGCTCTTACAGTACATCACAGAACACAACACTGTAGCTGAGTACAGCAGGTCAAGCTACCTAGTTACTGAAAAGAACAGCACAGGCTATGCAACAGAATATAACTAAATAGAATCCATTTTAGTATAAAAACAGATTGTCACATTTTGTTGAATTCATAATTAATATGGTGATTCACAGAATATATATATTTGAATCTAAATAAGAATAGACAATAGATAGTGAAAGGCCACATATTTCTTTCTACAAGACAGAACCCAGAACATCACACACCAGGGCAGTCTATCCAGCGTTCACACTAATTCAATCAGTGGCAGTGCATTATGATTTTAATTACCAAACAATTCCAGATCGCACTCAATCTGTCGAGATGGAGAGCCATACCCACAAACATTTGTCCAATATCGGAGGAGCTTCCGAAAAAATCCCTACTGCTGTTTTGTGTGTGTCCGTCCATGTGTTTCTTTGTGTGTATAGATGTTGCTCAGCTCTCCAGTTATTTGCCTCATACCAATAATTAATTTAGCCGTGACAGAGCTGTCATTCACAGCACATGTGCATATTTACACGCGCCTTGAGCAAGAGTATAGTGGCTAATGCTTGTGATTTGAAAGTCAAACAGCCACATGCTTTGGGAGGAAGATATTATTGTTTGGCGGAAGGAAAAAAATAAGATTGCGATAAACAAAACAACTTGCCGGTGTTTTCTTTCCCCCTGATGAGATTGTGAAGGATTAGTGCTCTGGGCAGAATGACTCTGCGTCTTTAAAACTGTTTATATCCAATAACAAATTATCTCCATCAATCTGCTCTTTCTGGGCGCGTCTGAGGCCTCGCTGGGGACACAGAGTGAGGCGAGGCAAACTCGATAACTGTAATAAATATTTATCTTTCTTTCAACCCCTACGCCTGCTGCCACTTGTCCTTTTTCCAGGAAGCAGGCTTTTAAATATATTGGGTCAACTCTTTCCTGCAGTCCCCCTGTGCATTGGGAGCTAGAAATAAGATTATGGAACAGCCCAGGTGTCAAGACTTGCATTGTTCTTTTCTAACCGCTGAAATTCCATTTGGGTGGAAATGACTGTGATTCAATTTGCCTCCAGTGGCTCAGACATTAGCAGTTCAAAAGGGCCAGTCTGTGACAAATAGGGCTGAGAAGACATGACTCTGTCTGTGGTTCGACAACGTTTTACTCACTTGCTCCTATACACATACAGTTTACACTTTTGGTACCACAAACTCCTTGCCATGCAGTGTATGTCAATGATATATTGGCTTGTATTATTTAAAAGCTAGGCTGTTGCACAGTGTGTGTATTTCACTACCTCTTCTGACTTTTGGAGCTGTTGCGATGACAGTCACATGAAACTGTGCATTTGTGCAGCTTCGTACATGGCCTGCATGTGTCTATGTGTGTGCATACACGCCAAGTGTTTCATTCAGGCAAAGCGATGGAGCGAACAGACTTGAGAGAGCGTGCGAGCTGCTATCAGGGAGCTGCAGTTGGCCCCTCAAGGGCATGCTCACCAAGCGGAGCATAAATCCCCACTGATGGGCGACAGTCAGCTCTCATTACAATAACCCACAACAGCCCATCACTCTATTATGATGGCTGCCCTGAAAGTGAATACTGTAGGAGCCAGGACCGAGGCCTGTCTGCAGGCAGATGCCTCTCACACACACCACTGGTTTGGGAAGGAACATTATGCGTCTTTGTGTAAAAAAATAGCCTGTTTGTTTTCAGTATGACTTACGCTTTATTTCTGAAATGTTATCATGGGCTTTAAATGGGGTTCACACACTCTGCCAACATGAGTCATAAGCTACTGTATAACAGTACACGATGAACATGACAGTGTAAGCCATTTCAGCCCACTCTAGTAAGCTGTGGTTTAAGTCATTTTATACACTGTATATCATTTTGGAAAGATTCATTTACATTTTTACGTTAAAATATCTCCCATAATAATAGATCTATATGTAAAATAAATCAATTTTAATCTATTAACACTAACAAAGTACATATTTACATAACTGTAAAAAGGTAAAAATTTAAATAATAGAATATAAAGTATAAACTTTATAAAATATATAATATTAAATTAAAGATGTTTCTCAGCTAGCTAAAGAATGATATTAGAATCACATCCAGGGACGGACTGGCCATCGGGACGTTTGGGAGAATTCCCAAACGGCCGGTCCATTCCAGACCGATACGGCCATTGTAGACCAGCCAAAGAGATTGGGCAAAGAGTTTTTATGTTTAGATTTCAAATGTTTTACTCCACATCCTGTGACTGGGCCAGCCGGCTGGCCGCATCTGCTGCACTACAGTCAGTGCATGGCTGTCTCTGTGTGTTTGTCAGACTGGGCCAAACTAATACTTTCAATATTGAGGGGAGATATTAGCTGCCCCTCCCATCTTGGACTGATCCTTGTTTATGCAGAGACCTGATTGGCCCAATAGTTTTTACAGAATAGAATCGAATGCAAGGTGATGTATGAGATATTTTTTGTCATTTTAGTCCAAATAAATCGAGTGTAGGGCAGGAAAATGGATACGTGTCGAAAAATGAGAAGACGAGTACACTTGCTGTCAAATGTAAAAGAGAGAACACAGGCCTATGTTGCACTCCAATCCAAGTGACAGCCAGCAGCCTGGAGACGCAGTATGGGTTATAGCCTGCAAGAGATGTACAAGCAGCAACATTTTCTACGTTTAGATAGGCCTAATTCAAACATCCAAATGATAGCTATTGTTTTCATTTGTCTAAAGTTTACCCTGTTGGCTCAACCCAAATCCCCAACCAAAAACTGATAATACAATTTTACACAAATAATCTAAATACCAAACAAAACAAAAACTACAAAAGAAACTATAGGCCCTTTCAAATGATCAGGGCCCCAGTAGCTCTCCCTACTTGTTTCTTGTTTGCAGGTAAAATCCAAAACTCTATATCCAGCATCTGCCTCCTTAAATCAGTTGGTTTCTGTTTAGTTATTGCAATTAAGCAATGCCAATTAACTTAAGGAAACACCTGGAGCCTCATGTATCAACATTGCATACGCTGGTTTTCATGCACAAAGTGTGATGTATCAAAATTAACGTGACGTGAGAATGTGCGGAGCCCACCACAAAGTGAAGTCTGGCTCTGTAACATGAAGATTTCAAACTGAAAAGTACCAAACCTCATCAAAATATGTGTCCCCTTCTGAAAAAAACATATCCAATGACTGCAACATAAGTTAGATCATGTAGCATAATGTTTAACATCAGAAATGCCAAAACCCAAACGTTAAATGCTATCAACTGTATATTTATGTAAGCAACATAATAATGTCTGTTACACACTTGTGTGTCAAATTAATTAAAAATCAACTTGAAATAAATATAGGTGACAGATTCCGTCCCCAACGGGACGCAAAACCCTCTCCCGCGGATTACAAAATTATGGCCTGAGCAAGGAACCCAAGGGATCTCTATAACTCAATAGAGCGTTTTTTAGGTGTTGGAGAGTGAGAATTACTTAATTTAAGAGTAGGCTACTGCACAGCGTTAACCGGCTAGCCATTGTTACATAGGCCTAATGTACAGTCACCCTCTCTATATCGCCATTGTGCGCACCCCGGTTTATCTCCCACAGATTAAATATCGATGGAGTGCCTACTCCAGGTGGGGAGTGAGTCCTTACCCCAAGTGAAGGAGTTTGAGTACCTCGGGGTCTTGTTCGCGAGTGAGGGGACTATGGAGCGAGAGATTGGCCGGAGAATCGGATCAGCGGGAGCG
>JAODTR010000018.1:5956891-5987077 GCA_025399935.1 Amblyopsis rosae
CGTCGTCGGCCACCTAATGCACCCACGTGCAGTTGCCACCTCCCTGCTTCCTGGGCGGAGGTTTAAAAGGCTTTTCCATCCTGGCACCAATTGCCAGTCCGTTGTATTGACCTCAGCGCTGCTCTTCGCCGCCAGCGATCGCAACTCTACTCTCCCCACCCACTGTGCCGCAGTCTTCCCGCCAGCAACTCCACTCGTCTCACCGCCTCAACCCCTAACGGTTGTATCTCTCCTGTTGCTGTAAATAAACCCTGTTCTGTTTATAATTGCCATCGCCTGCCTCTGTGTCCTGCACTTGGGTCTCAGCCCGTTCCGCGGCCGTATCCTAAGAGTTATATCATTTTTATCTCTTTCATAGCATTGACATAGCATACTATGTCTTTCTATGATTACAGCCATCCTTTCTTCCTTTGAGCTTAGCAGCCACACTTTCAACTCTTTTCTTTATCGACTTTGATATCCGACTATTTCTTTATAGTTGCTGACGTGGAAGGGGTTCTCGGAACCCGATGCATTGAGTGCTGTAGTCATTTGCCACTCCGTTGACTTTCTTTTATTGCTGATACCAGAGGACGAACTTCCAAATATAAAATGTATCCTCCTCTGTGATCAAAACGTTGATTTCAGTCAGTTTTCTTTTTTGTTTTTTTTACATGTTTTGTGGCTGGATAAGCCATTGCATATTGGATAACAGATGAGGACAAGGGTGCATTTATTATCATTTGCATAGTAATTTATGGGAGGAGGTAAGGCGGGGTCAACAGCTCGTGCATGTACGCTAAAATACATATATATTGGGATGCATAAAGGGAAGATGCAGGACCTGGTGTATGCATGGTTTCATACATCTGAATAGTTTTGTGCGCACGCACTTTCTGAGTTTTAAGAGCACGCCATCTTTTAGTATGAAAGCTGCGCAATTGTTGATACATGAGGCCCCTGGTCCACAAACTAGACAAACCTAAAAGTGACAAAAACAAACATCTGTATAAATAGACCATTTAAAAGACAAGAGTACATTATATACATTTTAAATTAGTATATGACGTGGGATAGCCACGCGACTCTCCAAACAACGGTGTTGTTGTACTGTGTCCAGAATCTGTCTGTCCACTGTACGCCGAGGCCATGAGCTGCAAGGCCTCAGATCCATCAGCATTATTTTGCGGCTCCCCGCCTGCCCAGCACACAGCCATAACATACAGTAACACTTTTGCATGGGGCCTTAAGGCCGTGTTTGCTCACCCACATGCCCCCATGGGGTGGTGGTGGGGGGGGGCGGTCATTTGTGAGAAGATATAGGCTCTTAAACTGTTCTCTCCTATTGGGGGTATAGGGGTCAGTGTATCTGCAGTGTTAATGGAAAGGGGGCCGTTGTTGCCATGCAAGAAGTTGTGTGTACTGTATGTGTGCGCACACGTACGTGTACAGTATACGCGCGCGCGTGTGTGTGTGCTTGTGTGTGCGTCTGCATGTGCATGCGTGTCAGCACATCTGCATGTGCGTGTCAGCACCTGTCAAATAGTAGCAGTCTCCAGACTGCAGGGGCAGTGTGAGGCCGGGGGTGTAGATATCCCAGGCCACCTTCAGTCCAATCCTCCAGCATGCTTTCTCACTGCTGCACCCCTCGCCGCTGCCACCTGTCAATCAAATGTTACACTGTCGAATTAAACATTTTGACAATGTTTGCATAACTGTTTTCCTGAACCTGTATGTTAAGTGTATGGCACTAATCACCACAGATTCATGCATAACGTATATTCAAAAAGACATTTAGGAATGTCCTAAATATTTTGTCCAACAACAAAGACGCATCAATATTTACAACACAAATCGCTAACATCTCCACCATTACTCTAGCAGTAACAGTAAAAGCACTCAAGCAAACAATATAGGGAAAAAAACATCTTTGTCCAAGGGATGTAAGAATCACTTAACAACGAGGAGATACATTCCGCTGGCATCCTATTGACTACTAGCAAAGTAGCTTCATTCTGTCAAAATGCTTCACAGACTGGAACTAGCGTGATAAAAGCCCCTGATGTTGTTTAGCGGTTATGTGGAAAAGTGTGTTATTGGACGACGGCTAGCCTATAATATTCCTGTTTCCGAGCCAATTCACTCAGTCTAACCGCCTCCTCTGTCCTCAGCACTGCCTGCATGGCAGAGGAGAACCCATCTGGCCATGCTGGCCGACACCCTTCAGCAAAATCAATACTAAAGTCTTCCCAGGCCTCTCTGCCCTGCGGATACCTTTTCCTTTGCTGAGCATGGATAAATAGTAACTTAATTTCCAGCCAGTGTGCTCAGAGAGCCAGCTAATGACAGCACTCCCCACGGCCTCTGGAATGCCTGAGACTCATCCTGCAGGCCGGAAGACTATCCACTTCCGCATATTCCTCGGGATCAGCGCAGCTAGGATAAAATAAGACCGGGAATATCCTGTAGACTCAGGGGAAAGGAAGCAAGCTTCGGCAGCTCAGACAGGAAAAGGGAGTGTTAAAAGGGTCAGGTGGTGTGTGTCTAAGGTGCTTGGTGTTACGCTCAATGGTTCAATGGTTTTTGATTGGCAAAGAATATGTCTTTGCAGGGACAAAGTACAAAACATGGTCCGGTTGTAAAAGGTGCAACATTTCTCATCGTAAAAATTCCACTAGCTTGGGTCTGGAAGTCCTCATATCCTTTTGGCAAAAGTGAGAACATTTTGGGAGTGAATAACGCACTGTGGGGACAGCTAGTCAGACCTCTGAAGTATGGAATAATTCAGAAAAGCCCAGTTACACCTTGCACAGAGCTGTTTTGTCACAGTGTTTGAAGCCGACACTCGCAGGGTCACAGGTCACAGTCACCTGAGCAGAGCTAGGAGGCAGGTGGCTCTGGTTAGGAAGGCACACCTGGAAGAGGCTGTCTGCATTCATATTACAGCATCAGAGGTGTGCTTCATTAAGAGGTTCTGTCGAAATATTGTGCGTGTTTGATATTAGAACCTATCGGTGAAGAAATATAAGGTATTACTGAATATTTCAGATGTATGTATATTTACAGGAGTAATGCCATATTGATGCAGTATAGCTACCAATGTACTAGATATATGTTTAAATAATGAGCATGTATAAAGCTTCATCACACATTTAAAACAAATTATTTGTGGTGCCCTTGAGAACATAATGTATTACCATGAGAGCCTTTTGTAAGACATCTATCGAACCCCTCTAGAGGAAGGTGTTTTCATTTGGATGATATTCTATGTTGTGTGACATACGAAGCTCTGAGAGCTCATTGAGAGGCTCTATCAACTCAGCTCTTCAAAGTACGTTCATAATGTTGAGAAAAGGAAACCCCCGCCGCAGAGCAGTCGAGGAACACTTCTCAAAGCCACACTCATTATTCCATATCAGATAATTGCACATCGATCATTTCTGGGGGGAAATTTAGATGAGGTTTAGATGAGATGGCGTGTGTGTGATAAGGCCTGTTTGTCAGAGTGTGCAAAGAACGAAAACGCTAGGACCTATAATCTTCCTCCACACTGTCGGCAGCAAAGCGCTGATGACATTCGATAATGCTGTGACACTATCACTGCCATGGATCTGATGGTTGCTTCACCACAGGCCATGTCTACAGATGCTGCACTGTTGATGCTGTGATGCACAAGGTTAACAGATTTGATTCACTCTATGGAGATAAGTGTCTAGAATATTACAGCGATAACATAATTATTCTTTGATTGCACTAAGAGCAGAAGGCAGACGCTTTCTAGATTGCTCGATATCCTTTCGATTAGTCTGATTAAAAGCTGTTTAATCGCATTAATATGAGGTCTAGATGCATTTAAGTTGAACTGCCATCAGGTTGTCACTGGGTGTCCACTTAAGAAGGTGGTTGAGAGATGCATAGGGCCAAAATAGGCTAGTGGTTACAGTAGGGATGTCCACTCCAAGCTGAAAGGTACTGGGTGTGATGACCGGCCCACCACTCGAACATGACTCTATTTCTAACCCTTAGTGGCCCCTTAATAATAAGATGCTATGGATGACAGTGCCTGCTAAATGACATAATATGTCATATGGCACCAAGAGAACTAGAATTGGCTACAAATACTTGATTAATGATATTTGTTTGTTAGGTATGTATTTGATTTTCAATACTGGCATTATATTTATTTTATTTCTTTACTTTATGTATGCATGTTTGCCCATTAAGCAATACTTTCTGAGTTTTGCCTTGGGAGACCCTATCAGGAGCACAAGGCTCCAGACAACACAGCTCTCAGGATGGTTCCCAGGGAGGTCTTTTATAAGTAGTTTTTAAAATCTGTAATTGTACTTTTACTTAAGCATGTTTTATTTAATTTTGTTTTATATTGGTTATTCATTTAAATAGAAAGACAAAATTCCTATAGAGCCTAGGCTCTCCTCTCTACCTTAAATATCTCCACGTGAAATATGGAGACATACTGTAGTAGTAGCCTATAACCTATCTAACATGAACAAAGTGTAAACAAATCTATACTGTAGCCAATGTGACATTGGCAAAAAACAAACTATAAGCCTGGCCAAGCCAATGAGGTACTAGAGAATAACATGTAAAACAATACATTAAACACAAAATACAAAAAGTGAATGTGACACTAAGTATATTTTAGATTTGTGCTCCCAAATCGTTGGCTGCACTACTAAATATTTTAACTTACGGACACTTTTGTGTGCTCCTGGGGAAAAAAGTAAGTGTAGAGCCCTGAACAGGCATTGATAAATATATTATAAATAATAACTATATATATTAAATTATACTTGTGAAAATAGCAAAGCCCCTCCATATTGCTATTGTACAATGAGTTTTGATCAATTAAAAAAAAAGTAACTAAGTAGCGTTTATTCTGAGTACATTAGTAAGTGAGTAAATTAGCTACTTTTTATTTTTACTTTATTCGATTATTTCTACTGGTAATTTTACTTGAAGTAAGTATAAAACAAAATAACCACGTCAACTTTGGCCCTTACTGTACCTTTGTCATGACAACTGTAGCTGTAGACAGCCACAGGAGAGCCATTGATGAGGTTCTCATCATGGTGCCACCCTACAGCCATTTTGCCCATGCCATAGTAGGGCTCCTCCTTCAGCTGGTTCATAGCGGCTGGGTCCATGTAGTTCAGCAGTGTGACGTTGAACTGCGGGGGCTCCGTGCACATCTGGGGCGGACTAGGATGGGAGGAGCCATGCTCCTCCTCGTCTTCAATGTGGTACCCAGACAGGCTGTGCTTCAGCTCAGCCACTGGCCTCTCCACCGCCTCGGCCTCTGTGCCGCTGCCCCCACACGTCCAGCCACACTTGGCTTCATGCACGGCGTCCACAGGGTCCGCAGGGACCGCCGGCTTGGCCGTGGACGGCTCCCCCTCCTCGCTGCTGCGTCTGGAGCCCGTCTCCCACTCCCCTTCCAGCTTGGAGGCCGAACAGCAGCCCTCCTCGCTGTGCTTGGACTCGATGTCCCACTCCTCGCTGTGCTTGGACTCCGCGTCGCCCTCCTCGCTGTGGCGGGACTCTGAGTCGACCCCCTCACTGTGGCGGGACTCCTCGCTGTGCTTGGACTCCGTGTCGCCCTCCTCCGCTGCCTTCAGGCCCCGCTCCATCGTCTCGCCCGCATTCGGCTGGCGCACATCCGAGCAGAAGAAGGTGTTGAGCTCCCATAATGCCTTGCAGGCCGCCCTCAGGTCAGGGTCACAGCAGCTTGGACCCTTGACGTCGGCGTCCTCGCTGTGCCAGGGGATGGCGAACAGCCGCGTGTCCAGGTAGCGGTAGGTGTGTCCCGCCTGGCCCAGCAGGGCCCGGGACACGGCCGTGAACACGTCCCGGTCCCGCACGCGCACCAGGTCCCTCAGCAGGCAGCCCTTTGACCTCAGGGTGAGCAGGGCTGCCTGTACACGCCCATGGAGCTCTGCAGGCAGCAGGCAGGAGCGCCGCACGACCAGGCCCGAGTACCTCCTGTCCCACTGGGCACACACAAGTACACACTATGCACTATACACACTAATATACTGTCTACACACAAGTACACAATACACACTATGCACGACCAGGCCCGAGTACCTCCTGTCCCACTGGGCACACACAAGTACACATTACACACTATACTGTCTACACAAAAGTACACATTACACACTATAATGTCTACACACAAGTACACAATACACACCAATATACTGTCTACACACAAGTGCACAATACACACTATGTACTATACACACTAATATCCTGTCTACACACAAGTACACAATACACACTATGTACTATACACAGTAGACAAAATACTGTCTACACACAAGTACACAATACACACTATGTACTATACACATTACACACTATACTGTCTACACACTATACTGTCTACACACAAGTACACAATACACACTATGTACTATACACATTACACACTATACTATCTACACACAATCACCATTACACACAATAGGGTCATGAAGTAAAAGATACAATACAAATGTGACTCTTATACTATATTAGTAATTATCACAGATACTTTAAACACATTAAGTAAATAAAAAGAAGCTGGAGGATATACAAATTATTAAGATGTCAATTGTCACAGTCTAGATGTGATCAGCGCCCCCTGCAGTTCTGACTGACTCACCAGTTGCTGAAAGCCTCGGTCTGAAGGTCCAAGGAAGGGGATCTTCTTGTCTCCCAACTCCTGCAGTAGCTTGCGCCTCTGTAGGTCACATCACAGGACACTGTCTTGGTTAGGAACGGACCACTCGAAACAAGTACATTGCTATTGTAAAAGGTTTCTAGCTGGGCTACATGTCAATGGTGTACCTACCTGCCCATTCCCTTCGATATATTTAAATCAAACTACAACTTAATACTTGATTTAGGAAACAAGAAACAAGAACAGTGACAATGTGAATGGCATGGTGCCTTAAAGGTAAAGTCAGCTATTGCAAGCTAAATGTAAGCGAAAAAGCTTTGTCAAATATCTCATTGCATTTTGCTATCTTACCGTTCTCTGTGCATGTTGAAAAGATAATATGATACTTCTACACAGCCCTGTCTCCGTAAATAGTAACATAAACAAAGTGGCGAACACCGCCCGTATCAACAAAGCCGTAGCATTACAATTTGCTTCACAATGCATTTGGATGTGTGAGGCGCCGCCGGACTGTAGTGTAGACTCAAGACAGGAGTTTGGATTGTATTGCGAATAACTGCATATTACTAGTGGTGGTTGTTGTAAAATATCCTGAAGTTATCAAAAACTGTCAAAGTAAAACCTTAAATATGTTACTACTGTAGGTCACCAATAGAAATCCACATGAACCACATAAGAACACAACTAATAAAGAATTCATTGTAGTCATTATAACAAATGACTGTATTTAAAACAGAGTGATGTCACACTGGATTCAACCTTGCATCTCTTGCAGTGCCCACATCGCCTTCATTGTCGTCTCACATTTTTTATTATTTTTAGAAGCTGCCGTGGGGCTCCTTGCAACCTTATAAACCCTTCATGTACCTTACAGACGTCATCTAATAAAACCTACAACCTGCTGGATGGATCAAAGTGCCTTTCATAGGGGTGCATTCCATTCTGATCTGTAAATCCAACAGCAACCAATGTAAAACTGCAATACTCAAATAAATTTAACGAGAGATTCCAGGGCCTCCCTATACTGTGTTTGTGTGTGTAGGTTTGTAATGTGTGCGTACCCATGTGTATAATCTTTAACATGCTCCCCACAGGTGCACAAATGAAGTTAGCATTTTACACCTTTTATTCGTGGCGGGTCATCAATCGGCTTAACCTGTATAAACCGGCTTGCATCAACCGCTGCACAGCCGTTACGCTTTAAGGAGATTAGAGCCTATTACTATACTGTATGTCTGCAAGGCTTTTACTACTGGTCTGTCACATTTCACCAATATAATGTCCCAATGTGGAATGCTGTGTTCAGGGTACAGAAAGCCAAATGCCAAAATATGTTTTGCCTTTAGTGTGAAATAAAACATACAAAGTTCAGGAATAAAAGATGGCTGGATCACAAAGAGGACATGCTGCGAACTAATGGACAATAAATGCAAGAAGGATGAAAACAGATCCAATAAGAGAGAGCAGAAGAGGAGTAAGGCATCATATCTTAGAGGTTTGCCTTTGGGGATGCAACTTTACCTTAGGCTAAACAACACGAAACCTGCTGAAAGTTTCCTTAAAGGATGTGTGCAAGTGCATGGGTCTTCAAAGTTAGTCTGGAACAAACAAAAAAAGTCCTGCAGTGGATTGGAATCTACAAAACAACATGCACTATTCATGGCCAGACTATTTTCAAAAGGCTGCCAGCAAGAGTGTGGAAGAAACTGACAGGCTGACATACATTCACTGGTGTCAATTTTCTGCTCATGGCAGGAGCTCAGGATATCAAGGCAAGTGATGTATGGGTACCTGTGTGTGTGTGTGTGTGTGTGTGTGTGTGCACATGGTATGAGTACGAGCATACGTACCAAGTGTGTGCCTGTTGCCATGTGCCTCTGTACATGCACACACACACACGGTTGGTCACAAAGTGCTGTTAAACAACATGAGGAACAACACTGTGCACCAAAGCCCATGTGTGCATTGGTCCACTTGAACCACCAGACACACGCCCGTATGCAAACACACATGGGCCGAGGATGCAGCTCCACATGCACGGCACAATGGTCATCACGCACATGTCAAATACATCAAGACACTCAGAAATTCCACAGCAGACAAGCCATTACCCAGAAGAACTGTGTCTGTGTCTGTTGGTCTGTGGAAAGGAAGGCACGGGGTGTGAAAGGCCTGCGTTTCCACTCAGACCAATCCTATAATGCCGCAGACAGCTCAGGGTACCCATGCCAACCATCTGTGCTGAGAGCTATATCTGATCTTTTCTCTTTTAATCTCTCTCTCTTCCTTGATGGGATTATTCCAGTAGAAAGACTGTTTATCACAGCACAATATATTAGATAGAATATAATTCAGTGCAGTTGCTTTGATCTTGAGCCTATAAGCATATGAAACTACTATATGTGTCTATTAAGTCGGTATAGCCCTTTCTTCTTTTGTGGATACATTAAATGAAGAATATAAGCGATTTTAAGATAATACACATTTTGTCAAATTTCACCAAATACTGTATCACCTTGCAGTCTGCTTGCTTACTGTTCTCTGTGCATGCTGATAAAATAGGTACTTCTACACAGCCCTGGCTACATTAGGAACACAAACAAAGTGACAACACCACCAGCCTTCGCAATGTACTTCCAATGTTTGGGAAAGAGCTTCTGTGGGAGGTGTACCCATTTAATTTGAGCTTGAATTTTTCTTGACTATACCTTTATTAGTCTTTCCTCAACATAAACGTGTAAAAACGTTTTCAAAAATCACATTTTAGCCCACTGCCAAATGTTATATAATGTGATGAAATTGACCTAGTGGATAGCTATAAATATGTTGGTGTTGTTTTAGATAACAACCTGTGTTTTTAATCCCATGTTCAATCTTACATCTACAAAAGTTCAGTAAAGACTGAACATGTTTTATTATTTTTCAGAAATCTGAATCTGACCTATACGTAGACGAGCCATGCCAATCTTTTAGACATTTATATAAGGCAGGTCTTTAGGAGAGCATAGTGCACTGTGAGGACCATGTGCTCCATAGGGACTTTGACCTGTTGCCCTCTGGTCTTTGCCCGCTTTAAGTTCAAAGTTTGTAGGACACAAGAACATTTATATTTTTATTCCTACAGCAACTGCCATGGTTAATGCAGTTAACATTGTGGTTCATCCTTTGTAATGTTGTATTATTGTACAACTAATTTCACAATTTTACTATGAATTTGATCATTGTATCATTTATCAATTAGCTTTGTTCAATTTAGCGCATATTGGGAAAGTATGATTTTGATCATTCCTGATTTTGCCTTGTTTCAAATAGTTTTTGTCATTGGTGTTTCTGTGGAACTGGCTACTAATGTCCCCTTTTCTGACAATAAAGTTACTTTTAATAGTCAGCATCAATGGCTCAATATACAGTAGTAAGTAAGTTAAGTTAAAGTTGATATGTATAGCACTTTTCTCAGTCACAAAGCGCTTCAGACAATAATGCAATGACAGTGCAAAAAACTGAAAATTGCAGTAAACAATAAAATGTGAAATACACAATAAAATACTCCAGTAAAAAATGCAATATAAAATAAGACATAATATAGCACGATAACTGTCATACAATCATACTGGAATCACTGCAGCCTGGATAATACCAGAGGTACAATATGTATCATACTGTATGTATACGCTGCAGAATAGGACCTCCCACCAATAGAGGGCAGTGTCTCCATCGCTACAGGTGTCAGTCAAACAAGGGTCTGGTTTCAAGACCAGAGGATGATGTGATGCGAGAAATCTGGGTAATAGAGCAGTCTGTTTACACAGCAAACTATTGGAACTTGTGTGACAGGCGCTTCAGAATCTGTTTACTTCAGGTGAATCAACTGTTTTGACAAGTCACCTGTAAAACACTGACAGCAAGATCAGCCTGGCACATCAAAGACGTTTCCGCCCTGGCCCATTTGGCAGAGGGTCGTAGAATGTAGGGCGCTGGTGTGAGGAGACCTGAAGCTGGCAAGGGGGACGTCGGGGGGTTTCAACCCACGTGTAAAAACGGATGTAGTCTGTGATTCCATATGTGGTATTTAAACTTTTCTGTTAATATGAAAATATATGTGCGCAAATGTTAATACGTTTCAAACTTTATTTAAACTGATTTATAGACATTATTATGATTTTTTTTTAGTAGTCAAAAGGCATGAGACAAACAATAAATAAGACCAATGTCTGTGCAGGGCCTTCAGTAAACAGATTTAATACAGCATTATATTGTAGGGCCAAGTACGGTATGCATCTGACTGACTCAAATTCATGACATGCTGTACAGGAACAGCACCGTACCAACACACTGCAGTACAAATGCACACCCTTCCCCACTTCACTACAACAGAAAAGCCCAGCCGTTATTAGTGGAAAGTGATACAAACAATATGATTCATGACAACAATGGTTATATTTGTTATATTTGCAATGACTTGATTGGCCTTCCATCTGAATTACCTTCTGCCTGAAAAGCATGCTGAAAAGAGGTTTGAAATACCGAAAACACTCTCATGCACGCACACACACACACACACACACATAAAATATAAACAACAGCGCAAAACATTAACTCTCCCTTCTTGACATTTAGTTTATGGCCATTCGTTGGATTAAATGAGTCAGAGGACACCAGCACATTGGTGTGTCAGACTCGGTGTGATGGCTAACAGGACTAGCCGGTGAATGGCTAACTGGAATGTGTGGGAGGCACACACACCTGGCCAGGCGCTGATCATCCATATTCATCATGTGTGAGAATGAGGTGCCTAAGATGTAGTGCAGGTCATAGTGCATCGCACACCACTTCATTACAGGGGTCCAGGTGTGAATCCACTGACCTACATCACCGCTGGGTCACTGCAGGGTACGCACATTCACTGCTACCAAACGGACAACTCAACTAAAATAGTAAATATGAGTCAATTATTCATCAAAACTGATTATAACAGTCTAATATATGTAATGTATTATTCTGTTTTGCACATAAATCCTAAATGTATGTCATTTACAAACCTGAGTTGGGTCAAATTGGTTCAGCCAAGCCATGAATTGGATTGCATACATTTATTTTCATGCTACCTCCTACCGAAATAGTTTGGAGAATTTGCCCAATCGCACAAACATACACAAATATAATGTAGCGTTAACGTTTCATTAATCTGGAATGACAAATAGCAGTGCGCCCCCTCTAATTGTTGCTAAAGGCCCAAGGCAACGTTGTTCATTTCACTTAGCGACAGGTCAGCGGGAGGCGGGACCGTTAATACTGCAACATGTCCATCCATCTAGCAGAACAAGAGGTTGGGCACTGGGCACACCTCACAGGCTGCTTCCAACACACATGTGAGCACATTATCAGTGCTGTGGGGCAGCACAGCCAGCCATTCATTAGATGCACACATACAGCTAGCCTGCAGTACGCACACACATGCATACAGGCAGACTAACAGTCAGAGACATGAACTGCATGCACACACACACACACAGATACTTAACACAGTGGTGATGGACATGCACACTGCACCCACACCCACACACACCATTCACAGACAGGGAGATGAGGCTTGGCGGAGGCCTAGTCACACACACACACACACACACACACACACAATTCACAGACAGGGAGATGAGGCTTGGCGGAGGCCTAGTCACATACACACATACACACACACACCATTCACAGACAGGGAGATGAGGCTTGGCGGAGGGCTAGTCTCACACACACACACACACACACACACACACACACACGCATACACACACCAGGTACAGTACACAACAAATCACCCACTTCATATCCTCATATCCTCAGCCATCACCTCTCTGTGTGCTTGCCATGTTCACGTGCATGTGCACACTCCCAAACACACATCCTAGTGGAGACAAAGCCATGTCAGCTGGTGTGTGACAGAGAGAGTAAGAAAATATCATTAGCTTATATTTTATATAAAGTCTGTTGTTTTCTCACACACACACACACACACACACACACACACACACACACACAGAGATCTCCTGACAGGGTTGGAGAGAAAGACACGCACATTTTTAGATCAATCACGCAGAAGTATTTACACATGCACCTGGGGTACAGGGCCTGGCAGACAGCTTGGCGCATGGCCGCTGCATTTAAGTGCTTTTCAATGTGTCTGTGGTGTCGACATCTATTTCACACTCATCCACACCTCAAAGTGGGAGAAAAATATGTTTCTGTGACCTTTAGCAAGTGTCGAATCTGGAGAAAGGCAGAGAGAAAGAGGGAGATATTTAAGGGGTGTTCATGCCTTACATAACATTTTAAATATCAAGGAAAGAACGACCTGAATAAGGGGAATCTTAGTTGTTATTAGGTGCCGTGCCCAACGGCACATTGTCAGTACCTAATGGTGAGAGAGGTTCCCATATGACGCCAGTCAGCCAAGGATTAGAACCGCTATTGAGCCCTTGAGCAAAATCCCCCAAAAATAGTTATTTTTCCACTTTACCTTTAATTGTTAGTTTGCGGTCAGGCCATAATGTTTCCATTAGGATTAGGTCGATAAACGAAAGGCTTTTAAGTTTTCACCTTCACATTACAGCTGGCTTTCATGAAGTCAGCTCTTTTCTATGGAAGTAGCCGTTTCAATGGCAGCGCAGATCCTTGTTATTCAAGCAGGGGTCCGTGTGTCTGTGGGTGTGTGCTAGGCTGGAGGGATTGAAGGGAGACCATAGCAGTGTTCAGGAGGGCTCTCCGGGGCGCTGTGCCGTCCTGAGGTGCAGTCAAGGAGAAGTCGGAGCTCCAGAGAGTTTCTTCCTCCCTCACCCATGCAGCCACACTTCCCTGCACCTCCCAACAAATCAATATGGCCATGCAAAGTGCAGCCTGTACAATGTTTAAAGGGAGGACGAGAGGGACGTCCTACAGCCCTGTCCCTAAGGCAGTGTCAAGGACAGACTTGGGAGGGAAAGCTGGTCCTGTGGGGGGGAGGTGATCGATAAGCAAGTGGAGCGTAACTTATCAGCTGCTGCATGTGTAGGGTGGAGCCAGTCACCCACCCATCACCCTGTAGTCTGTGAGGGGCAGAGACTGCTGGGCTGGAAGGATGGATGGATGGAGGGATGGATGTATGGATAGATGGATGGATAAATAATGGAGAGATGGATGGATGCATGACAAATGGAGAGAATAATGGAGATGGATAGATGGACTGATGAATAATAGAGAGATGGATGGATGAATAATAGAGAGATGGATGGATGAATGGATGGATGGAGGGAAGGATGGGTGGATTGATGGATGGATGGATAAATGGTGGAGAGATAGATGGATGGATGAATAATGGAGATGGATGGAGGGATGAAGAGGAGATAGATGGACACATGAATAATGGGGAGATGGCTATATGGATGGATGGATGGATGGATGGATTGATGGATGGATTGATGGATTGATGGATGTATGGATGTTGGAGAGATAGATAGATGATGGATAGAGAGGGACAGAGGGATGAATGGATGGATGGATGGATGGATGGAGAGATAGATTGATGGATAAATAATGGAGATGGATGGATGATAGATGACAGAGGGATGGATGGAGGGATGATGGATGGATGGATGGAGAGATAGATGGATGGATAATGGAGAGATGGATGGATGATAGATGACAGAGGGATAGATGGAGGGATGATGGATGGATGGATGGATGGAGAGATAGATGGATGGATGGATAAATAATGGAGAGATGGATGGATGATAGATGACAGAGGGATGGATGGCGGGGCAGAGCAGCCACACACAGTAGCACTTCCGGTGTCTCAGCATGACACACATACAGATGCACATACTGTAGACAATCTAGATGTTTGTGGAGTCAACCTGTCACTCCCTACTGTGACCTCTGTGTGACCACTGTTAGCCACTCTGACGTATGCTATCTTCATCTACTGCTATCACAGCCCTGCAGCAAGCAGAAACAGCAGCTATACTGCTCACCTCCATACAGGACGCTTTGCCAACAAGCCGGTGGAAGGCGAGGAGGACTTCAGCCCTGTTGCTTGTCACAGTGAGTGACACATGATCACATGGGAAGAGGCTTGTGTGTCTAATCCTGTAGCACTGTTCTACAGTGCAAAGGCCCAGCTTGCTCTGTGCAGCACAACACAGGCTGATCAAGCCCATCATGTGATGGGTTTGAGAGTAAATGAGGGTCTAAGAGAGCGCAGGATCACAGGATCGGATGACAGTTATGACAATTATCGTGTGGAGTTTTAAACCTAATGTCACATATAAGCTTGGATATGTTGCCTTCCAGAGCAGGCATCTATCATATTATCTGAAGATTCTCCTTCAGCTGGTGTAAAATCATGTGGATCCCATGCCATCTATCTTTATTATTATTTCATGTTTTTGTAAGAGCTGGAGTTAGCCTACTTGTCAAATTGCTGATAGGATCTTGCCCTAATCACAACTAGTAAACGAAATACAATGCATGGCATCACAAACAAGCTAGTAGTCTAAAGCCAACTCTCTGAAATCACTTAAGCTATTAGATAAATGTTTGGATGAAAACAGATGTGGTCTCAACATCTAGGACGAGTGTAATTGTATCTGGGTCTGCAGCCCAGCTTATCTGGCATTATCATCTGACCTAATATTAATATTACATTATTTGTGTAGGGGAGGTATGTCATTCACAGCTGTTTATATGATTGTCAGGCTTCCTTCCTGGAACCCTGCAGCAGATAAGTTGTCTATAATGGCATTAGCCAAATCCTTAAGTAAAGCAGAAGGCATTTGTCTTGCATGAGAAGACACCTTGTTTCTTGATTTTTTTCTGCACTCATTGAACAAAGGCAAATATTCTACTAGGAATTGAATATCTTAATCGCCTTACACTCTCCCCAGTATCTTAAATGGTGACAGATTAACATCCTGGAGGTTTACAAACCCAGCCATTTGAAAATGTAATTGCTAGTGGCACACTGCATGCATGCATGTGTATAAAAGGATGGTTAATGTTAAAACTACAAGAAACAAACAAACAGTAGTGTAGATGGATGATGCCCAGGCTGGGCCTGACCCAACACACATACAGTACATACCGGGACCTGTCTCAGCCTATTGACTGGGTGCCATGGTTACTGTTCACACTTGCTAATTATTACAGCCAATCAGAGAGGTTAACCGGGCAGAGCCTGGCCAGACCATGTTCTGGGGCCTTTACCAGCTGGCAGAAACAGAGGTGAATGCATTACACACTGGCCTCCTCCTCCAACACAAATAAAACACCCTGACACCTGAGGTGTACTTAGCGCAGAGAGGAAAAGGAAGGCGAGGGAATGACAGAGAAGGAGAAGGAGAAGGAGAGAAGGAGGGAGCATCAGATAGTGTGATGTCCAAGTGCCACCTAGTGACAAGTCTCCTCTGGTCCTCCAGGCTCCAGAGGACGAGGGGGCCTGGCTCAGAAACACTGCCAAGGACAGAAGGCCTGCTCTGGGAGGGGCCAACGCAATTTACAGCCTCATCACCGTGAAAGCAACAACAGAGGTGCCATTGGCATTTCTACACAAGATATTTGCTTTTAAATGAATTTACCTCTTGCAAAACACAGATGTGCTGAATACTGATGCTATTTACGATATTATTTGCAGAAATATGACAGAGTAGCACACACTATTTAACCAGTGTTCCTACCTTTGCTCTGGGCGGCCCGTGTTTATCTAGGGTAGGGGTGTGATCGTGGCCAAGTGCTCTCATGCCTGTAGCCCCAGGAGAGGCGTCTCTGGGCCCCATCCCCTCATTGGCCCAGGTATAAATCACTATTGCCCAGAGGTGAGAGAGATGAGATCGTAGGTGAGCTTGAAATAATGCTTATGTCACGGTGGGGCAGCCCTCCATTATGGCCGCTTCAAAAACTATTAATCTTGCTTGTAGTTTGTGGCCTAGAAATAATTACTCCATCTAACCCATGTAATACAGCGTGACCAGCAGGCCAGTCCTGGTCAATCTGAGGCCAGGATGGGGTGTGTGTGGTGGTGGTGGTCACAAATTACCAGGCCGTCTCCAACTGCTGGATGACGGATGTCCTGTTCTCTCCAACTGTGGCCTTTACACTCCCTACACTGATTTAGATAGATATGACTAGAACAGAACATGGATGCAAGCAGACATTAGGGAAGCTACACTGATCCAGTACTGTTAATGATTCATAGGAAGTATATTAGTAGATTCTATCTACTGTACATCGTGCTATATAATGCATTGCATTTTACATCTATTTTATTTTCCACGTATTAACTTGAAACGTTAAAACTGCTATCTATCTGTACACCATGTGAAAATATGTTGTCAAACTGTTCAAATGAAAGATAGAGTACTTCAAGTTAACAGGGTGTAATTCACCTGACCACATCCATCACCACTGCTCAACACTGCCCCCTATGAAGCAGACCGACCCCTGCAAGAGCCAGCTCCCTCATGACGTCGGAGCCATCCATCACAGAAACGCAACAAACACTCACAATAATAAACCGTGGCAACAAAACTAAAAGCGGCTATTGGAGAAGCACACACAGCGGGCGTCCAGTCGGCCTCCATGATCGTCACAGGAAGTGCGTATGAGACGACACAAATAAACGCAGCCCTCCGGTGGCTGTCACAGCCGGCATCGCGGGTGCACATTTAATTAGGCAGGGTGAAGCCTCCCTTGTTGTGGCGGGGGAGGAGGGGGTCTTAGCCACGCAGAGCCACTGTACCGGTACACACTACATCCTAATCAGGTGTCACCGCAGCGTTTGATCAGCCCGCCAAAACTGGTCATGGATGGCGGGGTGATGGAGGAGAGAACAAAGAGAAGGAAGCTGTCAGTGGGGCGTAGGCACGGGTGAGGAGGAGGATATCTTGCCCATTAGCGGACTAGATCCCTGTATCCTACCTCCTTTCCTCCTCTCCTCCTCTCCTCCTCTCCTCCCTTCCTCCCTCAACATATTGGCTGGCAGCTGCAGGCCTGTTATTGAATGCATCACACAATGCCAGAGGTCTCCCACATCACAAAGCCCTGTCCTGGAATGACACACCTATACTGTATGTACACCACATGTAGACCTACCAATGGCTTTCATGAATGCACAGTGGGCTGGGAAACTGATATTTAAAGCCGTAGCTGGCTACTTTAAAACATACAGTACAGTATCATATGACATTAAAGACTTTATAGATACAGTACAGCACTCAGGTACTGTAGTGCTGCTGAGAAGCTGCTTGGCTTAGTGCAGTGTGCTGCCTCCTCCATGACAGCAAGGCAGGCCGAGCAGGAACACACACACGCAATTATGTGATGTTTACCGTGCCGTTTCTCTTCATATTGAATACATTAGCCAACTGAACTTGCTGACGAACACTGCCGAGTGACGAGGCCTGATCTGCTTTGCAACTACCGTGGCAACCGAGATTAGAGCCTAACAAAGAGCAGACGAGTGGAAAAAAATGTCTAAAACCCCGGAACGGCGATACATAAATTAATTAAAGGACAAAAAATATGTCAAAAAACTAGTGCAGAATTAAAGTTGGAACATCTGTCAGCGACTTAGCTTTCCAACGTAATACCAATGTTAGAACATTTATACCCTTGAAGTTAATGATCCCGTTTAATTGACAGTTGAGGCAAACTGACTGCAGCATCTTGCTGCGGTGACAAGGATAACCCCCTCCCCCCTTTACAAAATAAAGAAATAAAGAAATAAAACCGTTTAAAGAACCTTGGCGTTAATCCCCATTGTCGTTCCGACACAGTGGAGGGACTTACAAACACTGATAACTGTGGCTGTCTATTTCGGGGGAGTTACTGGGACAGCAAAGCAGGTGCTCTCCTCCAACCAGCAGCTCAGAATAGTCCAATCTCTGCATGCTGCCAGTCAGCCAAGACAGTAGCCTGTCATCACATTTCATGAAAGTCCATCTCATGCAAGACCATGCCTGTGACAATATCTGTGAGAAGGGCTCCACTTTACGGCTGATAGTGGCTGTTTGTGGTACACTGCTGCTGGATTATACGCTATGCACACACTGGCAAATTTGAAGGGCCCTAATCCCACACAAATGTTGCATATGCACAATCAAATTTGCAACACATTCCCATACAAGTGCAACACACATGCACTAATGATAAACTCACATTCAATTGCAATAATGCTTGTTTGAAACATAAGACCAGTCTTTTTCCAGAAACGTAGCAATTATTGTAAAAATTACTAAAATCCATCGCAGCATCTTCAGCTAAAGCACCTTATCAATAAACAGCATACTAACATAACGTTAGAGGGTTCACGGAAAGATCAGGAAGCCAAGCAGGTAAACATCTACGACTACAATCTGTGAATGAGTGAGAGAAGAGCACATCAAAAAGTTTGAGTATCTAAATGAACGAGGTACTAATTACTGCAGAGCAAGAGGTTACAGTGCTAATGAACAGAGGATGAAATGCCTGAGAGCTTGTTGACAGCTGCGTGTGTGTGCGTGTGTGCGTGTGGGTGTGTGTCACTCCACTTCAAACTGTCCTGCAACAAATGACAGTGGTTGCCCTTGACACCACAGGGCCAGGGCGCACATGACACAGACGATGACAAGTGAACCCTGGGAACTGTCTGACCCCTTGCCTGCCCCACACACACACACACACACGCACAAATGGCTGTTTTCAAACGCACACACACACACACAATCAAACACGTCACATTAATGCATGCATTCAAACAAACAAACACACACACACGGAGCCCTGACATACAACCCCCCCACACACACACACACACACACACACACCATCTCAGCAGAGGAGCTGTTTGGCCAGGCAGTAGACGTGACCCGCTGGCCTCCCTTCAGCCTCATCTCAATAAGCCAAGTGTGAAGCAGAGAAATCTGCCTATACTGTGATGGGAAGAGAAACATATAGGGGGGTTATGCACATCTTATCATGTGGTTGACAGCACTGGTGGATCAAATAATGGACTGGTGTGTGTGTGTGTGTGTGTGTGTGTGTGTACTGTGCACCACTGTGCAGGTGTATGTGAAGATGGTGCTCTGCCATTGGCTGACAACACAGTGCCGCACGCGTGCAGCCGTCCGACGTGGAAGTCCGTCACTCAGGCCATGGAGGAGGAGGTGCGGGGAGCGAAGGGGAGGGGTTAAGCTCAGAGAAGACAGTGATGACAGGCAACTGTCATGCACCAGTGCTCGCTCAGGAGAGCCTGTCTCCGCAAGAACATGCAAAGTGGGCCGTCCGTTCCCTGACATAACGCACGCACACACACAGTCTTCAAGGAAAGTGCAATGCTACAACGTAGAGAAGGCTTGGTCTCTCTGACAACGTGCCATTCAAGAAGTCCGTGGCCCTCTAACATATGCAAGGTGAAGTCAGAATGACGAAACTGTAGGTTCACCGAGATGTGACCAGGCTGCCTGAAGCCACTTTACTGAAAAACACACCACAGTGGAGACAAACAACATTTGATTTACAGTGACCAGAGATAATTAGACAATTTTCACACCGGAAATAATCAGAACGGGCAGAAATAGCAGCGACAGCGGTGTAGTGGTAAACACAGTAATTGTAGTGTCCCGTTTTCTAAATATAAACAGCCCCACCTTGCTTTACACCAATACGAGCCAATGCGAGTGCCACTGCTGAATTTGCGATATTGTTAACTGCATCTTTTTCATGCAAAACCTATTTCACAAGTAGGAGGTTGGTGTAATTAAGCTATTCGCTAAAATAAAATATTCTGAAATAGTTTGAATAGTAACTAAGACTACTTCAAACAGCTTCAGCTTCACTCCTAGATCGGTATTCATTATTTCCAATTTTGGAACATGTCCTTCTGTAGCTGTGTGCAGCCAACAGTACATCCTGGTCAACCTTCAATTTACATGAATTGCCCTGTCCAGCTCTCACTAGATAACATTGATTATGCCGTCGAGAACCGACGCTTTGCCACATTTTTCCCTTTTTTTTCCCTTTCTTTTTAAATCACAATGCCTGCGAAACCTTTGGGTGTCTGTCAGTTATTGGCAATGGACGATGGCATCGTCTATCAGCCCAACCCTACCGTGAACATCACTAAAATATTACTGCAAAAATTTTACTCATGGATTAATGCTTTTAGCTTGCAGATGTAATTTAACTGTAATGCTTGGCAATGTTAGTACACAAAAAAGTATCTTTGGATGAAAAGAAATCTAGAAAAGGTAATTAGTGAGTTGGCCAATCTCCTGATGATGGCAGTGTTAAAATGTGGTACTCTAGTCTGAACTTAAAGGAAATGTAAACCTAACCCTTAAATATAAGTGCCTTGCAATAGCAAGCATCCTATACAGGAAATTGAACCATTGGCCGTATTATTGCTTTTCTCTACCAAATAAGCTATGCAGCAAATGGAACCTCTAACCCTGGCAGTGTTAAGGCCTTGCTTTCGTCACTGATCTACTCGGGATTTGGTAATGGAATAACATGAATGTTCTTAAAGCAGGTAGAATTTCTGGTATTTTGTGAATAGTGGTTAGTAGCAAAGGGACTGCTTCCAGTTGGCAAGGATAGACTAAGCTAATGCCAATGCTAAAGTTGGCTCCACCGAAGAGGGGCCTTTGCATAATCTCCCTGAGGCAGTGAGCTACACGCCAGGTGTTTTAACACACTTCCACCGCACACATTTATGGAAAAGAACTTATGATGTACAAATTAACAGTTAGAATTTACAGAGCCCCTTGAACATGGCCTCCTGTGGCTTTGGTGAATGAAGGGTTCGGACTTTACATCAAAACCAGATGCTTCTTAACAGTAGGTACTTCCTTTTATTGGAAAGGTGAGTCATTACAAAGGAAAATAAATTCACAAATAAACAGCATCAAAATCTTTCTTCGCTACGGTTCAGGTGGCTATACCTAGTACAATTATTTTTATTGGCTCTAGTTAAAACTGGCTTGTTGGCTGACATATCTAACAGTATATGTACATAATGTGGGCCTATAGGCCAATGCTGAATGATCTGATTAATAACTTGTGATGTCCACACTGGAACTGACATGTCAAACAAGTGTATTGAACCTGTCGACAGTGGTTACCCAAGCACACATAGTAGGGCCGTACATTCACATGCACACAATTCCTACAGCACATATGTGCGCATGCGAGCACATGAACACACACATTTGAGACAAGACTAGGCTGCCAAACAAACCCCAGAACAAAGCCGGGACTAACTAATGAACCCTCTTGTGGCTCTGGTGTGCGCCTGAGGTTAGCGGGTCATCTCTATGTTTATTCAGCACCATTGCAATGAGTTAACAGCACCTATTGATTGAATTGATTATTCTACGTCTCTCATGTGACGTGCATGACAGATGAAGCCTTCGAGGGGGCAGGTCGGACACCATGTAATGTCACTGCATCTGATGGCCAATCGTGGCGTGAATTGCATTGCGGGCCTTGTTTGCAAATATGCTGACACAAGTTGAACCCGCGTGATCGGTGACATGTAGTGCTCCATGTAGCGGCTGGCTGACACATGAGCTGTCATGGCCAGTTTGTAGAGAAGCAGTAAATCTCGTGTAGGACAAATTGGTTATTACTGCATTCTAGCAAACTCCAAGAGAAACCTGTCACAGTTTTGAAAAGTGGGTAACCTAAAAACTATTCAGAATCATCATGAACTGCGGGAAGTGACTGCAGTCACCAATTAAACATGTTAAGTCTTATTTAAGAGTCTAAACATTGTTAAGTTTATTTTATTAGTAATTCTCCCCAGCAATTTTCTCACAAACTCATATATGTCTCCATAAAACAATATGGATGTCAGTTTATCTTCACAGTGTACATTGTATTCTGCTATTTTTATAGGCATTCTCAAAGACAACAACATTGTCACTTTTAAGACATCAACAACTGGGACATTCCATCGTCTGTTGTGATTCTTGCAGGCAGTGCATGACTGTTCACGCATGAAGGAGCGTCTCCAGTATGTTACGACCAGCGTTCCATCTCATAGAGGGCTGTGTGCTAATGCCTACCATAAGGCCATATCTGCTTTTCCATTTGAATGTTTAGCATGATCACAGACCTCCTCAACACACATGGGAGTCCCTGGCAGGCCATCTTAGCAATATGCCCAGAGACAAGGCCACATTGTAAAAGTTGATATCCTCCCAGATGCAAACCAAATGTAGACATCATGCACCTTTAAAATGGTATACATTTAACACAGCCCACTATTCGAAAAACATGATAAACTCAAGGAGAGGCATGCACAGATTCTCACGTGAATCTAAAGATGCCAGATGGCGATTCAGTTAGTCTATGACTAGCAGGATCATATGTTCAGTCACATGTTCAAGTCATACCTGGATATCTAATTATTCTATTATACAGGCTTTCATTTTGAAATGTTATTTTGACATATTATGAATGAATAGGCCTAATAATTACGCACCCACAATTTATTGCCTCCACAATAAAGTAACAAAAACTACGTAGAGAATCCAAAGATTTTATTTTATCACTCACATCTAATGTGTCACGAAAGCTTTGCCATAATCGTCGTTAATAGTATTTTTTTAAATCACCTATGCTCGTTAACTGATAAGATTAAAAAGTTATATTTAGAATGTAGTCTATGAGTGTCCATGGCCAAATGCCGCAGGTAATCACAGCTGAGCCGAGCTGTCTATAATAACAGCTTCAGCACAAAATGACGCTTATAGAACTGTACAGGCGGTCTTGTATTGCAATACAAAATAAGCATCAGTAACAGATATCCTAAAAGCTAAGCAACACAAACATCAATAACCTACATTAGATTTTTACTTTGCTTGGGACTGTCACAAGTTACCGCAGAACACGTTAGCCCAGTGTTACCCCGCTCCACTACAAGAGATGTGGAGAAGCGAGGGCTCAGTCTAAGCTCTTTATAAATGTTATTATTTAGCGCTAAGGACAGCGCTTCCTATCCAGGTCAATTCACACATGTAAAACAGCACTGTAAAACTTTGCACTTGTTGACTGATGATGTCAACACAACGATTAGCCTATCTACAATGTAACAAGCACAGGGCAGATGTCAACAATGACTCATGCAACTCAACGCAACGGTGGATTTATTGTATTATCATTCACCACTTGCCATAGGAAAAAACTAAAAGTGAGCAATACTAGCAAACAATAGTAACCTACCATAATTTACGTAGCCTAGCTAGCGCATACCATTATATTGAAGTGGTTGGTGTCCAAATTTTTTTTTTTACATAAAAATGCCTCTAACCCGATGACAAAACATTGAATAAACTGCGGTTAATACACGGGTGCGGTTAATAGTCGGGAAATTACGGAATATCAAAACTTTTTCCGATTTTGGATTGCTGCAGTAAAACAGGTATTTGATTAAGACCATGTTCAAAGAGATCGTATGGTAGCGATGTGCGACTGCCGAGCTAGTGCTGAGTCTGCCGACACGCCCCTAGTTAATTTATTTTTATTATTTTTATTATTATTTTTACAATGCCAACTTTTTAACCGTTTAGCCAAAAGTATTGACCGGTCACAATTCTTATTGTCAGTTAACAGTTAACCAGTTAACTGTGAACATCCCCGGTCGTTAATCGTAGTAATTTCTAAAATGAGTTCATCTAATTATATTTATTGATTCATTGTTGCTTTATTTATTACAATTTATTTCCGTTATCAGTATAGCACAGTTTACAGCAACATACTGTACATGCATTGTGGGTAGGATTTGATGGCAGCATTATGTTACAGAGCAGCATGACTAACCAAGCTGATCTGTAATCAGCCCAGTCCAACTATATGAGCCAAGACTAGGCTAAATAGATGTGGGGGACGGGTTAGCACCAGACTAATCAAACCTCGCCCAACACTCATATCCGATCAATGAAAGACCTGGGGCCTAGGGCCAACACTATATAACACACCAAAGCTTCATATTCATTCATTGATTTTACTTTGCAGAATAGTATATCATTGAACTCCAATGGGGGCGAAAAACAGAAGCAGGGTGTGAGGTCAACCCTCCGTGGACAGATGTTTGCACAATATTGATGGCGTAAGCAGAAAGAAATGACTAAATATCCAGATCAATAGCTCGTTTCCCTAGCCGCAACAGGCCGCTCCACATGGAAATATATAAATACATTGTGATGGCTACAGGAGTGGCCCTAACGAACAGGGCTAAATGCCCGCCTTAAGGTAAACTCTTTGATTAGCCAGGCCAGGGGTGACTGGCGGCCTGCTGATGCTGGGATGCCACATTTCCAATGGCCTGAGGATAGCAATACACAGGGGGGCAGTAAAGAGGCCAAGGATATGACAGGGAGCGGTGCTAGCTGACCTGCCTATTCCTTTGGAATGATAATGGCTCAGGCTACATCACACTTAGCAAGCCATGTTCCAATAATTCATCACTTATTTAGAAAAATTTACCTTTTTCCACTATTGTATTAAACCAAGCTTACATCCCAAATGCAGTTAGCACACTTGTAAACAGGAGCTAGGCCTATATTCCAATGCTAAAAGCACTAACCCTGTGTGTGTTTCTGGTCAATGGAGAGGCACACACTGTGCATGGAGATTGTACCATGGGTATAGAGATAGGTTATGTGCAGCACAGATCTATGGGTGTGTTGATGACAGGCCCAGGAGAAACCTGCTCTTATTTACATCACACACAACATCCACAGCTCCTCGGCAGCCATAAATAGGAAGGATCCAGATCGTTGCCTGTTCCTTAATTAAATGAAAGCTGTTGAAAAAGCCCTTACTGTATAGCCCGCCCCATCCACACCTCCTAGTCACCACAGAACAAAAGAACAACACATGGAGCAGCCCAGCCCACAGATGAGGACCTCCCGGGCGACCATCCTGCCCGGCTTTAAATCACAGATGGCTAAACAGCCCGGTGGGTCCCTGCTGAAGCCCCCCAGCAGCAAGGCTAGTAGTCGCAGATCAACACCTCAACAGCAATAAGTAATTTGGTAGAGGATTAGCAGCATGATGGTCTGATCAATACAGGGTGCTCAGGCCATTAGGAATGCAGTGAGGAAATGGCCCTCCCTGGTAATAAAGCATAGTGTCTGGGTTCTCCTTCATTTGCTGACTCCATTAGTGTAATGGTGTCATTATCCGCCACAGCCGTATATTTCTGGGCCTTGGCTTTTCACCGGCTGGACTGGCGGGGTCTGATGGAGCTGTGAGAGCCCCCACGCCGAGTGTTCCCCTGTTGTACCCGGGGTCCGGGTGTAAATCTATCTCTGTTGGAGTCTGCGTGCTGCCCTGCCTCGTCTATCCCTAACCATGTTTTATGTCAGCAGCACCAAACACTATTCCTCCATTATTGGCTCATTAATAGAGCGAGCAGCATGTAGTGTGGGTTAAGAAGTAGAAAAGGATGGCTGGCGGAGTGCAATGCTGCTGAATGAGCTGAATCTAACACCCCCTCTCACTACACCGGGACTGACATGACAGGACGCCAGCATTTGTCGCCGTAAATCGCTACCTTTACACTAATTCACTGGCGAACATTTTGTGTGGGAGAATTGATTAACCATGTCTGGGTATGTGGCCACATAATCAGCTTTTACCTCGCTAGTTGTTAATTTAACAGAACTGCCCAGGGAAACACAAACCATTTTAATGAGTGTTCAGGAATTAAATGCCCTAAACAGCTTGCACGGGCTGCCATAACCAGAGAAAACCAATGAGGCTGATCTGAGCGATGGGCTGGGCTGAGCTCAGGACCGCACAACATCTGGTGACCCTGTGTGATCATTACCTAGCCTGTAGCTCACACACACACTTACTGTTTCCACACTAGCAGAATCATCAGCAGTGGACAGACTGCAAGTATGTGCCAATGACTAGTAGGACATACAGTAGGTCTAAAGAACAGGATCAATGCCATATTCAATCCTGTTAATCAATTCTATACCACGTTTATCAAGAGTGCATCCTGCTCTGATAAAAAACATATCCATTGACTTTATACTGTAGGGTACACAAGGAAGGAAGAATATTTTCATAACCAATGCTTCCTTCCTATCTACCCTAATGCATTTATGGTAAGATTAATACTAATGTGAAGTGCAGAAACTGAATGAAGGAAATACAATACACCATGAAAGAAAATTACGTATGGGACTGTGTTCTGTGATTGATATAGAAATATTATGACCCTGTGGTCATAAACTCAGTTTTTCAAAATGTCATTATTTTTTATTTATCTGCAGGAACAACTTAAATAACAGACATGATATGACATACTGTAACATTCTCTGTTGCCATGGCTCTCTTCCCGATGTAGGAACCATATCATGTCTTGTGTCCAAGTGTACTAATTGAAACAAGCCAATACCAGCAGTTAGAAATTAATATTTTGCATTAAAATGTACAGTACACTAGCAAGTTACCCAAAACATGTTTTACTCTAATAGGACTTTCAAGGAGAATTGTGTGTTAAGTTGGCTATATTTTGAATTAACACGTATTTGAGAACACAAACGGAAAGGAAGCCCATATTCACATGCAGCTCCTTTTTTAGAATTGGCATTAATGCAACACTTAATTACCGTTTTTCATTATCTTACATTTTACCTTACCGTACATAGATGCCCTGCTGTGTATTTGATAATAAAGTGGAAACTACTGTATCTTAAGTATGTTTCATGATAACAGTGATGAAACACCCATTGTAATAACACACCATCCATTAAGAATGGATGTAGCTCCTTCTATTCAGGTTTTCCACCTACTTTGTCTGCACATTTGCACTTGTTCATCCCTTTATTTCAACAAATAAAGGGAAGTGTTAGCAATGCTGCAGGACTCCCAGAAGGCCATCTGGATCAAGTTCTCTGTAATAGGAGCTCATCTGGTGACCATAGGGTCTTTCATAAACAGGAGGAGCCACATCCAACATACTTCCAGTGCTGTCTGACATGATCCAAACACATGTGCCATTGCAGAGGGCAGCCAAATGAGGAAAGAGGGAGAAAGAGACGGACATGCTGAGAACAGAGATTACTATAAGCCAAGCATGGCTGAGGATGCCTCGGGCACAGTTACTCTTTCCTGTCCAGCTCTGGCTGCACAAACCGTACGAGTTATTCAGCTGTACAGCATGCTAAAAGCTAATAAAACAAGGTTAGCACGCAATGCTAACGCAAACCATGCATAAGGAGCCATCATTAGCCGGTCACAGTATAGTGTCGCAGAGCTAGCCTTTACTTACGTAAAGTCTAGGGCTGCATCCGAATACCCGTACTTGTCGACTATACAGTATAGTAGGCAAAAAGCAGTACGTCACAATTAGTAGTATGTCCAAATACTCAGTAAGCAATTAGTAGTAGTCGAGTGGCGTACTCCCTCCGTAGTGTACAAACGTTCCACACTACGCTAACCTATAAGTCAGTTGGGCACTATCCAGAAAAAAAATCTTAGAAGAGAAATTGCGGTAAATAAAAGATAACATGACGGGAGCAAGCAGCGAAGGTGCGGCGATGTACACATGTAAGTATCATAATCATACAATCACTCCAAAGTAAAGACAATTTTATATGAGTAGATATAAAGTCTTTTTTTTTTAAATATGTCGCTATTGAGGTGAGTTTTCGCAGCAAACATCCGGGCCAAAGGACAGGTAAGATGGCAGTTGAGTATATCCGAATTGTGTCCCTACTACTCGCTCGCTTACTCATAGAACATACTAGACTAACGGTTGGGCAGTAGGTACTTCACCAAAGGTAGTCTATACTGAGTATTCGGATGCAGCCTAGGTAACAGCGCTGGCTAATTGCATCAAGATCCGCCTACTTGACAGGAGTATTTTGATTGACATGCACATCAACTAACTACTGTAGTAACTAAATGACAAAGTCAGAAGTTAAACTAACAGGAAATTGTTGAGAAACTTACCAACACGACTCTGACTGTTAAGTAGGCTGCTATTAGTGCTTAAAATATGTAACAACTGAAGTTAATCAATAAAGCAGACTGGACTACCGTTGCACTGGAATTACAGATACCGACTTCGTGGGTGACAATGCTAACAGCCAATGAAAATCTACTTCTCAATTTCAGAAAGTGCTGTCGAGTTTACAGGAGTCAGACGTTCAGCACAGTGTTGCTTATGTGACGTAGTGCTTATGGACGGAAGAGACAGACTAGTCACAGTATAAGATCATCACAATGTGGGAAATGCCTACATTATATACATCTACAGTAGTAGCCCATTCACTTGGTTGAGCTCAAATAAAATAATTAAACACGGTCTCAGTCATTGCACACTCACACTTATAAGCAGATATACTGCTATACTGCCAGATCTGAGCAGCTCAGACTTAATGACAACGTGTTATAATACCAACTTGGAGAATGTAGCATGTGTGTGTGTGTGTGTGTGTACAATACATTAGTATGTGTACACACACACACACAAAATAGTAGCTGCCTACACATACTAATGTATTGTATGCTGAGCATGACACACAATGTCAGGGGTAAAGATTCAGGGGCTTGTACAACTGTAAATTACAACATATCAGAGATATATTTTCGTTATAAAATAGTGCTATATGCAATTATATCCAATACATGTAGAAGAATGGAAAAACAATGGAAAACACAATAAAGGAAACAGGCTAGGTTTGGTATGCATTGATATTTTCTGCTTTCCAGCCTCCAAAATGCAACTAGCACCAGCACACTTTGAGCATAAACGATTTAATGAGCGACAGGGCAGAGAATAAGCCAGAGCTAACGGAGAAAAACGCTGTCAATACCTTTCTTCTTTTCTCCCCCTCACTGTCACCCGATCTTTTCATGTTCCTGGAGTTCTGTTTACACTGCTTCGCTTTCATTTGCGCTACCACGGTTATTGTAGTACACTAATGAAAGACACCGTGCATATTATTTACATTTCTAACAGTAATTATATCAGCGCCTTTTCTGTTGAATTTAATAAGAGCATGTCTATAATTCTGAAGGTTGATCGTTCTTGTTTTCTACTGAGAATTGTAAGGAATCCCTAATACTGTAGAAATAAAAACTACATGTCCCATAGTCAGTGCATGATGACACAGACAACGCTTCTGCGCTCTGTAGCTGCTGCGCAGTGGTACACCGATCTACATATCCTGTGAAGTGAGCTAATGCATGTAGCCTACGACTACATCCATAACAGACCCCAGTAACCTGGTAGGCTAATGGTATAAGTGCTGAATACATTAGGCTAAGTATGTTTGTTTAGTTGTTTTGTATTTTGGTCTTTAGTTCAACACCAACATTTTAAGTAAAATAATATAGAAAAAAAAGTTATAATAATAACCTTTTATTCAATTTGTAAAAACCACCCATCCATCCATCTTCAGCCGCTTATCTAGAGTTGGGTCGCGGGGGCAGTAGCTTCAGCAGGGGACCCCAAACCTCCCTTTCCCGAGCCACATTGGAAAGCTCTGACTGGG
>JAODTR010000018.1:5989164-6017621 GCA_025399935.1 Amblyopsis rosae
ACCCTCCTCTCCAGCACCTTGGAGTAGACTTTACCAGGGAGGCTGAGTAGTGTGATGCCTCTGTAATTGGCACACACACATTTGTAAAAACCTTTCATGAAAATTATTTTTTTCTTGAAACAACTTCAAGAGTGCATCATGGCCTATAACTGCATGAATAAAAACATGTATGTTCCATATGTTTCAGTTTTAGCAAATCAAAGGCAGCACTTTCATCTTAAACTAGCCTGTGTAAAAATAGATCATCTTTGAACATACTCCAAAACTAGCCCTCTTTCAACTCACTCAGGCATCTCATATCCAGGTGATAATGTGAGCTACAGCAATGGGAACCTTTAGTACTGTAGCCTATATGTTGTAAGCATAGCCACTATAGTCACCTTTTCTGTATTCCAGACCCTTTGGTTTCTGGATAATACGGAACGTGTTTTGCAAAGCGCTGCAATGTTCTATGTCCGTTATTCCTGTCGACACATGTTTGATCGGTGGTGTCTGGGCCACCTGCTCTATATTACCATTACATACTTTGATCAGTGTTTTCATTAGAATGCTTTGTAATCTCTTTATGGCAGAGCTGACCCAAGTGAGGCGAGAAGAGTGATTTAACGCACGTTTCCTTCACCTGTCTTGTAAAAAGCTCAAACACTTCTGTGTTCAAAGATGCCAGCGTCTCTGGTATCCCTTAGCAATTATTATTTTGAATACTATTTTTAATCTGTTTCATCTTCACTTCCATGTTTTAAAAGGAAAATATGCTTTTAATTTGATCATAATGTAATTCAAATCTATCATCACTTACCATTCAAAATAGCCATGAATCGGTGACTTTTGTGCAGAACATTTTCATGAAATAGAACATAATTCCTTTTCATTATTATGGCAGGTAGCTATCTGGGCCTCTGATCATGGCATCTAAACCCAGATGCCTTCTCCCAACAACTTGTCTCACATCCAGTCAAGCTCTTATGCAGCCAATATTCCACTAGTGCTGAAGATGCATATATGCTGGTTGTTACTGTTGCATACAGACTCCGGGTGACCCTTCTACAAACCATCCTTATGTGATATAAGCAGCATATAAAGAAGCAAAGAAGGAATAATAGGTGAGGAGAGTGTGGTGCGGTAAAGCCACATACTAGAGACAGAGACAGAGACCACTGTGTACATGTCTGTATTAAAACCAGAGCTTCCAGCCCCAGTAATCACCCCCTCATACTGCACTTGAAACTCAACATGGCCTGAGATATCAGAAATTCAAAAGACGGGCTCTTTTGTAAGTAATTACATGTTTCCTACGCATGCTTTTATATCGGGCCACCTACACTTTTATTATTGCGTTATCAAATTGGTCTGCGGTTTCTATATGAAAGGGGAAAAAAACTACTGGAACGACTGAAAACAATACAGCCTAGGCCTGCATTGTACCACATGTGAACTCTGCTGAAGGTACTTTAAAGAAAAGCTCACCGCAGCAGGAACTATCCACAGCGTATCATGGTGCCTCCATAAAGAAGATCCCTTTTCTGATTTTTATTTGTATTGAATGACCATATGGAGCAAGTATGTGCCTTCGCTGCTTGCTAACCTTCAATGCTAAGCCTGAGGAAACGTATTTGTCAGTGCTATAAAGCAGATTGCTGTCCAGTGGTTTCAATTAACATCAAAGGGGTATTCACAGGCAGTGATAGTTATATCAGAACCTGAAATTTATTATTTAGGCGGTGCATTGGAGTCTTCCCTTATATTTCTTGCTGATTTTATGCATTCCACCTCCTCATCTGCCTTGTTTTACATCTGTACCCCCCTGCCTCAGCACTCCTTTGTCACACCAGGGTACCTGGCTCTCACCCATGGCCTATTAGTAAACCTACAGCTTTGTAAGAAATAGAGCCGCATAGAACAGCCACTAATGTATGTTCTCTGTGGCATGAGAGGCAGATTAGGAGCTCTGTTCCCACCGAGGTCATCTTTAACAATACATTATGAGATTATTATGTTACGTTATTCTGATACATTATCTCGGCTTTTGTTTTTGATGAAAACACACAAATTGCTTTTCTGTGTCAACATACAGTATCATACTGGCTGTTATCGGGATGGAGAGGCTGAAAAAGAACTTCAGTTTGTTATGAAAGGCATAAGGGACCAAAGTGCCAAGACTGCTTACCCCCTGTAATACTTTTTATATGAATATTGACAAGGAAAGGCATGAGAGCAAGTCAGAACATTAATCCTTTCTTCAATTCCCTATAAATGAGAGTGAAGCTTAAAGTCGCACTGGGACAAGAGCTTTTCTCTTTGAATGCTTCAGTGGCCCTTAGCTGGAATGGCGCTAAAGTCCTCACAACCCTGTGGACGAGGCTTACAGAGCACAGAGGGCCCTATAAAATGATTCACAAAGTACATACACCATTCAATACATGTTGATTAAGCCTCAATAAACGATCACATAGGACCACTGGAAAGAGCTTTTTTGGTTTGTGAACAGAGGGAGCGTGCAGCCTTAGTCTAAGATGCGGTACACCTCCCTGCCCGGGATCACTTCCAGACACCGAGAGAAGGAAGTGCTTTGCTATTGCTGTGATTTGAATACCATGATTACTGAGCAGTTTTATATGAAACCTATTAAAAGGTTTTGCCATACAAGTCCTGTTTAAATCTCACGCACATCAGGCTGAAGGACATTATAAAACTCTATATACTTAATCTTGAGTGATTGTGTGCGTGCGCGTGTGTGCGTATGTGTGTGTGTGTGTGTGTGTGTGTCTCTTTCTTGTGCACCACCAAGGAGGATGATCTTATTGTAGAGACATAGATTACCCCATTTTGAGGGGATGACTGTATCCTATCAATCAGCACCACACTGCAGATTAATCCCACATGGTTCCGCATGCTACAGTACAGTACCACCGCCAAGACTGGACTTAACTAACAAAGACATAAAATATTTTAATTTGACAAAAATGCACAGTAAGATCCATGTGAATCCATGTGAGGTGGACACAATGGCCTGGAGTGACCCCTCTCCATGTTCCACCTGTTCAAATCAGTGTTTATAAAGTGTCAATTTATCTCCTTAGCACTCTAATTACCTTAAAAATCCATAACATTTGCTTTGATCAAAATCTGATCAAAGAGACCCTGAGTGAACAATGGCTGAAATTGCAATAATATGAAATATAAAAGTTTAACAAATATTAAAAGGGGTCCCTTTGAAAGGAACTGTTCCACATTAGCTGCTTTTATTAGGGCTTTTCTGGTCTTTAATGTGCATGTTTTCCCCCTGAGTCAGTGTTGCCAGGTTGAGTCTTTGTTGTTGGCTCTGTGCTTTAAAGCGAAACACTCTGCTTACAGTACAGTACATACGGCCCACATCTTTTACTAAGCAGCTACATGTGCTTCAGAGCAGGTCAGAGGTCCCGGCAGGATAACGTTCAGGTACTCTCCTCAGTTTGATGTTGTAAAACCAGATTTAAAAAAACCTTGTTGTTCTTGGTTTGACTGCGCATGCCCCTTCCACATGTGCATGCTAGGTGGCTAGCATTTCTCTCTACGCCCCCCCCCCCTCCCCCACACCCTTATTGACAACCAGAATTATTACCTGTAAATTTTAAGATTTTGTTTTTACATTTGAGGAAGATATAATATTCTTAGTATTAGTATTAGTACATAGTATTAGTACCTAGTATTTATATATATTGTAGTTTAGTAGTAGTGTATATTCAGTGTATATGTAGTGTATATATTATATTTAGTGCAAAACCCAACATAATTCAGTGTGTGCCTATGCACTATATCCTAATGATATAATAATGTACTGTACCAGTATCACCAGGTTTCTATGATATAGTGGGTTAAAGTTGGCTCATGACCATGAATATGTCTGTCTAGGCTTCTCTGAAACACGGTTGGTTTTTCCTTCCTCCCCACATGAGCTGGTGTTGGTGGAGCGTGCTGCTAGTGACAAGTGTACTCAAAGACTTCACACCAGGCTTCCTTGAACACGAGGCTTCTTTCACTCTTCTGTCTAGGAATCTGTCCCACCACTGGACACCCCCCTGCTCATGCTGGGGTCAAAGGTTACAAAAATGTAATTTCCTACATCATTGAGTGGCAACCAAAATTGGGTCCTCCTACTGTAGTCTAGCAGTACTATACTTTGGCTTGACTGACAGACACCCAAAATAACCCCTCTGCCATGCATGCAGAGGGGTTGAGCTATGAACTACCTCTTTACCACATAAACAACTTAAGCACCACAAATATCAGAACAACATGAATAAACATTATATCAGAAACAATATGTGAACATCTTGATATCATCCAAAAAGCTTCTTGTGGACCATTAGGGGGAAATGAGCCTTTCTTGATAACTGCATATGTTTTTTAGTTGGTGACAATAAAATCTTAGTTGCAGAGAGAAGCAAAAAATAAACACATACAAAAATAAATGCAACAAATAACACTGGTAAAAGAAAATGTTGCTATTGTCTGTACGTGTTTTCACTCACTTGTCAGAATGAACATATTTGGCCTGCAAAAGTCTATGGCATCTGGAATAACATTTTCCCCACAAGTATGTTTTATCAAGAGTGTGGGTTGATGCTGTTTGTAGTTTTGTCAAAAATCTTGACCGAGATGATTCATGCACACTCACGCTGAGGGAAGAATTAGATTAGTTAGGATGTAGCCCTAATTTTCTGAACATTATTGAAAAATCTTTTCAGACACAGCCCCACATGTGTGGGTGTATGGTTGGCCAAATATTGACCGCGGCTTCTGATTTTCCAGAAGCTTTGATCCTATTTAGCCCTAGTGTTTATTTTTTTTCTGTATTTGTGCTGTGCTCGATGGGACCAAGCTTCTGATTGTGTGTTATATGATGGCTTGTGCATAGTATCCCAGATGTTGGTGGCTTGGTCACCATCATCATAATAGTCATAATCTCTAACCGATACTAGTATAATAAAGTGTGGAGCTGATTGTGCAGTTACAGATTACAAGATCTTCTTATCATTGTTACTGTAGCTGAATGTGACTACATACAATATGTAATTAAATGTGTTGTAGTGACATCACTGACTTACACAACATTGTGACCTCTAATCTAACGTACATTAGAAAAATAAATCCCACACACCTAGCTAATACTTATCACACAGCAGTTTCCTGACACCAAAGCAGTCTCCAGCCATTATTTGAAGCCATCAAGTGGTTTAACAAATTATGTTGTTTTGCAGTGAGGGGCTGTGTAAGATTAATAAAGAATGTGTGGCCATCAAACTGTGCAGAAGACAAACGTCCAAACACCACTGCTGTCTTATAGCAACCACAGCTTTTTTCACACATGTAGATCATACATGTCAAGGGCCCAGGTTTGCGTTTCATTATGTCAAAGGCAACTCTTGTCTTGGCCAACATCTCGAACCCTTGCTTATTTGTCTTTTGTAAAATAGGACAACTATCCAGTGCCAAGCACCCCAGGCCCCTTGATACGTGCACAGCCCAGCAGTGGGACTGCTCCCTGTTCAGCTGGTACACAGATGTGCTGTGTGTGTGTGTGTGTTCGTGTGTGCATGTGTAGATGGCGTCCGCTATCTGAACCGAACACGGATTAGTGACTCTGTTTTTTTGTATTCCTAATAAATAAAGACCAGTGCATGCTGGTCTGTGTGTGTGACGGCAAAATAACATACCACTAGCCAATCAGAAGCAGGTGGCAAGGTTTGGGTGTGGAGGCTGCAGTGCTTATCATAAAATATCTGCACTTTTATCTTTAATTGTGGTCATGCGTAGTTCTCGGTTTTTGGGGTTAGAATGGTTTTATTACATCAGACTGGAAACAAAACAACACAGTTATAATTAGAATATAGAAATACAAGCACACGTTTTGTTATGTTATGATGGACCAGCTCCATGCTGAAGTCTTTGATGAAATATGAAGAAATACTTGGAGAAAACATTGTGTTTCCAGTTGACTGGGAGTTACATTATAGAACGTTTTAGAACGTCCACCAGGTAATGCTATGATTCAAGCAGTTTCATTTGAATGATCTTTTATTTTATCTATATCTTAGACTGATACTTTTAGTACTGTACTGATTAGTACTGTATTCATGCCATTTACTCTGTGTGGCCAGAACCCATGAGATGGTGGCTGTATGTGTGTACAAAAACAAAGTTATTATTTGTCTGAAGCATGGGTGTACTTACTGGAAGACTGTTTATTAGGTTACAAATCCAGCTATATTTCTATAAGGCGTCAACAAATGTATTATTACCTTTAATTAGATTTTGGATAAATACACACATGTGAAATACATAAATACACACATTCCAATGTGGCTCGGGAAAAGGAGGTTTGGGGTCCCCTGCTGGAGCTGCTGCCCCCGCGACCCGACTCTGGATAAGCGGATGAAGATGGATGGATGGATGGATGGATGGATGGATGGATAAATACACACATATCTCTCAATATGTAGTATAATCATACCTACAGCTGTATTTATGTACTGTACTACCTCAACAGAACATCCTAACTGTATTTCCATTGCTGACAAACAGACTGGCAAGTGGACACTGATCAAGGCCATTATATTGTACAGCAGACAAAAGGTGCTTTATGTGGCCTGTATCTAGAAGGGGAGATCATGATGGAACAAACAGAATGACACACCCTGTCTCCATAATTCAGCATGAACAGAGGCAATAACACAGCCCTTATTTCTCACAGTTGAATGATACATGTCACATTGCACAGTGCCTCCATATGAGTCAGTCTGTCCAGGTGTTTCAGGCTCTGAGGTTTGGCATGTCGTCAAGTGGAGATCACAGAGATAAATTATGATTGATAATGACAATCTGTGATTTATGCTTAAGATTCAAATATACATTTTCCTCACTTACTGTATTATATATTAAAAACATGCAATGATATGCTCCTGCGTTCCAAACTACATGTGGTATGTTTGGACTGGCAGAAAACACCAAGGCAAATGATTACGTCATTGTTAGACTTTGTTTGAATTTGACCTGTATCCTTAACTATTGCAAGAAGCATGTATAAGTGGGTTAAGATGCATGTATAAGGGTTCAGATGCAAAAACATCAAAGCCCATCTAAAAAAAGTAGCAATTTGTAACTTAAAACAGCAATATTTGACATTTTGGGTACAATTTGTAAACCTTTAATACAATGAAAAGGCTATGCATCACTAAATTTATTTTATTTATTTATTTTCCAAATACATAACACATTAATTAAATATTGCCAATTAAATGAAATACAAATATGTCAGATGGACTACTATTTAATTCTACTGTGAAATAGTAGAAATGCCAATAGAGTCCTCTAAATTGTATAGTTTTTGTACTTATAATGTGTCACATTAAAAATGGACAATTAACAAACCAGCTTTGTATCAATAGGCCTACTGTATATGTCTGATATGATCTGTTGTTAAATTGGCCCTGCTGTGACCCATCCAACATGTGATTCCAGTTTCATACACTCTAAATCAACAGCCAATAAACAGCCCCAAGAAAAGCAACAATCAATCTCTGGCCCACAGAAAGCATAAGAGAGCCATTTCAAGGCCTTTCCCAAAACCCTCAGCTCTTGGTAATTAGTCAGCAATGGCAGATAAAGTGTGTGATTGTGTGAAAAAGCGTGGGGATTGCAGACTGTGGTTTGGAATGGCAAATTCCTCTGGGAGACACAAGTCTGTGACAGAAGGAAATGCCTGATTTAAAGGCGTTAAATCAGTAAATTACGCACTCCAAGAGACAGCACTGGAGTTTTTAATTGCGAACATTAAATTACAGAGTGAAAAGATGCAGTGCGTATGTATTTAGCAAGAGACAGACACACGGTTGTACTTTTGGTTCTGATATGTGTCAGCATCTTCAAGCCATCTAGCCGCTGTCTGCCAGCAATTTAGCTAAGCATGGTTTGTGTTATCTAAGTACATGAGAATAGAAGTTATTCAGCTAAAGTTTAGTCAAACTTCTTGAGTACATCCTTTAAAAATGTATTTTTATTGAGTTAAATGTAATTTGCTTACAGTCAATTGTTTTGTTAGTGGTACTATTGTGCCTTTTGTATGTTGCAGTGCTGCTACTGACTGTTTTGAACTGTTTCCATTCCACACTAAAAACATTGATACTCACCAAAATGACGTATGTACAGTAGTTGTTTATGCTTGTTATAGTGGCTGTGCTAATCTTTCAATGGCATCAAACAGATTTGTGTCTCTGTTTCTGGCTTGGCAATGGTTTTCCGGGCCTGCGCTGATCACTCTGTGGACAGATGCAAGTGTGTGTGTGTGTGTGACGTGTGGTGTACATTTGCATGCAGCTTTGACTTTTGTGCGCACACAAGTGTAAACGGTTGTGTCTGGGTGTGTACAAGTTGCGGGGCAGAACTATGTAATGTCAACAAACAACAACACAACAGCAAACAACAGTCACGCTGGATGCATCCGCCTCTGCTCCGCTGTAATTACAAGTGCAGGGAAACGCGAGACCTGCGGTGCCTTTACCCGTATAGCCCAGCAGTTCACAGAGGCTGTTGGGATTACAGGAAGATATTGAATGTGGTGCGTCTTTTCCCTCTGGATGCCACATGTCGCCACTTGCCTGACCCTAGGTCACCCTAGCCACTGTCCTGACTCACCCTGTGTGTGTGTGTGAGACCATTGTTTGTGCTTGGGTGTGTCTGTATCAGCATGTGTATGTTACTCTTCAGTAGGTGTGTTAGAGTGTATAGGCGTTCTTGCATGTGTGTGTGTGTGTGTGTGTGTGTGTGTGTGTGTATACCCTTGGGTGTTGCTATGCTCCAGTCTTTGCTGCCTCCTACTGGCTGGGTACAACACTGCGACAAATGCTGGCTTTTCCGTTTGAAAATATGAACAAATGTTTTGCTGTGTACTCTACACAGCCATGTCACAAATATACAGTGTTAGTGTGCATAGCAGTGCAACTAATGTTGTCTAATGTGATTCCTTAATGTTTGATTGATCTACAGTAGGCTACTACAAGTATATTCTGAGAGCTCAAAGAGTTTGAACCAAATCATATTCTGACGTTATGACAATACTGTAGATATTACAGCAACAATTAACAATGTCTGTGTGCATGAATCTGGCATAAATCACACTTATTTTTTTCCGTTAAGTTTCCATTTGTCGCTTTCTGTAGAAACATGCGCCACAGTGAATGGGTTTCAGCCCTACCACTATGTCTTGGCATGGGAGTACATCTGAGAAAACGTGTAAACAGTAAACCATAATCATATGTACCCTAAACGGAGACACGACTAATCTAATCCCTCCCTGCCAAAAATCACTAGAAAATGTCTCTGTTTTGAGAAGAGATCAAGATGGGCTTGTCTCTATGGATACGTCGCGTTGTGGACGGGAAAAGATGGAGGAGAGATGGGTTTCACCCGATGTATGGAATTGATTGAGTTACAGCGCAGGCATGCTGCGTTTAACCCCAGGAGGGCTGCTCTGCGGGGGGTTATTGGGACCTGTTAATTGCCCCCCCCCCTTTCACCGTCTCTCTTTCCCTCACCGGCACATCTCAGGCCTGACCCCTGGGTAACTTCTCCATGATAGATATCAAATGTAACACTTTAATTGGCTGCAATAAAACAACACAAAGCCTGCTTTGTTTTCCAAACATCCTGGCCAAATAAGGGAGTTCACCGCCAGCGTCCCAGGACTCCGGGGCCGAGGGGAGGTGGGGGCGACCTTCTCCCGTCCCTACTCCGCAAGCTAGCCACAACCCGCACTCCGGTGGGGTCGGTCAGGTGGGTGTCGGTCCGCTGCTCCTCCAGTGGCAGTGTAACGGGGGGGTAGAACCGCGGACAGAACGGTTTGCTCAGCAGACTGTTGCTTGGGTTTGTTTGGAGCTGCGGTCCTAGCTGGAATATGTAACCACATTCCTTCCCCTGTCCCACAATCGGAGTGTGCTGCCAGATTCTCTGGCAACGAGGCCCAGAATTAGGGCCAGTCCTCCTGCTCATCCCACAAAGCCTTTCATGTCCCAAACCGCAGCCTGAACGAGGCGCCTCGGTTTCAACAGCAGCAGACCAGCATATGTTTGCCTAATTCCTGAGAGATGATGACAGTGGTCTCCCAGCCACGGAAAGACGGCTGCAGTTTTTTCTTCTTTCATGCTACACTTTAATTATTATTTTCTGTTGTTGATGACTTCCAATAGTTACACACCACATGTTTTCTCATTACATGTGTTTTATACGAGCACCCCACCACTGCCCTCCTCCGCTCTCCTCCTCAGTCACCCGTTCCTTCCCACAATGCCTTGCAAGTGCCTGACCTTGGGAGGGGATAAACGGCAGGGAAGGCTTTTCATTGCCCAGTGGGAGACCGAATTACGGTTGAAGCATTACCCACAAGCACTTGGTGGAGGGCAGGATCACAGAGCCCAGAGATGGACACACTCTTCCTGACAAAGGTCAGAGCAGCAGATTTACCCAGAGCAACACCCCACCTTGTAAAGAGAGGGCGTCACACACAACACCCAGAATCACACCAGTTTACCCTTTTGAACTTGTTTTAATGCTCAGTGATGCCTTTGGATTGTACAATCCCAACCTGGTATGTGTGTGTGTGTGCGTGTGTGTGTGCGTGTGTGTGTGTGTGTGTGTGTACGTGTGGGTGTGCATGTGTGTAACAAGGAGTGATACTGCTTATGTTATGAGTCAATCAAAAGGATATGGTTGTCATAATTGTATTTACAAAACATGTATGTTGCTTTTTACTACATGCATTAAGAAGAGCAGAAACACTTTTGCTCCTATCTAGAAACCACACAACTTCAATGTTGTCCACAAATAATTATACAATAAACCACAGAGCCACATAATAACACTAAAATAGGCTACAATAAAATATGAAGATGAATCGTAATAAAAGCAATGAAACTCATTCAAATGAACAAAAACAAACAACTTTCTGTGTTGGAAAGTACCAGTCTGCTGCCCACTAAGACATGTGTGCTTACAATGAAGCTCCTACCATCTTTAGTGTGTGGATACTTATTGATACCACTGTGGTCACAGATTAGAGGTCTTCGCTGGTTAGGCTTGCTATATCTGTCTATCTTCAGCTATCTGGCCAAGCAAGCAAACATTTAACTGAAGTTAATAGCCTCTAAGCTGCTCCAGTGACACAGAAAGCAGAAGAAAACACTGAAAACAATTAGAATAAAGCTGTGCGTAACGGTTTGCTTTGAAACCCCATTCATATTTTCATATTTTCTGCTCTTATTTCTCTTATCAGTGGCCCTGGTCTCTCTCGCCTCAGGCCAGGCTTTGGGAGCAAAGGCTGCTTGGCTCACATAGAGTGCCTGTGGCTGTCATTGCATGTGTTTAGCCTCACCACCAGTTTCCTACAGCTTACTGTGCCCTGCTTTCCTCCGAGATGGCGTGTGACACACACTTATCCTGGGCAAATCTATGCGTCCCGGTCTGCCAAGTCAAACAGCCCTCTGTATATCTCTGACGTCTAACTCAATATCTTTGGACTTTTAGAGCCCAGTGTTTTCTTTTCCTCACAGCTTTTTCATGTACAAATGTGACCATAGTTTCAAATACTCAATCATTAAATTCTCAGCTCCGCTTGCTGAAACATTCAGAGTTTATTTTATTCCTGCGCATACAGACAGCCGCAATACATTTTTAGCAGCTATAGCAGGGGCCATGTGTATTTTAACATGCTGACCATATGTGGCACACTGACCTCTCCCATAAACACAAGTGTCTGCAGTGCACACTGGGTATGTTTCACTGGTTTGGGAAAGGAAGAAAAGAAAGTCAAGCTGCAGCAGCTCTCACTTTGAGGGGAGATGGTCAGGCTGTTAAAACTCTGCTGACTGGAGTCCAGCCATTAGTTAAGCCAATAGCTTGTCCCTCTGTTAAGCAGAAGGTTGATGGAATGAACTTGAAAAGGCTTTCCTGTCCTTAAACTGTCAGCGAACGATGAAGTCCAAATATATCAGACTATAGAGATTCAAGTTCTCCTCTCGTTGTCCTAAATAGCAGGAATGATACAGAACAGTATCAGACTAAGTGGAACAATTACTTTTCCATGACTACAAGGCTCTTTCCCATCAGAACAGATAACTGGTCTTTGTGTCATGGGGGTCTTTGATTGCTGTGTGTGGGCAGACTTGAAGGCTAGTTTCTCTAAGAGGGCCCTTGGGATTTGGGGCCCTATGAGTGGAATGCCCCCTTTACCTGTAGGTATCAGGTGTTGTCACGCTGGGGTGGGGGTAATGACACATGATGTGAGTGGAAGGCTCCTGGGGGTAATGAGGGCTGGAGGATGCCGGCATCTTGGCGGGTGGTCCCCCCAGCCCGTCCCTCGACACTGATCCCTGGTGCTCTGTGTCTGGGCCTCCTGACGCGAGACGGCCGGCCCCGGTGATCCCTTCTCTCCCCGGCCCGGACAATCAGATGGGCTTCAGTGGAGACTTGAAAGTGGCGCCGGCCAAGCAGGCTCCCAGGAGCGACCTTTGTGTACTGTAGGCATTTCATCACATTACGCAAAATGAAAGGCAATAAGCTAATTACAAGCCACTGTGGCCGTGCAAGCCATAAATGCAAGTAAATACACAATCAACAAAATTGATTCAATCCTTTCAACGCTAAGTGAAACACTTGTCAACGCCTGGACTAAAATAGCAACCATAGTTTCCCAGGGCAACAAAAACAATTCAAATATCCCATGAAGTTCATTCAACCGACATAAGCTTGGTTGATGCCACATCTCGATGCTTGGCTGTAGATGGAAGAGGAGAGGCACATAAGCATTGCCCTTAATGACACACTGAGACTGTTGTTTATTTGTTCCTCTGTTTCCTTTTTGCTGTGAAGAGGCTTTTGTGTGTATGCGCTTCTTAAATCATTCAGGGCAGGAGGGATATTTAATGCATATATGCATCCTAAAAGCAAGCACATTAGGGAAGATACTGAAAATGCAAAGGGTTTGGTCAACGTTTACTAATTCATAATGCTCTGAGAAAAGCAATGTCTTTTAGAGCAAATCCATGTTATCGTTGGAGAGGCTCTTCCACAGGAATCATTTTCCACCAGAGGATGTCTGGTTTAATGACAGTTTGAGGCGCTGCTGTTTGAACAGCCATGTGATACATACAATATCATAGGGAATGGGTGGGGGAGGGGGGAAGACTCTTCCTCTGTGATGTATCCTGGTCTTCACTGTCTTGTTGTGAATCTTACATTTCAAACACATTATTATACAGTGACTGTGATACCTGGAACCTGTGTCCCCTTTAGACCACATTTAAATTAAAGTGGGAGTGTGTAATTGTGTTTCCACTATTATGTTTCCACTATACCAATAGCACGTTTGTTAAATACTTTTAACGAAATTGGTTTCATGGTAGACCACTCTAAACTAAAATAGTGGATGAGATGCCAGTAACATCTCTTCTTAATAAAGGTACGTTCAGTCATTCCTGCTAACTATGAGCTCAAATCAAATGATTATCGCTCCTCAGTCCTCCGTGGTGCCGCATCACACATCGAAACGCATTGTGAAGCAAAGCGTAGTGCTACGGCTTTGTTGATACGAGCGGTGTTCGCCACTTTGTTTATTATATGTTATTAATGTTATTACCATTTTATTACCATGTTCCACTAAATATACTGCATTATTATTGATTTGTACAGACTTCAAACTTTTAAGGTGAGGACCTCAACATTAGAGGCATGCAACTTGATAGAAAATATACTGCTAATTCTTCTGCTACTAAAGTATTATTACTACCACCACCACTACTACTGCTACTACTACTACCACTAATACTACTACAACTACTACTAATAATAATAATAATACTAATTATAATAATATGAAAAATAAACAAAGCAGTATAACATCAATAAATCACACTGTATGAGTGAAAATACAGCAATGAAAAAGTGTAAAAGTGTAAAATTGGGATGCTAGTTATTTAAAATAAGATATACGTATTTCAACTGTATACTTTGCACATGCATTTCCATATGTCTGTCTTTTGGCTTGTGCCGTTCATACTGTATTCCCTCTCATATGTAAGAATGCGCTCCCATTCTGATCTGATGGGAAAGATCATGAACCTCAGCTCAAAGACAACATTTTGCAGTACAAGTAAGCCATCTAATGGACAAAGCTGGAAACAGACTCAGCACAGTAAAGACACCTATATCTATCTATTCTTCTAAATATACTTTATGATATGCTATGTACACAAGGCTTTTGCAAACTACAGTATTTGCTTTGTTTTTATGGAATAACAAAACATGTATACAAAAATAGAATATATAGAAATATAATAAGAATGTATTAAGCAGCCACAAACTCCATTGTATACTAGTTTTCAAATAATTTCAAATAAAAATAAGTAATCTCGTTTGGATGGTCAGAGTTTCGATCCTCACTTTGTAAACCATTGCTGTAGCATAAACAGTAGGCCCAACTGTATCCAGCAACTCTGTCCGCAGTTCTCTGTCTGGGAGTCATTACTCTTAAATTTATCCTGCGTAAATAACCTCAAATTATCCATAAAAACACAACGCTGTAGAATTCTTCCTACTTCATCTGGCCCCGATTAATATTTTTACGGTGTGGATTTAAACGTGCTGGATCCCTGTGTAAGCGAGAGCTCTGGAGGGACAAAGAACTTTTTTAAGGGACAGATTGTTGCTAACAGCGTCCATGTGCTCTGGGTCTGTATAGATATGTGGAGTGAGGTTGCAACAGATAACAACACAAACGAAACACATGGCAGTTAAAGCAAATACACCGGCTGTGCTGTTTGAAATCTGCCGTCGTCACTCAGTCAATGTGTAGGCGTGTGTCCGCTGCCTGATGAACCTTCAGGCTCGCATATGAGCTCTTGAGTGACGAGTGGGGGCTTGTGTTGCAGCGGCCGAGCGGCGTTTCTCTATGGCAGCGTAGCGCGACCACAGTAGCAGGTGTCTAATGTGACCATTCTGGTTATTCAACACTTGAGTCCATTAGAGCTGCTCAGCCGTGAGAAGAACAGGGATATGGAAGGGGGAAGGGCCCTCCTCAAAATGGAATCTTTAATTTCACAGGCCTCAAGATATCCTGCCACAGTTGTGATTGTGTAACGGAAAAAAGGGAATTGAGGCTTTTGAAAGCACATTAAGCAGAAAGCAATTAACCAACACACAGTAGTTAATTTTTGTATTAATACTTCAACAGCTGGTGCAGATTGCTTCCTCATTTTTATCACTGCTCCAGCTGTTCCACCGCTGACAAGAACATTAAAGGGGATTTGTCCGTAATAAAGTGACTCCATATAGATACCTTGTGGAGAAGCGGAGCCTGTAGGGAGCATGGATTTACATATAGAGAAAGTGAGGAAAGGAACATCTTTTCAGTAGCTTGTGGTCCTGCCTTTCAATAGACATGGTTGGAAATGGTTTCAGAGCGCTCTGTTCTCTTGTCTGTCTGCTGGCTTTGGTGTGCATTTCTCAGCGCTTCATTGGCAGCTTGTGCAGATGTGCAGCTGAGAGGGCTTTAGCTATATTGTGAATTAAAGGCAATGGAGCATTTGACTGATGTTCTGAGTATCTGTCAGACGGCATAGAGTCAAAAATAAAATAAAACAAATTTAATTCCTATGTATACTGTTCTCTGGGCAACAACTTTCCATTTTTGAAGAATCATGTGTGGCTTGTATTTGTATGTTAACCAACTGTATTTTGTTTTGGGATGGGTTGGGGCGAGCTGGGCCCACCCTCAGGGTCTAAGCTGACTGTCAAAACAAACCATACCAACAATACCAGGAACAAGCTGAGAGAGGCTGCCACCAGCGCCACAGCCATCTTGTCTGAAACCAGCTTCAACCACAAAACATTTCCCACACTTTGCCACATGCTTCCGTCATGAAGTGTCTGATGGGGATAGCTGAGCGACAGGCTAACGCCCTATCTCCATTCACTCAGCTTGGTCTGTGATCTTTCCAACCCTCTCCTCTTCCCCATATGTCTTGGATTCTCCACTCCTCGCCTGTCTTCATGTATCCTCTACCCCTATTTGCTAAGGAATGGGAATCTTGTACACTGAACCATCCATGATTGGTTTATTATTGCTGTTATCCAATCAGAACAGACTAGCTTGAACTTTAGTTTAGATTCATCTGAAACAAGATGTTATGACAATGAACAGATTGAGAGAATTCATGCGTTGTTCTGTAATTGAACGTAATTGTGACACTCGATATGGTTTTATAGTGGCACTACGCTTGAGAAAACGTTTGCCATTGGCTGATTTATGAAACAATAGTCCCGGCTACGACGGCTGTTTTGGGTTATTTGAGAACAAAGATTAAAAGCTATAATTACACAATGAGATAAAACATCTGTATTCCTAACATGGGCTTAACGTCAGTGCAATCACTTAGTAATCACATTATGGACGAAGGTTTTGTCAGGAAGAGCTAATGCCTCTCTACACATGCCAGCCTTGTTTTGTTTGAGCGGGTTAACGACAAAGATGTGAGGCAAATCAAACTGCAGCGGTGCCTTGTTTTCCAGAACAAAACGAGTGGCAAACATTATAAGAGTGCAAACCATTAAAGTTAGAAATATCCTAATTTATGACTCCAGTCTGTTTGTCATTTGGCTTGGCTACTGGCGTGTTGAATGAGGCTGTGTGGGATAGTTATGGGTGCACAAGTCATAACGGGGCTGACGATGAGGAGGAGGGGACCATGGCCCTCCACAGTCTTCATGGCCCTCAGTGCCAGATGTACAGGGTGGGGTCACAGTGCTGCCTTCACACACACACACACACACACACACACACACACACACACGCGCACACGCATGCATGCTTACACGCACACGCATGCTTATACGCACACACATGCTTATACGCACACACGCACACACATGCATACATAAACACTCACATACATAAACACACACCCAGACACAAGGATGTACACCTGCAAGCACGTTCACACACACACACACACACACACACACACACACATTCATACAGCTAAGGAAAGGTTCTTTGAATGGCTGTAAAATATAAAAAAAGTGTAGTACAGTAACTGTAGTAAGGTTAAAGGTACAAGGACAGGCTGACCAATCAATATCATTTATCAGTATAACATGGTCAATAGACTGTAACTCAATAATACATTTTCATCAAAATGTACCTGTGTATAGTTAAAAATGACAAAAGAAAAAATGTATATATTAGAATGACATCACACTCCCTCTACTGTAGTATGTGTGTTGTAATCCATGCATGTAGTGCATGTGGCAAAACAGAGCATTTGTTTTGGTCTGAGACGCTGGTGCTCTTCTGTGACATCTAGTGGCAGGCAGTCATATAGATCCACCACTTTAAAGGTGAGCACATTATCTGAACCCTCATTACCCACAATTCATGTTTTAGCCATGTAGGGTTTGGATGTGTAAATATGAGTGAAGGATTTGAGCTTTTGACAGAAACTCTCCACAAATACATACCATCTCTGGTTTGTTTATTTGCTTGTTTGTTTTTGTCTTCTTATTGTGTACGCCGTCACAAGACAGAAAAGCAGTGCTGGATGCAAGTCTGCAACTCCACCAGGCCAAACCAAAACCAGTAAGTCATAATAACATTTGGGTTTCCACTAAAATAGTAGCATTGGCTTTTAGAACAGTGACTCCATATTGTGACTGTTAATAATATTCTTGAGAATTATAGAAGGACTGCATAAGAAGTGTTAACTCAAAGCAGGCAACAACAATCTACACATACATCCATTTACAGAAATATTAGCCACATACAAACAGACCAATTTAGCATGAAAACAAAGATGGCTATCAACAAAGAAACATTTCAAAATGCAAACTTTTCTTCAATTTGACCTTTTTTTATCCACACTAAACTTCCATTTTCCACCACACTTATTCTCACCACATATGTAGCTTTTCTATAACAATCTAAAACAATCAATCTGAGGTTTAACAGAAATGCAGATGAAACCATGGTCACTTTGATGTTGTCACAAAGTCATGGCCCTAATTGGCATATATTTCCACTTCTCATTATTCACTATATATAAACCCACTGAGTCGAGGCATTTCATAGGATGTCCCCATTCAAATGCTGTAAACCCAGCTGATTAAATTGTTTTGGTTGATGCAAAAGTCACTAAGACTCACAAGCTTGTTCAATAAAGTTGTAGCCATTTACTGCAGCAATTTAATTAGCCCATTTAGATCATGAATAAATGAAAAAGACCAAAAAGATGGAAAGTGCAATGCCAGCTTTTATGAGGTAAAATAACACTTAAACAAACAAAGTCGCCATATGTGGCAATAGTTTAGACTACAAATAGCTATTGGAAGGATTGAACATAGCTGGGAAAGGTTATAAATACCAGACACATACAATGCATATATTCCACTAAGATATTAAATGTAATATTGTTAGTAACTTTTTTAATTTGATGCAAATGACCATACATTATATCTTTAGTATTATGAGGGACATTTCATAAATTGAGGATTACTGATTCTCTTTACTTTCTGGAGTTGATGTGGTGAGTATGATGCTGTGGAAGGTAGGAGGGGGTGTTCCAGCACTAACCAGAGCATTTCTCAAGGTCAATTGGGAAAATAGCGATAACACACCACTCACCAAATCATTTCTAGTCTCTCTAATGTAAAAATTGACCAGCCCCTTTACACCAACCACAGTGGATTAGAGAGTGGCTGTGGTACATGGTTGTGCAACCCTTCTTTCATAATTCAATAAAGATCTGTTTCACTACAGAGAACACTGGCGTCAGGGAAGGGAAATCTTAAGGGCAACAAATGCCGAATGAAGTGCAAATGCTGAAGCTTGCCGAAAGGTTTCGATTTTGGTTGTCATGCGTTCTTTGATGGAGGTTGAGAAGGTTTGGTCCATTGCCTAATGTGTTCGTATTGGCGCTCACCATTGCACTGGAATGGGCGCCAGATGTCTTTTTTCTTTGTGAGCCGAGGACCTGAAGCATGAAGAACTCGTAGAGCCGTCGTGCTGTTCCAAAAACTACCGAGAGTGTACACTCAAACAGGCACCATTTAATGAGTCACACAATTGCTTCAAAGTGAAATTACACCCATTTAAACCTGTCTTACATGTCACCCGTAGACAAGAAGGGAAAAAAGTCTACCTTCAATTTATAGCTGAATGAAAACCGCAAAGACAAAAGGGGTACATGTGCAAGTTATTATGGATATACTCCCATTCTTATTGATGAGAGCAGCATGTATAAAATGGGGGAACAGTTTGGGGTGGGGGCATAATCTCTGCCTAACACATTGTATGATACCAGACTTTGAAATGGAGAAATCAAAGGAAAGCTTTTTCGAACAAAATGTGAACTTTCTGCTGTCTTTGTTTCTACATTCTCCGCCGTGTCCACGTGGGTACATAATCATCATCTCAGATGTTGTTTCACCTCTTCAAAGGCTTTGTTCTCCATTACTCTATCACAGGGATCACAGGGAAGTCAGAAGGCATGCTCGCTGAAGAGAAACAGCCGTGAAAAGGTACCGGCTGAGCTGCTGACAGAGAACAAAGAGGGCAGAATGTTTTGGCATGTAGTGCCTATGCTCACATACAGTACATGTGAATATAGGTCTTTAACAGCTTTCATACAACACTTGGGATTTATGGAACAGGCAGGGGGTTTAGTCCCCACATCTGTCCACAAGAGTGCCGAAAACAGCAGTGCCTCCACTCTCACCCACACGACTCTGGAGTCAAGTTGTTTTGCTTTATTTATCTGCTGTGGTCCTCAGCTCCCAAACTAAGACCGTGCAGCTGTGACAATGTCAAGAGGCAACCAGCATGGGCATTGGGCATGTGTGGTGGCAAGCCCTGTAGCAACTGTCAGAGAAATGTTCCAGTGGCACAGGCTCTGTCACAATGTTAGATGCACATTCATGTTATTGTTTTCATTATTCACAATGTCACTATTCCATGATCACAATACGTGGGTGTCCACACTCATATCCTACTATATGGCCTTCCTATTACTGACATTCTTCTGACAGTCTGAATACGATGCAATATGATTGTACAACTTATTTTTATGGGATTTCTAGTAGAAACATTGTTTGATTTACTTTATTCTTGGCTTATATTACACATAAAAGCAGTAATACAAGTAAAAAACACTTATTTCCAACATGGTTCCAACCAGGGTCGGACTGGGACTGAAAAACCCGGGCCTTTGAAGCCGACTGGCCCGAGAACCATCTACTGTAGAGTAGACCTGGTTGGCAAATACAAATAACACACCATCCACTATAATAATATATAATAAACGATGATGCAGAAGTTTATTTAATTTTGTAGATAGCCTGGCCCTTTCTATTGGCCTTTTATTTGTTTTTAAATATACATTTAGGCTACAATCAGTAGTCTGTACATTAAAAACCAGCTGGAATGAATCTATCAGACCTTTAGAGAAATATGACATACTGTACAAAGCCATTTGGGTGTGCTTCAGCACCAATAAAAATAGTTTACCGCCAATGTTTACAACCTAATCCTAGCTAGACTATTAGCCTACCAACTCTAGCCAACAGGGTAAACTTTAGACGAATGAAAACAATAGCTATCTTTTGGATGTTTGAATTAGGCCTATCTAAACGTAGAACATGTTGCTGCTTGTACCTGACATGTATTGTAGGCTATACGCTCATACTGCAGCATTCGATTCGATTGTGTGAAAAGTCTTGAGCCAATCAGATCTCTGCAAAAATAAGGATCAGTCAAAGATAGGAGGGGCCGTCGTATCACCCCTCAATATTGAAAGTATTAGTTTGGCCCAGTCTGACAAACACACAGAGACAGCCATGCACTGACTGTAGTGCAGCAGATGCGGCCAGCCGGCCGGCCCAGTCACAGATTGTAGAGTAAAACTCTTTGACCACTGGCCGGTTCGGCCTGGAATGGACCGGCCATTTGGGAATACTCCTGAACATCCTGATGGATCGTCCGTCCTTGGTTCCAACATACAACAACATACACAGCCTCGCAAAACCATGCTTCAGTTTAATTGTGCCACGAGAATCAGTCTGAAATGTCAAGGAATCCTTTTGAATGTGTTGGAGTAGTAGAACTGAACTTACTTATCAGCGTCGTATTTATTGATATACGGGCGTGGTTTAGGTGTGCGTCCGTCCAATCAACTGTCAAGAATTTTTTGAAAGTGCCTGCCGTTTTGATTGATGGCTCCCCAGATGGATTTGTGAATAACAATCAATCTGGCATGTCAGTAGCTAACATAGTAGAATGCTTATCAGCCAATAGAACATAACTATATTTAACAATACATTGAAGAAATTAGAAAACTGAATGGAAATTGATCATCTATAGGCATTCCTTTATTGGGGTTTAAAGGGGTGCCACTCATTTCCAGAACACAACAATATGCAACTCAACCAACCTTTAATGTTCTCAACAAGGCTATTTTGGTGTTAACCCAATATGTGGCTCATACTTCAACAGAGGAAATAGGCTAATAAATATTCCGCTATGCTTTTGATATACATAGTTTCCTGCGTCTTGCCGGGCTCTCATGGCAAGCAGCTGGGCAAACTGGTCTCGGGTTTCAGGGCCTTAATGTCTTCCATCGGCCATCACCCCCTCCATCCTCCGGGAGAGGAGAAGAAAGGGTTGGGGGAGCAGCACATGGTTCCCCCGGGCCCAGTTAAGGGACTGTGTTGGTCTCTGGGACTGTGTGGGGAGGACATGGAGGGAGGTGTTTGACTTCAGAGCACACCTGTCACCAGGTGGCTAGCACTGAGCAGGTGAGAGCTGTGTGTGTGTGTGTGTGTGTGTGTGTGTGTGTGTGTGTGTGCGTGTGTGAATGGATGAATTTTAAGCAATCCTGTTCAGCGTTTTGAGTGGCCTGAAGGTGGTTAGAAACTCACTATATAAATATATATAAGTGGTCCATTTACCATTATTTCTATTTCACATAAAAAGCTTGTTGTATTTGTTTGTTTACATAATACAATTCATTATGATGTCATTATTTTGTTCACTACAGTTTGAGGTACATTGTGGGTCATTTGTGGACTATGCAAATAAGTGTCAATGGTTAGAAAAACAGCTACATACATGTGCATACCGTAAATGGGCGATTAGTGGTTGATGGGTGGTTGTCGATCTTAAAACTGTAAAAACACGTGTTATAAAGATGAGGGTCTCGGAGCAGGGAAGCAGGGTTTGGCACGTGCACCAGCTGTGTGGCTATAGGCCACAGGCATATTTGATCCTCAGTGCTCAGGTGTGACTGAGGTTTGGTAGGGTGTGAGTGTGCTGTTGGTCTGATGGTGCTCTCTGGAGATCGTGAGAAAGGGCAAATGTTACGGACCAAAGATCTGAAACAGTTCCTATGGATGTTTGAGGATGTCTGAGGATTATACAGGCTTGCAGAATGTGTCATATTGGACAAATATCTAGATTTTATGAAAAATGGTCCCCTAAATGAAAATGCTCATGTACGATGTAAGCGACATACTGTATCTCATGTCACAGAGGCCTTTAGCAATATATTGAACCCACTGGCTCATTATCTGTAGACTAGATCATGAAATATGTAAAGGTGCTTTTATTGTCACATACACATACTGTACATGTTGCAAAATTCATCCTCTGCATATAAACTCATCCCTCAAGGGAGCAGTGTGTAGCCGCTGTACAGCGCCCAGGGACCGACTCCAGATTGGAGCCAGTGTCACTGGTCACACAACACTGACTGAGAGAGAGTCTGACATGTTTTTTGATAGTGGAGGAAAGCGGAGAAAACATACGCAGACACAGGGAAAACATGCAAACTCCTTCTTGCTGTGAGGCCACAGTGCTATCCACTGGGCCACCATGTTGCCCAGATATTATGTGGAATGTACATTTCTATATAATTTCAATACATGTTTTAGTGAATATCTTTTAGATAATAGAATCTGTCCAAATCACTTAAAAGGAAAAAAACACCTGTTTTTTTATGTAAATCTTTTTTATATTGAATAGTGTGCTTAATGATGAACTGGTACTACAATGAAGGATGATTACTACAGCATTAAAGGTATGGTCAGTCATTCTTGCTAACTTTGAGCTCAAATCAAAACAATATCACAACGTGGTCCTCCGTGGCGGCGCCTCACACGTCGAAATGCATTATCAAGCAAGCGTAGTGCTATGTTGATAGGAGCGGTGTTCGCTACTTTGTTTATGTTCCTATTACGGAGCCAGGGCTGTGTAGAAGTATCAGATAATTTTTTCAACATGCACAGAGAACGGTAAGCTTGCGAATTGCGAGGAGATATTTGTTGAATTGTACAAAGTGTATTAGCTTACATTCAGCTTGCAATAGCTGACTTTACCTTTAACAGTTCCAGGCTTGATTACAGTTAATACAGGAACTGTCATTGTGTTGACCGCTTTCCTTGGCAATAACAGGCTAAGCTTCAAAAGAACCTGATAGGCTGTGGCTTTAAAACATGGTGTCGTCATCAACTCAGCAAATTCACACATCGTCTGGTAACCTCACTTAAGGTCTTTTCAATAAATCACTCCAACATAGAATTTATGAAAATGAGTGTGCGAACCCAGAGGTCACAAGCAGTTTAATTTGATACTTGGCTGTAAATCTGAGCCTCTTCTATAATTGTTGTTTAATGAGCCTTTACAGTTGTAGAATAATACAGCAAGGAAACTAGCTTGCATATTTGGATACATAAAAGTAAGAAAAAATAGTATGCTGTCTGCTGGACACACCTCAATTTAATATATATTTCTCTATAAACCTCGTCTACAGAATTAGCTTGTTACCCTGGTGCTTAATGATTTGCATGTTTTTCAAGCATCCAAGTGAGCCATTATTGCCATTTTGTCATGATTTGGCAGACTGCACTTTGTTCTGTTTTCTATTAACTCTTATGGGCTAATTAAGACATTAGCCATTATAGAAATCCCTCTACACTCTGCAAAGAATCAAACACTGTCGTTTTATTTGTTCCAACTTCCTAGTGTTAGGCCTGAGTTTGTTCCCCTTTTTGTTGAGTCTTCTGGAGGAGAGAGAGAGGTTGGTAACCTCTGTAACCCTATAGACCATCTCAATATTCAATCCAGACAACGAGAAGCCGTGCAGTGCGATCTGACCCCACACTATCCTAATCTTGATTAGATGCCATTCTTTGGGTAAATCTTGGGCAGCAAGGCTTCCTCCGTCACCTTTCTGCTGTTCTTGCACTCTGGGTGTAGTTTGTTAATACTGTCATTTTCAAGCAGACTTTGCAAAGGTCAGTGTGTGTGTATTTTTCATTAACATCTCAACGAGACTCACTCCAGTGCTTGCTAATGAGAACCATCGCCTCGGCAGATCTGGAGAAACATTTTGTTGTCAGCAAATGTCGCAGCTTGATGGCATATAAATGTAATTTATCAGCGTGTTTATGTTGCCGGTTTAGTAGGACATTTTATGCCCCACTAGAGCAGGGATGCTGTGTCAGTGCATAATGACAATGTCACTTCTAATAACAGACAGATTTGGTATTTGTGGTGTCATCTCATAAAGCAGCTCTGCGCAGTTTGAAAACTGTGGCAACTTTATGATTACATTGTACATGTAACTTTTGGAAATTAACATTGTCCATTTAACCATTCCTTATATGTTGTGGGTGTGTGTGTGTGTGTGCGTGCGCGTGTGCATGTGTTCGCTAAGACATGTTGGCTGGACTAGGTTTGGTTCTCCAGCAGGGAATCAAGCTATAATCTGTTCAGTGTCTTTGTGTTTGGATTTAACATCGTCACCAAGTCATTGTCAGATCATTTTTCCTTTCCAACCCAAGACCCCGGCAGATTTGTTAACTTTCCAAAAGCCAGTGCTTGTAGGCATGTACCCTGTGTAGCTCGCCAAGCAGTCTTGTCAACGACAATTACATTGAATGGAAGCTTGAGCGAGAGGATGATTCGTAGTGGCTTGTAAACAATTTAAGGAAATGACAAAGACGTGTATGATTGTGAGCTCGTCTGGTGGCACTGTCATTGGTTGTTTCTGATCAAAGAGTTTGTGCTATTGGACAATGGCCATATTTGCAGTCCAGCTATTGGCAGGCGACCGTGAAGGAGCATGATCAGACAGCTCGTTTGAATTCATTCGCCTTGCAACAGAGTCATTGCATGCCAGCTCATGCATGAGGTGTGCATTCCTCATGGCTGCTGTCATTGCTGCTGAGGTGAATTCCATAGAGATGATTACTGCTATATCAGAAACAAACTGGCCAAATAATTATCATTTGTATATGCTTCCAAGCAGAAGGATCATAACAATGAGAATCTAGGTTGTATTTGTTATGGAGTAAATCCCCAAAGTTTATAACAACATAAGCCTAGAGAGATCATGAAGCAGGCAGCATAAAGTCTTTGTTGTTGTGTTACAAAGTTTGGATATACAGGTCAGATATTTCTCATGGATTATTTTACTTCTAGTAAACACACGCACAATCATCAGACCATCAATATTTAAATGTCTTTAATGTGATGAAGCTAAATGTGAAGCTAAATATCATGTAGTGCAGTGCCTAACATCTTATCCGTACAGTCTTCATGGTAACTTGGACATTGTCGACAACTATAACGTAGAACAATAACGTAAACTCGGGACAACATAATTTGACTTACCCCACCTTCTCTAAAGGAAACCTTCAGGTCATCACACGTCATCACGTTCTCTTTGTTAACCTCTGAGAGGCGCTACAGAGCACTCAAAGCTCACCCCTCTCGATCGAAGGGCAGTTTTTAGCCAAGAGAAATCAAATGAACTGAACAAAACATTACACATTTCCTTCATAAACTTTCAATGGATACACATTGTAGATCCAGATGTTTCAGTCACTTGGTAAGAGTGCATGATCTCAGCGCTTAGTGGAACACAATCTATATATGACATCTGTCAGGTTTTCACATCTAGCCACCAATTAAGTCCAGTTGTTAGCGTGCACACGGTGAATTCAGCAACAACAATACAATAACAAGATTGAATAAAGATGGATGCGTGTGGAAGGTCAGGGCTGGAGCTGACAACAAGTTCTGGCATGCATCAATACTGGTTGACAAGCCACTCTGTGTACCTGCAAAAGCGTCTCCAGCCTGACCTGATGTGTGGGCTTGTACAGCATATCTCCATACTGTATATCCCTTCAGCCGGGACACCACCATGTCTGCCGCCCGGAGAAGTCATCCTCACACCTCATTGATGCAGGCGGTAATAGCTCTCAGCACTGCCAGTCAAGCCACCCTGTTTAATGGGGAGAATGATCTGGAAAGTATTCCTGATGGATGAGCGCTTGCTCAGCCTGACGAAACATTATCAATACAAGACGGACGTATATGCGAGCCAGGCTTCAGTTTTACATAACGTTATTGAAACATTCCAGAGATGACATGGATCTTTAGTATTACTGTATAATAATATCACTATTTTGTGTGGCTTTCTTGCCATGTAAACACTAAATCACATAATCGAATAACATAGTGGTTGCTGTACAAAGGTTAGAGGGTGAATCACCATAAACAGTTTCAGCTCTAAGTTGGTTGGCTTTTGTTTCACAAAATAACATTGGCCTTGCAGTTATTATTAGTATTTTATCAATCTTTTAACTTTTGCATCCAATTTTGGGGCAGGGACTCAGTGACACTGCCCTCTATGGGTTTAAAGTGTAAAGTGCGTGGCATTCAGCCATTACTGTAAAGCCATGAAGCAGGTACCGGTACATTGTGTGTAAAGCCTGTTTACACACGCACACTGTAACATTTTCTTGCAGTTGGTCCAGAGCTTTATTGAAGGCGTGGAGAGGGAAGTTATGTCTCCATATGTTCCCTGTTTGAGTCGCTCCAGTGTTTCCTTCTTAAAAAAGACCTGTCTACTTGACGAGAGGTGTTTTGATTGACATGAACGATGACCAACTAGTGTACATACTGTAACTCATTGACCATATCTGACATTTCACTATACTTAGGAATTCTTTGGGAAATGAAACGAAGTCTGGCGTTTTGCAGGTCTCGTTTGAATCTCTATAGACCCATTTACTGCTGACGTCACGCCGACATTTTATGCAAACTTAGTTCTGGGTTATTTACCTTGCATCCTGTCACAAAACAGCTTTTAGGTATAAATGTTTTGGTCAGAAATTATGTCAGTTTAGCTTAATGCCAGGCATAGTCATTGGAGAGCTATGGAATGTTTCCCCCCACCCCCGGTGTGGGTGGGACTTAAGTGCTATTTGTCTATATGTTACTGCTTTAAAAAAATCTAAAGGCTGAAATAAGTAATTCATTCTTATTTAATTCAGACCAATGAAAATCTACTACCTCACTTCCTGATAGTACTAACATGCTGCCAGGGGCATATGTATCAGACGTCGCTTATATGACTTTACCTGATTTACTATTAGAAAATGTGTTATATTGAGTCCATTATGTATACAATACAGGCAATATTGAAAATGTGCAACTTTTTTTTCCCTTTAGGAACAAACATTCTTCTCTATTCTATTCTATTCGCAAATGAAAATGTCAGTGCGGCTGTGAAACACTGCCTACTTTGGCAAAATGTTCAACATTACTACAAAACTACATTACTACAAAATTCTACAAATATCAAAGAACAACAATGATTTGAGTTATACAATTGCTTGTCAATGTGAGCAATGAGTTGACAAAGAGAATAGGCCTTCAGCATCTCAAAAAATACCCTCGTGTATGCTCAGAGTGGTACCAGAGAGGGCAATCTTTAATAAATACAGCAACTATCTCATATATTGGATATATAAAGCACTTCATACAGTATGGATCAAACGTGTTTTAAACACAACCAATAAGACATCATAAAAAAGAATGCTGATTATCCATTGTCTTCAATGTTAAAATGTCCGACTTTACCGCAAATATAATCATGTTTACAGCCTGGTTCAAAAAATAAATATATAAATTGGTCTCTATAAATAGTCTCCCCATTCATGACAACTGTAACTCTTTAGTTAAACATATATCAGCCAAACATTTATCCCATTAAAATAAATAAGGCCATAGGGGGGCATTACAAGCAGAGTGAGGTATTGCAAAGATGGCGACGTCCAGAGCCAACACTGCGGGTGTTCAAATCTTTGTTTTTACATCAGCTAGACATTACACATAAATTACAAGATAAATTTAAATGCAATACAAAGAAATCATAAAATATATAAAAAATGTGTATTAGTATAGTAAAAGTATTACATTACATTACTTACCACACAATTTGTAAAGTACGTGTTTTTTTGTTCCTACCCTCACCTATGGTCATGAAGGGTGGGTTATGACCGAAAGAACAAGATCACGGGTACAAGCGGCC
>JAODTR010000018.1:6020049-6031855 GCA_025399935.1 Amblyopsis rosae
AAAGGGAAGTTTGGGGTTCCCTGCTGGAGCTGCTGCCCCCGCGACCCGACTCTGGATAAGCGGATGAGGATGGATGGTGTTTTTTTGTTGTTGTTATTTGTCATTTTCAAGGAGTCAATAAACTAATTAAGATCCACCAAAAGCCATATAAAATTAGGACGCGTGGTGTTCAAGTCCGTTTTTGAGAAAAGCTATGCAACTGCATAAATGTTGAAAAAAATTAAATGTCTAATGTCACTGAGTTAAAAAGTTGAGTAATAAACTGTCGTGGGCTGAATTTAGCGATAAGGGAGAAAAAGACAAATATTGAATGCGATTAATTAGATTAATTAATCACAAAGCATGTTTATTAGATACATGTTTTTATAACTTGACAGCCCTTGTAAAAGTGTTTATGCAGTCTTATGAGCCTACTTTTATGCTGTTGCATTTTTCAATGTACTCCTACTGAATAACATTGTGAATCAGACAAGTTTGTTATTACAGGGAAACCTTCTGGTGCTAGTCTGCAGTTTGTCAATATGATATTTACGTTGGCTTTCAATTCATCAGTGGCGATAATGGCATGGTGTCAGACAGGATTAAAATAACACTGACAGACAGAAACCCTTCAATAGAAACATGACGTATTTCTCTCCATCACTGTCAGGTACTGGAAGAGGTCCACAGGTGAGTTCAGAGTCAGCTTGCTTTTCTCTAACCTAAATTCCACAGTACAACATCCATTAATTCATCACACCTTCTCATGTTCTCAATTCATCCAACACAATCAGTGGACCTGTCACTCTGTCTGCGGATCAAATCAATGTAAATTAAAATTAGCTGCACTTTGGCATGTAACACTCACACATACACTATAAATTATAGAAGTGAGCTGAGCAAAGAGGTGAAAGTCAAAACACGCATTCAAACACGATGGCGCACAAAGAGGCCAGTGTGGCTCTGATATGTGACTGACAGCTGATGGCTTGTTGCTGTGCTCCCCAGCCCCACGCCGCCCGTCAGCTAGAACAATAAACCAATGCTCTGCAGGCATGACAGTGTGGCCAGCGGAGACCCGCGCCACAGCTAGCCCAACTAATTAAGCATACAGACGGAGCCTGGCGCCACAACCCAAGACAATTCCAATTTGAGGAGCTATAATTGAAGTGACAAGTTAATTACAGGCTGATACTATCGTGTGTGCCTTGTAACACCCTACTTAGCACCCCAGCACAAACTCCAGACCCTTTTTCCTCTTCCTCCTGCTCCCTGAGTCTCCAGAACCTTCTCTCCCTGCAGTCCTCAGATGTGTTAATTAACAATGGCCGCCCAACAGGTTCCTAGCTTGCGCGCCTAGCCGCTCCTCTCACCTCTTCACCTCTCCGCCGGATGTATAATTAAACGCAGATAAGTGCACTTTGTCTCATTTTCATTTACAACATTTATGAGCTGCACTTTGTAGAGGCAAAACTCCCACCAGCTCCGTCTCCACACACCTCCGCTCACCCCCCTCCCGATCCCACCCAACACCTCTGTGATTAGCGTTAGCATCTTCTTTACACAAGCTACATAAAGTTTAGTGGCAGGATTAAATCAGATCATTACCATAATATGGCTGTGCGATTTGCCCCTATCTTTCTGCTTTGCAGCCACATCAAAGCCCAGCAGAGCGCTGGTGTAATTGGGCCATGCCGCCTTGTCAAGACGATTCAGGCTGATGGTTGCTACTCTTGCTGAAAAACCTCCTGGGCATGATAATTAATAGAGAAGAAAGTCAAGTCAATGTGAAGAGAAGGGACACAAGGGGAGGACGGGTTTATTCAAATATATATATAAAGACTAACTTTTGGACAGCGCCTCATGAATATTTCACTCTTTTGACTTATTCAGACTTAACATTATCAATTTGATGTATAATGGATATTAACTTTGTCAAGGCTGGTTCCTTTTCATCCTGATATGTGTTTCATGATGTTCCTCCAACTATGACCTTATACGTGGCTCTAATGATGTAACTGAAGTGAAATCAAAGTTTGTTTGCCTCATTGTGATCCTCCTCAGATCACTGTCATTGCTGCTGTTGTCTGTGCTGAGGACAGCTGCCATTCACCGAGTTTGCATACAGATGAATTCCAAGCTAATTTCCAATTGAAATTAAGCTAGCAAACGGTGTATCTATTAAAATGCCCTTTTATAGTTTTCCCTAGAGACATGTGCTTATGACAGTACAACAAACTTGACTTCTTATGTGTTTTCTTTGATACTTTTTACATCTTCATTTCACCTTGTTGGAGGAATAGTGTGTGTTGGTTAATGTTGTAACATCGCTGGTTTGGTAATGAATAAGACAAGTCTTCAAACACAGAAAGGTGCCTGCTGTATAATAACATACCCTTATAAATATCCAGCCTGGGTCACTGTTGATTTGCTTCAAATTAGCACCATATGTTTTATGTCTGTGTTTACATATGAATGGTCTATGGTGGACATAGAGTGAAGGGTGGGGTGAATATCGATGGCTCCTGTGTCTGGGGTGTGTGTGGGGGGATGTAAGGCCCTGTCATTCATCCCTCATCTTTTCATGGATGAGGACGGAGTGACAATGCTGCTGGCAGTGTGTGACAGAGAGACAGCTGGTCGCCCTAGCCACTGTGTGACACCCAGAAAACAATGGGAAAGGGAGAAGAAAACATCCCGGACTAATCAAAACAGCCGACCGGATGCCCTGCCCTCACCACCACAGGAGCATGCCAGGGGGACACCAGCCTGGCAGCTCACACACTACCTTCTCTTGTCATGGTGCCACATCCTAACTAGCCCCCCTCCCCCTCCATCAGCCCCCAGTGTCGAGGCACGGGCGGCTGTCAGCTAAACCACGTAACCTTTACACTCCCTACATTTGAATATGAAAAGGCTCTCTCTCGTACCAGTCAAAGACCATCACTTTAATAACATTTGGCAGTCATTTGATTTATTGGGTTTTAGAGGGAGGGGAGAAGAAATCCACTAAATATTTCATATGCCATGCTAATCCTTGTAATATTGCCAGCCGGAGCCATGTACCTGTACGGCAGTGAAGTGAGGCGCATGGATTTCTCAGCGTCGATGGCTGAAAATGCCTCTGAATCTACTGAATAATAAAATAGCTGCATTGAAATATTTACACTATGATTCCCATTAAAGGAATCTTTAAAACATGAGATTTACGGAGAAAAGAATAGCATTAGCGGAGACGGTGATCACAACAGTCGCACACGCTCATCCTTCTTGAATAACAGCATCTCCTTCTGGATCTGGAGAGAGTGTGTATCAGTTCAAACAAAGAGAATGCTACCACTGCAGAACAAATGGCTCACAAGGAGCTGTTTGTGTGGCTGCATGTGTTTTTGATGTAGGGTGAAGAGTAAGGCGAAATAGGGCCCACACACTTCTCAAAACACTGCGTGACAAAAACGACATTAGAACTGGGAATGTGAAGAAAACGAGGGTGTCAGCAGTTCCATCCGCCTCTCATCTCGGGCGTGTTTGACATTCCCGAGAGTGGGCTGAGCGATAAGTGACGTCCTGAAGATCCCGACGCTTTCTTCATTCATAGCGCTCTCCATAGGTTCTCCTTCAGTCCCGAATAAATGCAGATGAGCGAGCGTGAAGGAAGAAGCAATGACAGAGATGTAAACCAAAGGGTGCGCCTTTCTGTGTGCATCCCCAACCTCCAGCCCTGCAGTTGGCCAACACAGGCCTGATGTGCAGCACACACACCACTGGTGCTCTCAGGACGTTTATGGTTAAATGTGTGCCTCCCCACACATCCCTGGCAGGCACGTTTCACTCTTTTATATCTGAGGTTGACCCAGCCGTGACACCGGCCCCTCGGGGTGCTGCGGCACTACTGGGAGATCTGATAAAAGCATCCAATGGCAGGCCACCGTGACTGCACACAAAACAGACAGCGCTTTGAACTCCAAGCCCTCCTTTTGTTTTCACTGTAGTTATAGACCAGGGGTGGTCAGAGGCTAGCGTGGCGCAGCGTAATGTGTGGCTAACATGTGGGCAGAGCTTGAATAATGCTGCCTTTTTGGTTGGAGCATGTCAGAAGGCACACCACAGACTGAAATAACAACAACTACGTGACAGTGAACACTAAAGACCTATAAATTAAATTGCTAGGTCTTTATTTAATTTGCTAAGTCAAACCAGTGTGGCCCTGTGTCGCGCTCCGCACAGCGCTGTAGGCTATTTGAGGTATGCAATACCCAAAGGCTTTGGCACTAGTAAGATACAACTTTACTGTTGACTCTCTGGAGAAGACTCTGATCTTTCCACTTCCCAGCAGGGCCTTCACATGAAGAACCTTCTGGGAACGGCACATGTGTCACAATATTGTTTATAAGTATGATCTCTGCTCACATGCATTGCCTCTATATTACTGTATGCTTATCAGAACAGAGTGCTGTATGTTACTTGTAAAAAAAAAATATATATATATATATATATATATATACACATGTGGAGCACACACCCATATGTCTCTGGAGGGCAGCTTTGTTAGCAGGGAGATACCTGTGCACTTCTCCCAGCCAATCAGAGAGCAGATTGAAGGCCCTAAGGAAAAAGCCAGCGGAATCGCTGCTGGTAGTTCACAGACATCCACAGTGAGGGGTAACGTGTCTAATGAGGCACCTGCAGATGAGTATACAGTGTACCGTATGCATGTGTGTGCGTGCGCGCAGCACGTGTCCGTGGATGCGCACGGTGCCACTGCTAGTTACGCGGGCTGATCACAGCTTGTGGGAGTGTAATTGGACATAACAGGCGCCAGTCGAGTGGGGTGGGCGGGGCGAGGCAGAGGCTCCTTGAAGCTAATTTGCACAGCAGTGATATTCCTGCATTGACAAGTGGAGGCAAATAAATGAGCAGGGGGAAGGCAGCCAGGCGATGTGCCATGGCGCGCCCGTTGCTCAATTTGCCACCAGGGCTTCAGCGCCCAGGTAGCACAATTACTGCAGAGCATCGCTGCCTAAATTGTGAAGCGGAAGAGAAGTGACACCCATAAGGCGTGCGTCACTGTAATCGAATCTAAATGAAGGCTGTGCATAACTAGAGCGCCCACCTGAGACAGTGGCAGAAATGTGACCGCGCCGGGCTGTCAACACCGTGTCAACACGCCCGCTCACAACCGCATCCGCATGCATAATCGCACAAATCATTACAGTGTCAATGATGATCATGTAAATATGAGGAGTGTGGCAGAGTAGGGAACTGTGGGTAAACGAGCCAACTTATAGACTGGAAACAATGATTGCGCGAGGGGCAAGAGGAATATGGCGATGGTTCGGATAGAGATTTAGTTTGATTTTGATCGGCTACATTACTTCGAATACAACTAATATGTGTCACTCATATTTGTCAGACTGTAGACTTTGCCATTTATTTTAGATTCCAATATACCAAGCATGTTCACGGGCCTTTCACTGAGAGAGAGTGTTATTCTCAGGTTTATATTTAAGGGATGACAGTCTGAATTCATGTAGTGCAAACAAATTAACAGTCTGAATTCATGTAGTTTACTGTAAGTCAAACTTCTTTCAAAAATGTGAATGGTTTGGAATTAAGACTTGACACAAACATGTCTACAAGTATATTTTTGAATAGCCAGTAGCCAATGGAAGTAACATTGAACATAGGTAAAATACTATACAAATAAAAGGTTGCAGCATATGACTAAATGAATACACCACTGAATTATAACTGCTTAACAGGCAAATGTTAGATTGAGGAGAAATGCAGGAGTTGTTTGCAGGCAGCAAGACCAGGGAAGAACAGACTAATGTTAACAAGGCTAGTAACGAGGCTATAAATTAACTAGCTAGACAAAATGTACAACCTTAAAATTGAGATGGCCTGTCACAAAGCCAATTACTTAGTCCTATGAAAGGTAAAAGTAACTTTTGTTTCGAGTTATGACAGTTATATATTAGGCTACTATAAGACGGTGTGCTCTGCACTCTGAAATTAGATGAGGTGTCTGACAGAATCAGGTAATAGACAACTTTTTACACATTGTCAGTGTATAACTTATATAATAATATAAATAACCATTATAGGACGTGGGTCATGGATCACCTTATTTGCAAATGTCATATGATGTAGCCTAGCTCAAATAATGTTTGGTCTGTGGAATTTTAATTCAGCTGTTTGATACTTTTGATGATCTATTTGTAAGCACCAGGTTAACAATAATAATAGTCTTTATGGATCAGCAGAATTAAGATGAGTATAGTGTGCAGCATGATTTACTACTCTTTTTTTAATATGATTTTTGATGCATCGTCAATAATTTCACTTACTGTGAATGGTTGTTTTGTGTCTGTGGGCATGCATGTGAAGTCAGTCAGCGCAGTAGAACTAAATCATTGTTGATGTTAGATGAGACATGCCGCATCATTATTAGCCCATCCTAGTGTCAAAGGCGAAGCATTAAATCCTCTCCTCCAGCCCTGTGATTGAGACTGCCACAGTCATTAACCTGAGGCGACGCGAGCGCTAGACACTCTGCCTGTTATCCCGATGCCCACTGACATGTACACACTGCTAACCTGCTAGTACCTACCTGCTAGATGTCCATTTGTATCATGCTTAGTGTAAGGCCAGCCCATCACCCATGCTTGAAAAACGTTACTAAAATCAGTGTACAATAGAGGTGATATGTAATCTCAGCGAGGAAACGGGAAGATGCATATTTAACTGTGATGTTTATCAAACATTACATTTATTTATCTTTTGCCGTTATTGTAGTCCAGATATAAAATACAATACAGTAAAATGTTAAGAAGTTATCTAAATAATAATAATAATAATAATAATAATAATAATAATGCAATAATTTACTTACTAGGAAGGTCATGTAATTTTTATTAGCACAATCATTTGTGTGTTTGAATTACTCCATCAATCACTTTGAAAACCCTTAGTGGTATTTTGACCTACTTGACCGAGCAGGAACATTTGCTGAATTGGCAACTTTCGTTGTTTGTTCAATAACGTCACCACTCCTGTGTTTGACTTGCTGTATCATATTCCATGTCATTAACAAAAGAAAGAAGACAGACAGAAAGACAGACATCAGACTCTGGTCAGAATGTGGACGGCGACACCCTGTTTAACGAAAGCAGTAGTTTGTGCTGTAAATGAAATGTATGTACACTACGGCAAGCAGGATTTATTTCAGGGGCTTCATCTGCCTGATGAGGTGGTAGATGCTGGATACAGGGAAGACGGACATTCTCCGGAGGCTTTGACCAGACATGTTTTCTTCTTTCTTTAGCCTACAATTAGAAGCAATAATGTAGTCTCCCCGTCCTACGATGGCTCCCTCTTCTCGGCAGAGATATATTTATCTGAGGATAATTGGCCATTAAATCTTCACTTGACAACTGTGAAAATGCCACCCCAAGAGTAATCTAGCTGCCAGAAAATGACAACGGTTGGCAGTGCTGTCGACTGCTGAAAGCCACATCAGGAGCCGATGGATCTATTCCACATGCACATGTACACACACGCACACACACACCACTTGCACACATGTACGCACAGGCACATACGTAGACATAAGTTGTCATACACACTGGAACAGAGACACAGAAATGCATACTCACAATGTTAGATGTTTTAATCACATTCACAGCTAGTGAGTACTAATTACTATGTTTTTTAACAGGCAGGTTTCACTGTTTCCAGATGTAATAATGTCCCTTTAAACTGCCGTGTCACAAAACTGAAACATTTTTCAAACATTCAGTATTTTTTTTATTTTTTTTTTTTATTAAATGTATGTGCTCTGCTTTGACTATTTTCTGTCCCACGTTCTGTATTCAATGTGGATGTCCACAATAGCCTGTCTATCTGTCTTGGCTGATCCATATCACATACTGTAGGTCAAAGTATTTGAGCTTGCCTCTCAAGACTGTAGCAATTGTACACAATGGCGAATTGAAAGACACAGGTTCACTATAAATGTTCTCCATCCAAGTGTCTCTCCAGGCTAACTCAAATCAGACTGGTCTGATACTGCATGTAGTTGAATGTATATGGTTCCCACAAGACGTTTCATACTGTTTTAAGTATCAGATACATGCTGTGTGTTTCTTTTACTGGGTGCACATTTTCCTACATCTGTGTATACATTTTACACAGTATAGTACCAGAGATTTCATCTATAGCATTTTAGCCAATTAAATCCATCTACATTCAGCATTAGTCAGTATTATCAAAATGAGTCAATGTTATCTGTAGGTGTAGGTGATAGTTGATGAGAGAAATGTAGGGTTCCTCTTATTGAGGTAGTCTGTTAAACACACATTGGAATAGAATGCAGATCGGCTTATTCAACACTGTGAGATTAGTAGGGACACACAGTCTCTGATTTATTTAAGTCTGACTAAAAAGCCTGTTTGTGTGTCCACGTCAGTGTTTCAGAAGCAAGAGTGCACCTGCGTGTTGCGGTACATCCAAGCTGCTTTCCATTGAGGCCACAGGCGGTTCAGACCCAGCAGCTGTGTGTGAACGTGTCACATGCTTTCAGACCAAGTTAGCTGCGGGAATGGGGAACTTCAGTCTGTTCAGATGTCACTTCACATCCAGCGGGTCACTCAAATCAAAACAAGTCCCTAGAGCGTGTCTAGAGAAACATTACATCCTGAAAGCCGAGAGCTTTTTCTAATATTAGTCATTGTTGTGCAGTAGTGGTAAAAGACCATGGCTTGGTATGAAAAAATTATAATACTGTAATAATGTTAACGGAAAAGAAAATGTGGGGATTCTGCTCTATAAAGCCCCAGACAGTGATGTTTATTAATTCAAAAACTGTTTTTCATATTTTCAATCGGTGCTATCGCATATTCCGACACTGAGTGCAATCCTGTGTCCAGTATTTCTGTACCTGTACCCATCACAACACACCCGCTCTACCTTTGTCGTAGGAGCTCTTGTTTATTCCGTTGTTAATTCTCTGTTATTGTTTTCTCCAGAGGCTTCTGCCCTGCTCACAAACAACCAGGAGCTCTTAGCCGTCTCTGTTTGATGACCTACATTACATCCCCTTTGCATAGCAGTACAGGGGCTTACATGTTGTGTGTGCATAAACTGCAGTGTAAACGACGGGAGCAGAAAGGGGGCGGGGCAGCGTTGGAGGGCTGGGAACCAAAGCAGAGGACACGTGGCATCAAGAGAGCAGTGTCGTCTAAACGCCGCTGCCTCAACGCGCTGAGCATTGATGTTAGCTGCGCGGGCGGGTATGACACTCTGTATAATGTGTAATCCTGATGGCGCGTGTGTGTGTGTGTGTGTGTGTGCCTGCATGTGGTGTACTGTAGCTGTGTCCCTCACACATGAAACAAAGCTAACGCTCCTCTGGGACCTCCCGACAGCTACTTCCTTCCTCCGCGACGGGAGGAGAGAAGGATGCTGTGTGTTACAGCAAGACACAACAGCACCGTACACTGTGTGTGTGTGTTGCATTGATCTCCTGTGACTGTTCTGTTTAAGCGGCTGTGGAGCTACAGAGGCAGTCCAAGGCAAATCAGCCCAAATGGGTTTCATCTGGCTTGATGCGAGCATGGAGAAGAATACACTTTGATCCCAGAGATACGCCATGACGCCATGCATGCACTCACTCCTGTGTACAGTTACTGTACGTCAGTGTGCGTCTTCCACCACCACGTGTTCACCATGGATGGAGAGTTTAGCTTTCTCCTCTTGGAATCAGGGGTGTTTCTCCGTGTGTGTGTTTGTAGCAGGGTGTAATACTTGCCACGAAACCCGTTTCAGCCATTGTACACCCATAGCGCCGTGTAACTTGTGTAATGCGTCGAGTGAACGTCTGTTTATTTGGAAGTGAAGTGACGCTTCTGAAATAGCCGTCATACAAATTAAACCCCTTCAGGCCTGCCCCCCACCCTCACCCCACCCCTTCCCCCCACATAACTTAAAGTTTACTGTTATCCCTGAGAGCGTCACTAAAGCAGAAAGGCAGTTAAGCCCCATTAGGAGCCTGTGCGCTGTGACGATCTCATTGGAAGTGCTGGATGAAAATTGCCTGGATTAATGTGTTAATCCACCTCTTTAAAATGCTAATGTCCATTTTATGCCCATTAAATCTCAGTGTGTGTTTTCTTTGATGCGTGCAATTTCTATCAATTAAACACAGAGGAATGAAACAGGCGGGATGGAGATTAGTTTGTTTGCTTCAAGCATGAATTTCTGCTATTGGTTTCATATTTATCTTGAGAGGGGAAAGGGGGAGGTTGTTTGGAACGAGTTTATGAAAAACACCAGAAGGAATATGGTGATATTAGTAGTAGAAACTCTTTCATAGACTGTATTTAACACAAATATAATGTGCATCAGCAGTATTTAGTGTATTTTGTAACATAATATGGCCAAAGTTTTTTCAACTACATGTACATTACTATATTTTGTATTTAACTTCATGAAAACATACACAATGTGTGATGAATGTTAATTTTAAGTTGTACAAATTTAAAAAGCATTAAACAATGTTGCTTCATATGTAAATGTTTATTCTAAACAGTACAATTGTGTGCTGGACTGATATCATTATAATATTCATAAGAATATTGGCTACAACATATTTCATTTTCAAAGTCACTTAGAAGATGATATGTTCCCTGGCACTGCATCGTAATATTTATGGTTTTACATAAAACACAAACTCGATCCAACAGCAAGTGTTTTCTCTATAAAAAGGCTAAATAAATACCTTCCAATTGAATTGAACAACTTCAATTTCTGAATACTATTGCTAAGGCTTCCCTTCAAGGCAAACTAACACAGGCACAGCAGAAAAGGCAAGACTTTGAGAATATACAGTGAAATTACTAGACACCAAGATTACAAGCAAATCGTGTATCATTGCTATAGAAACCTGCCAAATTTTACTAGGGCATTTGAAAGGTTCTGACAAGGTGAAGCATTATCCATCCATCCATCCATCCTCATCCGCTTATCCAGAGTCGGGTCGCGTTATCTAAACAAGAAAACAGACATATGGAAAATAAGTGCATTTAGAAGAAGATAGATGCACTGTATAGAGAAGATCAGTAAAAATGGGACAGTTACTATAGGTGTTGGTGATCCTATGATTTCATAACAATTATACCAACATTAAAGATCCTTTATGGCAGGTAATAGGAGCTGGACTGTGTGCTTTTACTGCTTACCGCCAAATGCTTTGCTGATATAACTTTTTTTAATCTATCTTGAATCACCTTGCGACCCAAAGAAATACCTCTCAACCTCTATTATGAGAACTTCTGTATTAGTACCTTGTACATAATGCTGGCTTTTTATATTAAGTCATGCTGTTTACATTAGTTCATATACCATAGTTCAGTGAGTTCCTGTCTGATATTTACAGGCAGCCATCGAATAGGAAATGTTTCAAAGCTATCTTTCCATCGCCGGAAAATCAATTTCCATATTATCCCAGTTGAGCTCCAGAGAGCCATGCGAGTATCGATTATGAACCACGGTCACAAATTACCAAACCCTTTCATGTGACTACAAGAGCCTGCAAACTGAATAAGCAGTTTGGATAGAAATTATCGTTGCGGTGAGTCCTGTGGAATTTCATGTCCCACAAATGTAGGGATGACTCTCTGATGCCCTCGCTGTTGCGCAAAGCCTTTTAAAACCAGGAGTGACATAGCTTGTCCAATCACAGAGGCCTCTGCGGCTTGCCATAAACTGCTTCCAGATTTGTCGAACACACTCTCTCTCTCTCTCTCTCTCTCTCTCTCTCTCTTCC
>JAODTR010000018.1:6035537-6051226 GCA_025399935.1 Amblyopsis rosae
CCCCCCCCCCCCCCCCCCCCCCCCACACACACACACACACACACACACAGGCGCATTGTTCACTGTAAAAATACTTCCAGTAAACTTGCATTTATCATGAGAGCACTATTTTCGAGGTAGGGACACAGGGAATGATTTATGGAGGCATTTCAACTTCTCCCTCGCCCGCCCTCCATCATAGGCAAAGTATGCTGCCATATAAACAAAATACACTCTGCGTTACATGGTGAAGATGCACTAACTCATCTTTTATTTACTCATGCGTTCTCTGACAAGCTGTTGTGTGCCTCAGACAGACCGGACCTGGGGTTATATGGTTATATATGTAATTCAGCAGATCGACTTGTGAGGGTAATAGTCCATACAGACCATTGAGATGATTGAATTCAAAAGCCACAGCCTTAATTGCCCCCACTTACCAGATCTCCAAAGATGTGTGTGTGTGTGTGTGTGGGTGTGTGTGTGCGTGTGTGTGCGTGTGTGTGTGTTGAAGGTGAATCAGATGAAGACTCCCCAATATATACCGTTACCTCCAAACAACCGCCCACCAACACCCAGCCCATCTGCGAATATATGCATTGAAGCAAGCAGTTCTCCACACTGACAAAACCCCTCCCCCACATAGAGCATATGTGGACGATTCACTGGGATGGGTAATTTATTAAAATTGACCTAATTTTCCGTGATATATTAAATCTCTGCCTCAGTAATCATGAGACCCATTTTATTGAGCAAATTAGCCGCCCACTACTTGGTGCAATCAGAGGTCTGGAAAATGGTGTGACATTAGTGTGTTCACACCATGCTAATAGCCAGGAGATGCCAGAGATAACCATGTCATTCATTACAGGTCACTGACAACATAAAGTACCAAGATAAACACACTTAACACTAGAACCGCCAAGAATCTCTGTATTCCTAAAACTGCCAACGGGTAAAATGAACCCGTGCGCCTAGATACTGTGTTTCTAGTTCCAAAATGTACTCTGTCATTGTAATAATTAACTGTTCTAAAATCATGTATTCTAAAATTGTTTATTCATCTGTATTTTGGTGCTCTAGTTTTATATTTATGTTCTAAATAGGCTATTCATGAAAGCAAATATCCCACTTGTTAGGCATGTCGGCTAACTTAAGCTAATGCTACTGGCACTTTGCTGTAGTTGGGAACAGCTGTTCATCCACGCCAGCAGTGTTTATAGCATAAAATGCAGTTCTGTATGAATCTCCACCACACTTCAGTCATGATTGCAAATGTGTCCGTGGTCAACCCGCATCGCACGTTGTATCCTCCTTATCATAAGCAGAATGGAAGCCTGCCGAAATCGGTTACTCGATATGCAGCGTTGAGATGAGAAATGAATTGAATGGAACCAGAAACTTTATATCTCACTGTTATTTCCCCAGTATGCACCCCCCATATAGAAACATACAACTTGTGACAAGTTTTACATCCGAGGATGATACATAGGCACTCTGTGCGTGCTTCAACCATTTTACATTTACTGACTGCAACATCAGTTTCTTAAAATGTTATGCATTGTGTGTGGTGTGTGGCCAGGTGACCCTGTGAGAATCTACTGTTATGAATGATGTCGATTTCGATCACACACTTGTATACCGTCATCTAGCAACATAGAATGTGTAAACATGCTGCGCAAAAATAATAAACTTGTGTGTGGCGGTTATAGGTATAAATACCTTTGTTTTTAAACTGGATTCATCTTTATAACAATATGGAGTCCAACACAACACAATTTTAGGAAAAGTTAAAGACTGCGAGATTTCATTGTAATATTAAAACATAGTTATGTACAATTGAAAAATCTCCACAGGTAAAATGTACCACGTGGCGGTTCTAGTGTTAAAACTATAGTCAGCTATTGCAAGCTAAATGTAAGCTAATACACTTTTAGTAAAGTTAAACAATTATCTCCTCGCATTTGGCTAGCGTAACATTTTATGTGAGGGCTTGCTAACATTGTGGAGGACTTTGAAAATTGTTGTTTTGCTGGTTTAAAGAGACATCATTTCACTTTTGGTTGATATAAAATATATATAAAATATATCCGTCTGCAATATATTGGAAATAGTTCTGCATTTTATAACCACTTTCCCATCTCTTTAAGGTAATTTTGGCTAGAATTATTATAAATGCTCATTTATGCCCCAATCCCACAGGACACACTTTTCATCTTAAAAATGCAAGGCACTGCACCGCCTTTTTTTTTGCAGCCTATGCAAAAAAAAGAGAAGTTCAAAATGTTTTTATTTTATTTATTTTGTATTAATCCTCTAGTACCAAGTACACTGTGGCTGTGTTAAAAATGTCACTAGTTCACTCATTCCCTAAATAGTGTTCACTAAATAGAGTAACTAGCGCCAGATATTAATCTTTATAGGCGGAGAATATGTTGGTTGGATTTCATCTTTATAGGTGTTTACACAAACAGGAGAATATGTCGGTTGGATACTATATTCAATATAATGAGTAAATGGGTAACAGAAATTTAAGTTATCCATGCAAAGCAGTCAATATATAGTTAACATCAAAATAACATTAAAATAACTTTTTTTATTTTTAAAGCACCGGTGTCCGTTTCATTGTTTAGGCTCTCATAATAAACTCCCTAAATACACAAGCTACATATGGTAGCCTATTCGTTTACACAGCTATCATATGGCAGAGGCCCCTTATGGTAGGACTACCGTACTGGTAGACGCCTGAGACTTATATATGCCAGAGACTAAATGCTCAGCAGGCACTCTGCTGGCATAGCCTATACCCTAGCAGATAATAACTATGCCTTTGCGAGACTTCAATAGTAACAGCGATATGCCCTATGAGTACGATTGTCTGAATACACTGAAATGTCTATGTACACCCCCCATACGGTAACATACCGAGTTCAGTAAAAAAAAAAAAAAATGCAAATGCCTAGTTGTCCATGTTACTCTGGGTTTTTGCCTAATTTAGGAGACTGATCTTTATAATCAGGAATGTTTTTGTAAACTATACTACAAAAAACATCCAAAGATTAGTCAGTAAGAACTGGGCTACGGTATTGCCAGCCACATATATAGTACCTGTAGATGTCAACATAATTCTTTGGACAAACATTAGCATCACAAGGCCCCAAAACAACAATTGATTTAAACGCAAAATATAAATCACACATTGGTTAGTTTACAAATTTATTAGTGACACTTTAATCAATGAAAATGTGCCCCTTCTTAAGATGTATACAGCATTTATCTATCATAGTAATATAATCTGACGGCTTCTTCTTCTTCTGTCAACACTTATTTTACAGCACACCACAATGCATTATGGTATACATTGATCAATGTAGTGTACATCCTTTGCACAATACTTTTGGAGTGCCTAGCAAAGCTTTTCTAGTGCACTATTTAGTGAACGAAAAATTCAGTTGGGTTTTCAACAACACTACAACATGGCTGATTCACTATAGTGCACTATATAGGGAGCGAGTGTACATTTCAAGCACAGTCTGTTTGTCTGAAATGTACACTTGCCCTTTTCTCAGACCATTTGATTGGAGAACATTTTAAAAGCACAAATGATTGCTCTGAGTTGAATCAGGAGGTGCCCAGGGTGCATACGCATTGGGCAAAACGCTTGCTGCCAATAGAAAACAATTGAAAGAAGGCTCTTATCATTGCATAAAGTGCGTCCTGTGGGATTGCGGCCTTTATTTAAAAAATATATATAATAATAATGCTATACGATTTCAAAAGTTTCTGCTAATGAAAAACATGACGTGGTGGATGTAGTAATCGTATACCTCTAAAGAAAGATGCAAAAGGTGAGGCAGTGTTGTAGATGGTGGTGGTCTATGAAGCCATATGTGAACTGAGGTGGCCTGAGACAAAGTTTCTTTGTCGTTCTGTCTATGGTAATGCTTCTGACTACACTGCCACCACAATTTCTAGATGTATGGCTCCATTTTGTTCGTACCTGTAAGCTTTCAAAACTATTTGCACAAATATGTACGAAATGAGCTCAGAGTACAGACAAAAGGCTACATCTGCATCTTAATTTGAGCCTTAAGAAGTCGAAATTGCAAGCGTATACCGTCGGACAAACTAAACAATATTATTAGGTCTGCCCAGCCTCTTTGTTTAAAACAGCACATTCAGCACATCCTTCTTGTATTTGTAATATCCCAGTGAAGTCATGGTTCTATGCGTGAATATGTGTAACATTTGTTACATTTTGAGGTGCACTCATCAATCACTTTATAAACCAACAGTTTTTAAGCAAAACTGAGGTGTGTATAGAGTTGAAACGGACAACTCTGGAACATCCATAATGTAGGCAGGCTATCCATAAGTAGGCTATATACTGCTAGCAGTGGCAAAAGTCAGTTGTTACCCAGACTCTGGCGAGCTTTTCCTCTTATTACAAACACTAATAGAAGATGACAGTAATCTAATCCAGCGCTCTCATCAGCAGCATAAACACTGGGATCCAGTTATGAGTGAGGCCTTTCCAATGGGCCATGGCGCCAACGTGTAAAATGCCTCAACTTCAGCTTCAGTTCGTCCTTTGCTTTGCTTTCACTGTTATTCTGTGTAAAAACTCTCGGCAGAGGATACAATGGTTATAAGTACAAGTGCCACACTGTTGTAGCCAAACCTCAGAGATGGTTTGCGTGGAAACAGACAGCCTGGAAACTAAATTAGTTTCAACTGAATTTGAGGTCCGGGGGCGTCATGCTCCCATGATGTCGGGGGGCCACCATTTGTCATTATGCAATTTGTCTGCCCTGTTTTGCAGCAAACGGGAAGTGGCAGGAAATCAGCAGAGGACGTGGCAGAGACGTGTCTGCTCCCAGAGCTTTATGGAAGAGAACAGTTCCAAGATGGTGTGGTCACAGCCTTCTCTCTGTTCTCTGAGGAAGGAGCCATTCAGGTTGGACATGCAGCACAGCGCCTGAGAGAGCCATCCCACAAACAACATTGTCATTCTTGTACTTCTTTGGACCAGCAATTTAGCTTTACTCGCTTGCATCCACTTTCCAACAAATGGAGTAGCATTTCATGGCAACTACCACCCCACTAAACCTCCCCACCTCCTGAATGCACACACTCACACAATGACTATTCCAGTGGTTCCAGCAGAGACTGTATTTGTCTCGACAGGAAAAGCATTGTTATGGATCTTGGCCCTACTGCACAATAATCCGCTCAGCCCTATTCAGCAGCCCTGCCTGTCTGAACACCACAGCTGTCAGTGGTGTCACTACATGATGAACCGTGACACCACCGAATCTAGCAGCGCTTTGTCACCCTGATACACTTAAGCATTGGTTACAGAGCTCCGGCGCTGCAAAGACACGCTGTCAAGTCGGGGAAGACCATTATCTGCAACAGACACAAATGTACAGGGTATTCCTGCAGACACTGTGATGATTAAGTGTCATTCCCGATGTCTTGGAGTACTTCTTTTAAAGCGCTTCTCTCTCCTTCTCTCCTTCTCTCCTTCTCTTTGCCTTGCGCCTCAGACCTATATGGAATTGTCTTCTACGGCCACTCCAAAGGGATGCTGAACTGACAGCCGTGTTGAGGTGTTCTACTAAAGTCCTGAGGTCAAGCAACACTTCTTCAAGACAATAAGCACAGAATACAGAGTATAAGTCAATGTGACATTTTAAATACACGTGGAAGGCTATCAGTGATGAGCCTACAGGACAGCCAAAAGTGAGTGGGATTTGAAATGATGGGAAAGCATTTGAATAATGCACATTTGCACACATTAAAACCAGCTACTTGGCTTTGGAGATGGACAGTTTTGCATAGACATGACATTATGTTGGTGTTTGATCTCGCAAGGACTATAGAATGTCTCTCATGGTTTTATGCTAAATTGCACTTGTATATCAATATTGTACTACTATATGGCTTATGGAGACCTTTCCTTTTAAGTGTCTAACTAGATTGTTGACATTCACACCTTGAGGGATTCCAGACCCTTCCAATACATTTTACAAAATAATGACTCCATCGGTAGCCTATGGGTACAGTACAGCATTTTAGATCTTGTCAGATATCACAGAGATTATGACAAAATATACATTTTGTATCCATGTTTCAGTCATTTAAAATCTTGATTGTAATTTGTTAGATTAAGTAAATAATATATTAGTCCTTGTTGTCTAACTATCATATCATCGTGGCCAAGGAGAAACCCATTCAGAATGTAATATAAGATGCTTCTGAGGAAGACATCTACTAATATATCAATATTAGTATGAATGAAAACTGCAGATATTGCGACGGGATTAGATACAGAGGCCAGTTTACAATTGTGACCAAACAAGATAAAGAGGGTGCACAGGTACAATGATGCCACACATTATATGAAGGGAGGAGGAGGTACAGCAACAATGCTGAATGCACAGGTCACCAGTCACACAATGTTGGTGTAATGTCATTTATGTCACAGCAAACTTGTCTTTATTTCTTTAAACCTTGCTCAAGGGCACATTAGGATTACATGAGTGATATAAGACTATATGTTTAATTGTGTTTACAAACACCTCTAGTCACACAACAACAACAGCAACAACAACATCTGGTCAAATTTGAGCTTCTTTAACAGCCATTTATTCACATGCAGAATATTAGCATACAGACAAAGACAGAGACAATCCACCATTCTCCACTTCTATCACTCACTACTGTTTGTCAGAATCAGATCTGAAAAGCAGAGGCATCAATAAAAGGTCTTGTTTCAACCATCGCTGAAAAAACTGCCTGTTTCAACCTACACTGAATAATGAAAAGCAATTATGTAGCTAAACAAAGCCTTTGCGGTAATGGGATTAGTTTTATTTCTGTACACCAAATATACATAGTGTGGCTGCATGCCTTTCTTGTTCTAGGTCCTAGGAGTCAGGCCCAGGACACCCATCTGTTTAACTGTGACCACGATTCCCATCCAGAGGAATTAGGCAGCACACTGCTGTGAATGTGACAAGAAGAGCAGACTGGCTGAAACCTGGAGGAAACAGAAGCCAGCCGCTCAGATTGTGTCTAGATTAATTATTTAAGACCCGGATTCTCTATCCAATGACCCCGGTAAAGAAGCACAAATTATTTAGCAAGCTGCCACATGGGCGTTTGTTTGGTGCAGGCCTATGAAGCGTATCTCACCAGGGTATCACAGGGCCCATGTGAACCTCTGCTTGGGATTATAACCTCATGGGTATTGATGGGCTGTGTCAGGCTGTATGACTACAGTTTCTCTCCCCAATCAACCAACATCTACATCAACTGGTGGAGATAAGTAAAACACAAGCCCGTGTTAGCAACGCTCAACAAATGACGAGTGGCATTGACTACTCCAAAAAACTATCTGATAGCAGAGTAGAATGGTTATATGATGATATCTGACACATTGGCTATACATTTCAGAACAGCTGATAGCATCTGCAGAGGTAAGTACAAGCGCAGCTAAGACGTGTCCTGTGTTCTGTGCAGGATAACCTGTGGGACTCTTTCCAAATCAAATACCGTTCTACAGCACAAGGTTACAAATGGGATCTAACATTTATTCTGAGCTAATTACCTTCTACAATTACATATCAATATATGAGGTTCTCTATTCGTGCATTTGGTTCTTTTGTTTTCCGGGTCACACTCATGTGGTTCTGGGGCCAATTTGAAGTGTCTACTCTAACCTGCATGTTTGTAGGAGAGCTCCCCAAATACAGTATATTGGAAGAGCAGGATGCACTGGTGGTCTGTGTAAACAGATAAATACTATACTGTATGCTAGGAGTTAGTGTCATCCAAGGACCCTGTGGCTGCAAGGACACCGTGCTGACCAATATGTCAATGGAGCTTGTCTATTATTATAAAATCCACCCCTCATGGTTTATAGCACTTCCTTCTCTTCACATGTTCCTCTGCGTTGCACAGCACTGTTCAAACACAATCATCTATAGAGCACTGAATATGCACATCTATATATATGCATGTAGATCTACATGCATATCTATGCATGTGCATAATTTACTACTGGTCTTCCACTGTCTTATTTGTGTGTTTCTGTCAGCTGTTTTACTGACTTACTTTACTATTTCTATTGTAATTCATAGTTTAGAATAAAATATGTAAACTTGTGCGCGTGCAGACGCACACACACACACACACACACACACACACACACAATTCCCTTATTATTTATTATTTATGAGATTGTTTTGCTTCAGAATAGACTGCGCGCCCTCCAAGAAAAGGTTGGGAACTGGATGACAGTGTTGAAGGACACAGCCACATCTTCCACGATAGCCGGCTTGTCATTCTTGGTACTACCAACTACTAATATGGCACTATACTGTATGTATACTTTACTATATACTTCCCACAGCTGCTTAAAACGTGTTAATTTTAGAGTGTGCCAAAAACAGAAATAGGAAAAGAGAGAGGTGTCGGTTGAAGACAGAAGGGGCAGCACGTTTGTGTGTGTGTGTGTGCTTATACGTGTACATAGAGAGAGAGAGTTTGCCTTGATCTTGTTAGGTTGGTGATTGGGGTCTTGGTGAAACAGGGGCTGTGGGAGTAATAGCCTCTGGCAGGCAGACAGGCCCCGTAGCCACACAGGGCTGATGTGGGGCTGAGCGGAGAAGGCCCACCGACGTGGCACCGACGTGCTCTTGGGTGTGGAGGCATGGCTTTGGGAAGATTATTGTAATTGCACTGATGCTAAAAAAGCCCTTTTATTGGGGAGGTATTTCACAGGCAATACCAGCACGGTCTGAGGGAACCGACATCAGAGTACACAGGATGCAGGAGTTCAACCAAGCTGAAATGGAGGGAAGGTTTTATAGTGGAAGCAGCCTGCCACCTGCTGGTGAAAATAGGTGTAACATATAAATATAAGCAGGTCAAAGGAAACAAATGCCTTCCTTTGCATTCGGTTTTTCTTACACAGTTGCATTATTTTTTATATATAAATAAAAATATATATACAATGTTTAGTTTTTCAGAATATACATTCTGTTACAGTATGATCTATCCTACTATAATACAATAGCTGCTGCTTTGTTCAGTCCAACAGCATGTACTGCATGCTTGCATATCTACTCAGGATTTCCACTTGTATACACACAAGCTGATTATGTTGTTACCCATGTAAATATGGTTGTAAAGTCTGTTAATTAAAGATCAATTCAATGAATGACCTTTTTCTGCTTTACCTAGGGCACTTTGAAAGTCTTTTCTAATGAATGAATTATGTAGAAGCTAACATAATGCATCGGGTGCCTAACGTGTTTGCTTAAATCACACTGAAGCGCAGGCCTACCTTTAAGTGGATGAGGTACATCTGTTCTGCCTGCGGTAAGTGTCTAGTTTAATTTAATTAAATAATCCTGATAAATGAAATAAATTCCTTTTGGGACATTTGCTACTTAAGTCGCAAGATAATGTGAAATGAGGTTCTCAGAGAAAAAAATTAGGACACTATGGTTGATTGAGCTTTTACAAAAAGCAGAAATATTAATACAGAGATATTCTTTATGTTTATAATTTTCTTTAATGAATGAAGGCACCCATGTGTAAAACAATCAGGGCTGAGAATGGATGACAATGATTGGAGGCTTAAAGAGAGAATGCATTAGCTCTTCACCCACTCCCAATGCAAATTGTTTCACTTAAAGTTTTAAAATAGCATTTTGTGTTCTGACTTAATTTTAATAAGTTTTCAGATAAGAAAATCACAAGCACAGACTTCAAAAGCAGTTCGCTGGTGTCGGCAACACATTTACTCAATATATGATTCATGAGAGGAAATTAGAAATTGAAAAAAGAGGACACGAACACGAACTTCTTCAGAAATAATACATTTTGTGCTGATATTATTACACTAATAAAATATCCATATCAAACACACATTTGAATTAAAACGTGATGCTTGTATAATTGTTTGCTCTATAGAAATTTAAATTGAGGTTGGTTCTCGATTCCTTCATTTTTACAATACAATTATCCCCAGGCAGAATTGCCTTTAATAAATAAATATAAAATTATATTTATCACTAAACGTCAGCAGCCAGCCTAATTTTCTTTGTGCATAACTCAGCTCTTGATTTTCAAATATAATAAATGACAGCTATGAGCACAGAGCCTAAAGCTCATAAAGGAAATACATTTCTTGACAATTTTATTAAATTAACTGTAGCCTTCTTGACAATTGCATTACTCAAAATTACTTAAATTAGTGAGATTTGAATACAGTGTAGATTGACGAAGAGACAAACATTAAATCCTCTGTTAATAAGATAAACTCTAGTTGTGGCCTTGTCTTAGGGCGCCCTCCAGTGTTCTAAGAAACAGCCTAACGCTGTATCATGGCTCCTTTACAGCTGCATGTTCCTTGACCTGAAGGTTTCCTAGAACCTCTTTCCTTCCTCACGAACTCCACTTGTGCACTTGTTCTCTGCTGTTGCAGCCTCTTGTAAGTAATAGTGGATGCGTTGTCCTTGAACATCTGTTGTTCAGATAAGCCTCAGAGGTAATCCCACTAATGGCCCTCTAAGATATTTACATAAACCCACATACATAAATAAAAATGTTTCCAAAGAGATTTGGTCTTTTACTCACTGCAAATCAATCTTGCAGCTGCATCTGTTGATGAAGGTTGGGGAAGTCCAGAGTCCAGCTTAAGATATATGTATAGATCGATGCCTGGCACATGGCTGGCTGTGCAGTGAGCAATGGCCATGGTTCCATAGGGACTCAACACAGGGACACACACACGCTCGTGCGCATACACACACACAAACTGATTTGGCCCTTCTGCAAGCAACATTCAGACGTTGATAGACAGTGATGTCCATAAACTCCACAGGAGGAACATTATGTCTCACATGGCACAGGCCCTTAAAATGTGTTGTTTATTTAGTATCAACACAAGGACACTATTTTAAATGAAATATTTATTTGAAATTATTATTATACATTATCCCAGTTGTATGTGTTATGAGGAAAACAAAAATCGGTAAAGCGGGTTTATTTTTTTAAAGAAAATAAATGACTAAGATGTCCATTTTACAGTATGGAACACATTTAAGTTAAGTTATTTAAGGTTGTAAAATAGGGCACAGACAGCATTATAAAATGCTTATATTTACTTCTATCAATTGAAAAACACTGAGATCTGTTTACTGCTATTCAATGTCATGAAATAAACTGTACTCTATATCTGACAAGGATCAAGTGAACTTCCTGTAACAGACGACAGATGAAATTCAACACAATTCATAGTTACTATAATAAATCATAGCTGGGTTCTCAACAAAACTGGGCTGTATAAGGTTGGACTTAACCCGGAGGTTTCTGTAAGTTGCAGTGTGTTATTTATCACAGTCTTATAATGCTTTAGGCCTGTGTTGCTCATATTGTGTATGAGCCATTTGTAGAACACTGATTATAATGATTGACAACCCTGTCCACTTTGAATTCAATAAACTATTGAGAGATGTGCAACTTTTCAACAGAAAGAATACAGCCTTTCAGATACCTCAGCTTTTCCCTTTGATATTCCTAGACAATCTGATACATATTTAGTGCCTAGACTTATAGCAATGAAATGTCTGCATATGACAGACCAAGACCGGCTTTTTGGATAACTCCTGCTGCCAAGCAATATTCATAAATTTAATTTCCAATCCGCGCTCCCTTTTATTAGTTTGGGTGTTATTAAATGGGATTGCTTCATCTTAATATAATATATTTCCAGGTCCAGAGAATGTGGCTAGAAGCTGATATTCAAATCCAATAACATGGCCTGTACTTAGTGCATGGCACTAATAAATGCCAGTGTGTGATGATGCATATGCAGACAGTGCTCACAGCAAGCTGTAATAACGCTGTGGCTGGCCTTCAGATGTGAGAGATGCATTGCCAAACCCCCGTACTCTACTGCTTAAAGAAGGCCAAATGACCTACATACTAGGGAGAGAGACAGAAAAGAAATGTAGAGGTTGTTCAAATATTTCCTTTACTCTATCAACTGACAAATCCCAGAAGAATGTGTATATTTGATCCTCTCAGTAACAGAAGAAGTTTCTAGTTAGAATAACTCAGAACTTTATGCTTGGACAACAATCCAGTAAGGGCCTAATATTTTCATCTAACAATATGCTAATTTGGGATGAGTTTTTGACTGTAAATGGACAGCAGACAAAATGCACAAATTCCCATAGAGTTACATAGTCGCATGGCACCACCTCTGACCCAGCAGGGTTAAAACTTTGCCCTCTTCCCTTATTTTATCTGTGAAACCTGACAAGTGCTTATGCAAAGGTTGCAGCTTAGGAAGCTTAGCTGCAGTGGGGACTGACCTTTACTTTTATTAGGAATATGTCTATTTTATCATTATTATAGAGTGAAATCTATATGCACATGATCAGCACAGTGGATTTCTTTTTCATTAGTTGTGTAAAATGCCAGTCAGTGAATGGAGGGGTACCCCCCCAACCCTCACACGCACACACACACGCGCGCCCTACAGAAACGGGATCTAACAATTGGAATTAATATGCGTGGAGCTTTCTCCTCTCCATTTGTTGGCTGAGGTTTGCCAGGTGACTTTATCAGGGGTAACATTTTCGAGAGCTTTGCCTCTTCATCATGTTCACATCCCAGCCTGCCCAGCACTTGTTACTGTCAATCACCTGGTTATAATACAACCATTCTCTCATTTGGTTTAATAAAATCTCCAGGCATATTTGAACTGCAGTCATTGCAGCAAATAATTGCTGCATTGAGGTTTTAGCCAGGCCGTAGCCCCAGGGATAAGGCAAGACTATTGCCATATGAAGGAGACAGGGTGATTTCCTATCTCTCTCTATATATATACTGTATATATCTTTCTATCTAAATTCTCTCTATACACACACTATATATATATTTTTATATATATATATATTTCTCTTAACACCCTAGATGTTAATATTGTGAAAATTAATATTGTATTTAAATATATGGCTTTCTTTATACAAACTAACATTGCTATTACTTATTATGTGGACAAGGAGCCACCGTTCTCACTGTAGCTGTGCTGTCAGGATTTTAGCAGGGACTGCCACTTGCAATTTGTTACTGTCATTTAAAACAAATTTAATCTAGAATCTAAAATTCTCTGAAGGAATAGACTGACATGAAAGATAAGCAGAGAGCATATTTCACCCCAAGTTCAAATCATGTGGAAGACTCGATCTGTGATTACTATATTCTGTTCAATTCACAAAATATAAATCTTATTTTTCACACAAAGGCGAGCAACCTCAGATTAGAGTAGCCAGTAGAACATGATCACACACTGCTTTTCATCCCTGTTAGAGATTAAATTGATACAACTCACAAATGCACATAAGCAACTGTGAAATGTGAATACAAACTTATGGTCACTATTGCATGAAGATTTAATGGCACTTGAATGAGTAGACATATTACATTTCACATTTGCTTAATGTATTCTTAGACAAATTGAATAACACAAGATTCCATCTTCAAATATTGTGGGCTTCCGTTTGAAGACCAAAAAAAAAAAGTGGAATATAAATTAAAATCTAATTTTAGTTTCACTAAGGGACACTTATTTTTAATCAAATTTTCCATTTTAATTACATTCATTAATGTGTTTATTGACCACACAAGGTCATAGAAATTGATTAGCCACAATAAAACATGAATAGTGAAGACAAAAACTCATTACAAAAGCAATGGTGTGGATATTTTCAGCCTTGTCTGTGGCTCAATGTCGATTAGCCAAAGCAGACATTAAGTTATTTGTTTTGAGGTGGTCTTTGTGTGCCAACACATGACCTCCAGCTTCTGCTGCCCTAATACAGACTCAGGACACTAATTGCCTATGTCAGTGAAGTGCACTTGGGACAATATACAATCACAATAATAATGAAGTCAATAGAATGTATTCACTCTAGAACTTGGGCAATGTCATTTCTTCCAATTAATGTAATCACTCATGCATTTAATTGTTTTTTTCACATAAGAACAATAATTAAGAGTAATTATAAGGAAATCAACCAATCAACAGAATGAACCGCCAATGAAGCATGGTCAAAAATAAGAAATGTGTGACACAGATGGCTTAGATGTCCCTTCCCCTAGAGAATAACGTGTATAGAAAGTTGTTCTTGTTGCTCAAAAGTGATGAAAAGTCACTTTTGAGATTTTGTGCAAACTGAACTCTGAGGCCAACGTAGAGGCATAATTGCGGCAGTAGAGGGCAGCATAAACAAGTTCATAATACAAAAACTATTCTCTTCTCATTGGTGTGAGGAGACCTTTTTGGCATGCTGTACAGTACAGTTGTGTTTTTCTCAGACAAACATTGTATACACTGTGTACAAAGGAGGTTACAACACAACAAAGATTCAGAGGGTATAAAATTAACCTAGGCTTCAGAATAGATTGTGTGTTTGGAAATGTAGCTATATATTAATTGTTTGGATTTAACATGGAAATAACTGGCGTGGTGGTTTACAATCCATAAAAAATGAATACAGCATATTGGTCAGTGTACTGAATATAGACGATCTGCAGGTGTTCACGTTGTTGTACACAGACCCAGAAATAAATGACGTACTGTAGCCTATATTAAAACCAACAAAATGCAATTAAAGTGCAGTAGGGGAGATAATTGTGATTTGCGTGGTACATATACAGTAACAAATAGACAACACAATAGAAAACCGAAACAATATATGAAATGAATATGGGATCAAATGTAAAGCATAAACCAGATCCTAAATTTGTATTATAGTAAAGGTGGAGTCATCGATTGTAAGATAATACAGTTTGTCAAATGCATTGCCTATCTACCCACAGTCCAGTAGCTCCCAGTTCTCTGTCCACACTGAAGTATAATCTGGTGGTTCTGCTCTGTAATTAGAAACATAAACAAAATGGTGCAGAGTGCACAACCAACACTATCATGGCCTTGGCAATGCATTTCCAATGTCTACATTGAAACTGTTTATAGGCACTTTCCAAAATAACTTGGCAGGTGATTGGATGAACTGATGCTGATTGGACGAAAAACTTGCTCTCCTGTGTAAAAAGCAGACACTCTACGAGGTATGATAAAACCCAATGGGTCCTAGCGTATGTCACCTGAAGGCCGCCGCCCAGTGGCAGCGTCGTCGAAAAGTGATATTAAACATACATGCAAGAAAATATATAGAGACAGGGAAGCAATGCCATTCTATGTCTTGACGCTCAAGAAATAGAACAATGTTCTAAACCATGGCGTCAGACCCTGCCAGCGGGCGTTGCCTTGTTAAAATGAACTATAGTTCTAAAACCCTGGCGTCACATAACGCACGTCGACGCCTTCAGTGGGCATACCACTGCCCTGCGCTAACCAGCTGAACATACAAAACATACAATAAGTTTACAACAAGTAGGAACAAACAATCAAATCAGTCACCACAGAAAGTATACCTATATATAGACCTACTAGGCTAGGTGAGGCTGTGAGCTAAAATGACTGTATAGTTACTGGTTGAATGCAGACATCCCAGCCTGCTAGATCTCATGCTATAGAGGCGTGTAATCCAAGACATCCCCTCCACATCCAAATCTTTTAGCATTTCTGGACGGATCTCATCAATCCCCGGGGCTTTGCCACT
>JAODTR010000018.1:6051326-6068125 GCA_025399935.1 Amblyopsis rosae
ACAAAAAATAGATTCTGGGTTTCCTGAGTTTAAATGTAGCAAACTAGTGATGGGAATTCCGTCTCTTTTTGGTGATGCAGATCACGCTCTGCACAAATGAAAGCCGTCTCTTTTGGCTCCCAAACGACTCTTAATTTGGTACGGTGCCGCTTCTGACTTTTATAATTATCATAACCTTATGGCTATCAGACAGGCTCAAATTGTTTACGTTATCAGCCGGCTCATTCGAACTACATATCACTAGCGTATACTGTATGTTAGCATTAAGATGTTCTATAACAAATTAGCTAGAATGTGGGCTTGCACATTTCTATCTATGTAACCATTTGTTCTGTTGGGCTAACAATGTTCTATCAAGATATTTGAGATCTTGATCGCTCAACTGTAAAAGTTCTGTAGTTTGCCAACATTATGTCTGTTTCTCCATAACAATGTAATTTTACAATAATTATGTGTTATCTGGCAATCCAGATCAATGCTAGTATGATAGCCAGTCACAAAATTCTGTTTTTTTGCTTCAGTGTGCCAGCTCTGTAAATTGTTGAGTTGAAATAGTCCTAGTCCAAATATAATGTGCAAATGAGGAAAAAAAAATCTACTACAAATATAATTCCATACCCACCTTTTTCAATAATTGACAGATACTCTTTAAATTAAATTCAAGCATTATATTGAAAGTTTAACACTGGCATGAGTAAGTTTTAAATTCTTTGTTAAATGACATCACTCTAGCCTATATTGTGTCACGTGGTGGATAATGGTGAGTCTTTTCTACATTTCAGACACTGCATCATTGAATCCTTACACACAGACAGTAAGGGATTATATAATGTTTTTTAGGGAAAAATAACTTACAGGGTGTTTTATAAGTATTTGTGAGTAGTATAAGTCATCATTGTTATGGTGGTATGGAATTATGTGGTTTGTTGTACAAACCAAGTTACCTTCTTTTAGGGTGATCGTAAATACAGTCTATAATTGTAAAAAGAAAAAAACGTAAGGTATTTGTGCAAGCTATTGTGGTATGGAACTGGGCTATTTTTATATTCACGATTGAGTGTAATAAACGTACCTGTACTGGTACGTTCTGTACTGGTAGGTCAGCAGATGCAGTAACAGTACCAGCATACAACAACTAACGTCACTAGACTGACATAAAGTACATAGTTTTGCCGACAGTATGACACTTAGCCTGAATAGCGATTACACATATATTTTTTGAGGCTAGCTGATGTTACCGTCACCACTGTAGGTCACTACTCTATTCAACCAACACATAAACGTTAGCACTTTAGCATTTGATGACCTGCATTTTTACCAAGCTTCTCCAACGTTAGCTTAGTCGATATACGTTGACAAGTCACCATCTCTACTCAAAGCTAAAATCTTTACGACTAACACTAGTTAAATCATTTGACAGACTGTGGCAGTGGCAGCTACCAACCCGGAATTCCATCTAACTTCACAAGGGGCGTTTCTTGGTACCAATACCACTTTATTATTGGATAAAAAAGTGAATCTCTATTTGCTATAATCTATGAACCAGCCTGGACCAGCATGGAATTCATGCTGGATTTTTTAGCAGGGATGGCCGGCTGTCGCTCAAAACACAGGGTACACTAATATTTTTCAATCTTTTAGTATGTCATATAATGTTTTTGTAAAGAATCGACATATATTTCTGTTTTACGATATGCATTTTATAAGATAATAAATAAGTAAATAGTTGTGTTTATTATCTATTTGTCTATTGTGTTTTTATTTTATAACGTCAAATTTAAATGAATCAGCTTGAATATAGTTAAAGTTGTTGTAGGTAGAGCAGGGGTGGTTCTAGAGCCATGCTGGTTCTACCATCATCTTGTGAATCTGTACTGCTGAAACACAACAGTCTAAAGCAGTAACACAAACGATGGCTTTGTTGTTAGCCATTTGAGCGTTGTTCAACCCACATCTCATATGGACAGCCCAACTCCTCCCTGTTTTGTAACATGCTGTTCAACCCACTGCCGTTCATTGAACTTGTAGCAAACGTTCCACCATCCTGAACGCTGGGTGAATTTCTGTCGGATTCCAAACATGCTCATCTGTTATTGGAGGACAGGCGAAAATGGGCGTTCTCAGGTTAGCTTAAGGATTCTCACAGATAGGCAGGCATGTCAGGGATCAAACACCTAAATCAATAGCATGTCCTGCCTCATATTGTTCCATGTCTGTTTTGCTTTGTTGACTGTATTGGGTAATTATAACCTCTTATCTCATTGATGTGACACCTGAAAGCCACTGATTTCTTTGAGATTCTTGAATATCTGCATTGCCAATTAGCTGAATGTTGGGCTAAAGGCTAACATTCCTGTTTGAATAGAATTGAATCACAAAAATGTACAAAAGATTATTAAAAACTGTTAAATCCTGTGATCCTTTGAGGGGGATCCTGCCCTCCACTTTCAAAACCACTGCAGTAGATGATGGAAGGGCTCTGACCACTAACAGCTCCCCAGGCAGGGACACAGAACAGGTGGCCACTCATTGGCTGTCCTCATCAGTGGTTTAGATTCATTCTGTGAATGGCGTCGCTGCCCTTTCTGCTCACATCCCCCGGCCTGAGGGCTGTGGCGTTAGCACGCGTGTGTGTGTGTGTGTGTAGCTGGGGGGTTGTCTGTGGCTCCCTCTGAATTGCTAGCTTTGTTGCTTTCTTGACCTTCCTTAGTAAGGCTTCTATAACTCCCAGCCAGTGGAGGAGCAGGCCAGCTCTGAAACCTGATACCCACGTCACCACTGGGGAACCTGCCCCCGCTGTGGCCGTGTGCTGATAGGCTGTCTCTCTCACACTCCGGCCCCTCCTCCTGAAGAGCCTTCATGCTTGTTCTCTTTCTCTATTTCTCTCTGCTCTGTCATGCTCACTGGTTCTCTCTCTCTCTCTCTCTCTCTCTCTCTCTCTCTCTCTCTCTCTCTCTCTCTCTCTCTCTCTCTCTCTCTCTCTCTCATGCTCCCCTTCCCGCTCCACCCCCCCACCACTGCTTTCTCTGCATCCGGCCTCAGCCTGTCTGTTGGAGGCCTGCCAGTCGGGGAGGGGGAGGGGGAGGGCGGGGTTGAAGCCACGGGGGTCAGAGGTAAACAGGAAGTGAGGTGTTGGGGGCGGGCTCACAGGGGAGTGGTCTGACAGGAGTAGGCAGGGGAGGGAAGTTTACTCATACAGAGTCTGTGCGGAGCATGTGGGAACGCTGCCAGCTCAAACTGCACAGTAGGTCACAATATAACGTATTCTCTTTTATTCTGTCTCTCTCTGTCTCAGCATTGAATGGTCTCTTTTTGCGGGGGGGGGGGGGTTGCAGGGTGTGTGCACATTCAACGGTCATGTTTTGTTATGCTGGAATGTCAGGCTCACCTGAGACTTGTCTCTCACATAAACCTGGTGTGAGGAAAGCCCGTACAAGTCAAATCGTACCAGTTCAGTCAAATCTGAATTTCATATCAATTTGTATTTATTAGTATATTTAGTAGAAATAGTGTAGCAGAATGAATGAGACTTTGTCCATGTTGACACCCAACAGCGTTTTTACTTTGAAAGAACCATTTGAGCTATTGTCTACAGAAACTGCGGTTACTTTACTAGTTACTGATTAGGCTAGTAATTTCAGCAAACAGGTTTTTCCACCAGGTGTTGGGAGGAAGTAATTTGCCAGTTGCCATGGTTAGAGAGGGTGGAAGGCAATGGTTTGTTTGGAGAGTTTATTAGGTAATTTAACAATATAGGCTTTTAGAGGGCATGGCAGCCACATAGGATAAAGTTCAGTTCAGTGTGGATATTTTGTATTGTTTTAACATGTCACACTGCATGGCTTTAGTCATATTGCATCTGCTCAATCCCAGCAAGGTTATATTAAACAAAGCAAGGGGGAGGGGGGTCTCACAAGGTGTCATATTAGTTTGGTCAATGTAGCACAAAGCACCGAGAGTGTCAGCCCACTACTATCCCCTCCACCGGAAGGCCTCCAAGGACATTATTAAGTTCCCCTATTTGGAGGGGAAAAAACAGCCGCATTCATTTCCTTCCGGTATATTCAGTAGCAGCCACTTCTACAATACACAAAGTGGCCATCGTTAAGTATTTAACCTTGAGAGAGAATGGAGAGCCTGTCAGATATATTTCATCTGAAATGAACATTTCCATCAGGGCAGTGTGCAGGTGCATCTTTAAACCTGGCATAAGGATGATTCCACTCTGCCAGTCAGGCTGCTGGTTGTTGATTAACATCTGACTTGTTATGATGTGCTTCCTCCTTTGTCTTTACTTGTTGGGGAAGGTGGCATCAAAGCAGCTTTACACACATGGCAGCCAACACACATGGTGTTATTAGTATCGTTAGCAGACATGTGACATTGTATGTTTGATGTTGGGACTGATATTAGTGGAATGGAGGTGATATGAACATAAACATAGCATGTAGAGATTAACCATCTTTATGAAACGTACAAAAATAATTAAAGACAATTGTCTCTTTCATTAAACATAACGCTTAATGGCTCATAAGATCATAGCCCTGCATGGCTGCTGGTTTGTGGGAAGGAAATTGGAGAATAAAAAAAAAGCCTTACTTCATCATATCCTACAATCTCTTTCTAACTAGCTCACACTCAGACGGGCACAAAATGAATGGACGTGTGTGTGTACACGCGCACGCACACATTCGCACATCAGCAGGCCTGCTCTCTCCCTCACTGCTTCAATAATGAGGGAGTTGTAAAGGTCTGCCAGTGAGCGCCTGCTGATTTCTCTCTCCTCCCTTCTCTTTCCTTGTCGTCCTGTCTCGCCCCCTCCGGGACCTCCTCTCATGAGCGTGGACCACTGCTGCCGTTAATGAAAGGATCATCTAGCCCGTCTGCTTGCTACACTCTGACAGCGAGAGTGTCATGTCATAACACAGAGCACCATTAGATCTCCTTTTTAGCTTCTCTCTGTTTGTCACAAAGAAACATCATAGCTTTTATAATAAACAATGTTTGTGTGTGTGTTTGTCTTCAGAACATGGTACAGCCGGATGGCTTAGACTCTTGAAATTATTTTGACATTTCAAAATAATGACTACATTTGCATTCACATAATAATAGTGACCTTTTTCACACCTTGCCTGCTTTATTTTATAATGATACACTTCAGTAATACCCTCTGGGAATTATTCAGACAACAGTTCTACATAGATGTTTGTGTGGGTACTGAAAATGGTTATTGGTATTTAGGCTACATGTACATGTCAGCCAACATTAATTGCCCCTATAACATGTATTTTACACTATGGCGTATTACAAAATGACAAAAAGCCAAAAGCGGCTAATGTTAGCTCCTTGTGGAATCGAACTGTACTATTTAGGCTACTCCGGGTAGGTTATTTCTTCATTTAAACAAGGGAGGTGTCAACTTGCAACTCTAATGCAATCATTTAATTTAGATTAACAGGGAAAACGCTGGAACACACACATGGCAGCACGTTCCTCTCCAAGACAGTGGCACAAATGTCCCCAATGCACTCCCACCCTCTTTACATTCACAATATAATTATGCCATGTTTTTATGAGCCCCATCCCCCCCAACTAGCTCTAAGGTAAGAGTGTTTTAAAGAGGGGTTTTCTGTTCAGTGTCAGATTCATGAAGCTGTTGCATTTAAGTTTAAAAACAGGATAATTCCCTTTATGTTGGCCTAAGTTGATGTCAGTCACCATCATGTTTTTGTACCTTATGTATCACGTAAATGAGTGCAACAACATACTGTATATTGGGGGGTGGGGGGTGCAGAATCGTGATCAAAACGTGAACTCAATTCTTAGTAAGAAAACCGTGATTCTCATTTTATCAAGAATCGTGCAGCCCTATTTTTGAGGTAAGTTTTTTATGTTAAATATTGTCAGAGTTGGGTCCTACAGTGCATCCGGAAAGTATTCACAGACGCAACACTTCACTTTTTCCAAAATTTGATATTACAGCCCCATTCCAAAAATACACATTTTCTTTTTCTCAAAATTCTACACACAATACCCCATAATGACAAAGTGAAAAAAATGAGTTAATGTAAATCATATTTACATAAGTATTCAGACTTTGCTCATTACTTGCAGCACCTGTGGCAGACATTACAGCCTCATGTCTTTGAGTATGATGCTACAAGCTTGGCACACCTACCTTTGGGCATTTTCTCCCATTCTTCTTTGCAGGACCTCTCAAGCTCCATCAGGTTGGATGGAGAGCATCTGCACAGCCATTGGCATATCTCTCCAGAGATGTTCAATTGGGTACAAGTCTGGCCTCTGGCTGGGCCACTCAAGGACATTCACAGAGTTCTCCCGAACCCACTTCTTTGTTATCTTGGCTGTGTGCTTAGGGTCATTGTCCTGTTGGATGATGAACCTTCGCCCCAGCCTGAGGTCCAGAGCTGTCTGGAGCAGGTTTTGATCAAGGATGTGTCTGTACATTACTGCATTCATCTTTCCCTTGATCCTGACTAGTCTCCCAGTTCCTGCTGCTGAAAATCATAACCACAGCATGATGCTGCCAACACCATGCTTCACTGTAGGGATGGTATTGACCATGTGATGAGAGGTTGTTTCCTCCAGACATGCACACGCACTTGGCATTGGCTTGGGCCAAAGAGTTCAGTCTTTGTTTCATCAGACCATAGAATTTTGTTTCTCATGGTCTGAAGGGGAATTCACACTACCGGTGGTAGTAAGTCATGAAATCCTATTTGTGTGTTGATGCCGCGGCGGTAACGCAAAAGACTTGCCGCGGCGGCAGGCGCAGAGAACGCGGCAGGAGCAAGCTGGCATACCTCTAAATTCGGCCGCCTAGCCACCAAAGACAAGTTGATCTTTTGCCGCCGGCATCTTGGCTGACAATCTGGCCAGCTTCTACATCGATCATATTTTTTTACCTGAAAACTAGAATATTATGGACTAAGTACATGGAACAGTTACAACGTATGTTCCCATTTACAAATATATTGGGAGGAAGACGTTTGCTTGGCAATAGAGAGAATACAACATTCTATATTTTATAAATACTTTTTAAATCAGAACAAACGGTTTGTCAAGGATAATATTGGTAATAATATTATCCACTGAAAATATTTTTTTGTATGCTTAGAGCGCTAGAAAAGTAAATGCATTGTGTTAGCTGGGTTTCATGTAGCCTAGCTGGCAGTGCTGGTAATGCACTCAGCGCAACAATGAGTAAGTTGATCGGGAAGAAAATAGAAGCAGTCTGCTCTCGAGTTCTGTTGAGAGCATGCACCCATTAAAGGATGTATACATAGCCTTTTACTTCCTCATGTCCTCCTTTTCCTCGCTGCTAATCCTTATAAAGCAAAGCTAAACAACATGCTGTCTGCATATCGCCCATAGCTAAGTTTATATCGAATCCCACCCACTTTTGCGTGTACCGCCGCATAATTATGTGCCTTATATAGGCATATATATTTCCAAATCATGTCCAATCAACTGAATTTGCAACAGGTTGGCTCCAATAAAGAAGTAGAAACATCTCAAGGATGATTAGTGGAAACAGGATGTGCCTAAGCTCCATTCTGAGTCTCATGACAAAAGCTGTGATACTTACATGTTGTTGTTCTTGTTTTTTATTTGTCTTTAATTTATTATTTTTAATACATTTGATAAACTTTCATACTTTCAAACTTTTTTCACTTTGCAATTATGGGGTAATGGGAGTTTTTATTTTAATCCATTTTGGAAAAAGGTTGTAACATCACAATGTGGCAAAATGAAGAGCTGTGAATACTTTCCGGATGCACTGTATGTCTTCTAGGGCTGGCACGAATATCATTTTACATGCTTCAAATTCTCGATGCCTGTAAACCGCCAACATACTTAAAATGTTGAGTTTAACTACTATTCACCAATGAAGACTCATAGTAACCACCAATAACATCCAGCAGTAATATCTTGGGTTGGGTATCGTTTGGGGTTTTTACAATTCCGGTGCCAAATCAATAATTTAAAACTTGCTCAAACTTTGCTCTGCATGTTATTTAAAGATATTGACGCTTAATGTGTGAATGTCGAGTAATTTCACATCTTCCTCTGGCACTAAATAGAATGGCCAACCCTGAATTTCGTGACATTTCTACCCTACACTATAATGTTTGTTACTGTTATGAGCCAGAATCTACAACACTTAATACTGTTTTGCAGGTACAAACATATACGTAATATATATGTAATGTACTAAGTATTCTAAGTACAGCAAAACTGCATTATTGCATTATGGTAATTTGCCCAAAAGAGTAATTTAACTTTTAAGAGGCATCCAAGCTGAGGCTGAAAACTAGACCAAAAGTGTGTGTGTAGGGTATAAGGCATGTTACAGTATGCACATTATACTGTGTGAAAGAGTCGGCTCTGATGCTGAGGAAACCTGGGGCTGAGTGAACTTAAGATGAGGGAATATGAAGCCTAATTTAGAATGGAAAAATGTTCATGAGGGAATATGGAGCCTAATTTGGATGAAGGGGAAAAAAAATCATAGGTGGCTATGTAACATAGGCCTAACCCCATATGGGCTAGACTAGCGATGTTGCTTACCTCATTATTGCAAGATGTACCATAAAAGTTGCTGTTTAAAAGTTTTGATAGCAGGTTGCTGATATCTAATATACCTTGTACAGCATAATGTCCAAGGGACCATTGTTAGCTTTTGCATCTATGCTCCAGCTGTGTGTACTGATATGCTTTTTAATGACGGTGAGTAGGCCTGTCACGATAATTACTGTCGCCTTATCGTGCGATTAATGGAAATAATCTTGAAAAAATTTCGGACCGCGATAATATTGTATTTACACATATTTACACGTATTTACACGCTGTGCTCGTTTCTCTCTCACTCACTCACAGAGCCGACAGCGACATCTGATATATCATAACGTAGTTCACAACCAACCTTTACCACGACAGTGTGTTGGATGCTTGTTTTGAATATAAAATGTTTCCTGTGTTTCAGTTAAACTTCTCCCTGCTTCCCTTGTCGACTCCTTGGTTTACGCGTATATAGTCAGGCATTCCACCCTTGTCTTTTATTTTCTGCCGTTAAAATGATCGTTGATCACAATTATTTCTTGGACAATTAATCAGCAAACAAAAAAAAGTTATTGTGACAGGCCTAATGGTGAGAAAGTTGTTGTTAGGCTCTGTTGCCTAGCCCTGCCCTGATGTCAATTGTTCTAGTTTTCCAGCCCATCTTCAAGTTGGTGCCTCTCTGGAACCAGTTTTCCTGGCCGAGAGCCGGTGTTTTTGCTGTCGAAACGCAAAGAACTGGTTCCAGATTGGGCATCGGCCCTCAAATTGCTTTGGCGGAAAGGGGTATGTAAAAAACATATGTGACCATTATACTAACTATATTTTAACTTGGTATGGCACCCATACGATACTAAGATCCGAAATCGATCCGATACTGACTTAAATAGCTGGATTGGTATCATTGACAATTGGACAGTTGTAACCGATCCATGGGACTGATCCAATTAAATTAATTTACACTTCCACGGTACCATACGCGTCCATGTTGGATATCCGGTACCTACAGTACTGTACAAAGACGAGTGCCGTCATGTTTTCAGAATTTTGGCATTGACTTGGTACCGAAGTATCGGTTCTCGTGACATCCCTTTACAGTAATAACAGCAGGGCTTCTCAGTAGATGCTGCTCGTTTATTGATGTGCCTGGAATTGTCACGAGTGTCTGGGTCCGGAATACAAAGCTTATCTGTAAAACACGCGTCCTCTTATTTACGTTGCGCTTGATTAAACAAGCAACGAAAATGATTTTGTTAGATGTTTAGAATTTTGGTTTAGATTACATTTCGGCTAATCGTCCAGCCCTAATATCGCCCAACAAAAATAGTTATCGGGACAGGCCTAAATGCACCTAACCCTAACTGCTCCCAGTGGTCAGGTGACACCTTGCATGGCTAACACCACCATCGATGTATGAATGTGTGTGTGAATGGGTGATTGTGAGTCCTGTAAAGCACTTTGAAAGGTTAGCTTAGGTTAGGTTAGTAACAGAAAATAATTTAGAAACACTGCATTAAAGGAAAACAAGGGTATGACTTTCTGGATAGGGATTAAACCTAGTCCTGGAAGTGACATTTTCCAGGGAATGTTTTTATTTTTATTTTTTAGTCTAGGCTTCATCCATGTCTGGGCAACCTGTGCTTCAACTGTATTTGAAGGTCTTGGATTTCATCTGCAGCAACCTGAGGATTGTAGCAAAGCAAGCCCAGTGCAGTGTTAATCCTCCATTACAGCCTTTCAGCTTCTCTCCAGGGCACCAGAGCTCAGGCTTTCCCATAGCTCTGGTCCTCGCATAAAGGGTCATTAAGGCCTGATGCTGTATATAATTGGTTGAGGAAGCATCTCTCTGCATCACATCCCCTTTCATTTATCAGCTGTGCTGCTAAATCACACTCCATCCTGCATTCAAATTGGCACACAGCCTTGGGCATAATTAGCAGGACCTTTCTTTTCCTCTTCCCCTGACTTGATGGTGCAATCTATATTTCATTAAGCAGACCCCTGGTTTGGGCTGTGGTTATGGATTGGGGAGGTGACTCTCTGTTACTGTTCAAAACAACAGGAGTCGCTGCATAGTCTAATTATAGTTAGAGCACAAAAGTTGACTGCTCCATACTGTTCGCTGTTAACAGTGGTAGTAGGTGGGTTCCACATTAGAGGATTGTGACAACTTGTGACTCCTGGTGGCTTGTCACACGGATGTGTTATGGTGGTTATTATGGCATGGCACAGAGTAACTCACGATAAGATACTTTGCACACGATAACGATGGTTTCACTATACAGCAATTCTGTGATAATATATTGCAAGACAATCATAAATGATATCACAATATCTTTGAAGCATAAAAATAGAATATACCCTAAAAAGCAAAGAAAATCTGTAATTAAGCATTATGCCTATTCTTTATTTAGTATTGTTTTCTGCACATATAAACATGCCATTCACATTGTGTTCATTTCTCAAGAGAAGGCTTAAACAATGCGTTTTGTTACGCTTGCCCATATGTTATGTTAAATCAATGGGCATTTATTTTATACCTAGTTACTGAGTAATACTTTTTTCAAACCGGGCGAATTTTGAAACGCATCACGTTCATAAATAACCATTACGTATTGGCATCATTTGATAAGTGCCTCCACGAGGATGTATGAGATAGTGACTCATTTAATTTAAATTGTTGGAGAAGTTAGTTTAAAGCGCATGTATGCATATTTGATTAATTAATTAATATTGATATTTGGTTGCAGTGTATCGATAACGTATTGAAAAAGGAAGTAAAACAATATATTGCCATATCCATATGTTGTTTGTCTGACTCCCACACCTAACATAGTTGCCATGTACTTTTTGTCATTACAAGGCCTTGTAATACCAATTTGAAGTGATTTCTGCCTTCACAGCAGCATCCAAATATATACAATAAATTCCAAAGCGGGGTAGAAAACAGGTTCAATGTCAATGCCAAATCCTCAAGATCATGTCATGCATATATGCCTTTACTGAGCCGGTAGGCTCCAGAGACTGTAGCCTCTCAGTAGCCTGTGTCTTGCCAGCTCCACCCTAGCCCTCTAGGTGCGTCACTAGCTCCCTGCTCTCATTTCCCTAATGGTGTGTTTAGCGGGGACTCTCTCTGGGTGGCGCAGGGAAGAAGTGAGCGCAGTGGCCCGCTAATGCAGGCCCTTTGATGAGGTAATAATGGAGTGTTCAGAGACTGACACCTGTGTCTGCTGCAACCAGCAACCCATCCTCCACGCACGCACGCACACATGCGTACACCAACCGCCCTCTATTTTCTCTCTCACTTTCTCTCACCAGTTCTCTGTTCCCCTCCTCCCTCTCACCCCCTCCCTTCTGTCTTACAGGGAAACCACTCCCCCTCATACAGCCTCATTTGCATATTAACCGGTGTGTTGCCAAGGAGTGCTAGTGCTCGATGCCATGTGACCAGTCAAGCATGTGAACACTGACTGGGCTTGTTTCCTCTCTCTCTGTTTTTCCTCGTTGTTTTGACACATGCTCATTGCGCACATACACTTTCAGAGAATGTGGAAATATATTTAATTTGTCTGTCTCAAACACGTCCAGGCAGACAGCTAGCTAAAAGCCTTGCTGTGTTTTGAATTTATTGAGGTCTTATTGAGCCCCTCTTTACCTGCCTTTTGGACATTATTAGCCGTTTTTGCATCAAGCAGTGTACAGTATTGCCGGTTGTCAAGGTGCTGACGGGTTGTGCATGGAGATCACTGCAAGTGTTTCTCGGAGCATAGGTAATTTTTTCTAAATGTGTTCTGTCATTTGTTCCTTGGTGCCAGGGTATGCCTGTGTCACTACAGATACAAAGGAGGCTGTTTGATGGTATGCACTTGTGGCAGGTGACATTTTGAGATGGTGGCATTAATGAAGGCAAGTTTGACTTGCCATTGTTTTCGGTTTTATTCACTCAGTTGTGTGTTTGGTTTAGTTCTGTGTGTGCAAAGTGAGCGTCCTCTGTGCGGTTAGTGTTTGTGTTTTGGCCAAACTGTGCTGCTTAGGGTGGACCAGCGGGGCAATTTGACACACTGCAAGGATGTGGCTTGGCTCCCGGAGTGCTCCCCTCCAGATCTTAAAGCTGTTCTGGCAGGTGGATCCAGTGGCCAGTGACACTCTTACAAGATGCGTCACAGCCATGCAGCTAAACACAAACGGTTAGGCCCTATACGAATAACAGGACATGAAAAATAGGAATATGCCTTTTGTTTTTAGGCGGCTAAGGGGTAGAACTCAGAAAAAGTAGGATCTCACACCTTTCACATAAACAAAGGTGGCGCACACACACCGCCCACACAAGCTGTGTGGGTGGTGTGTGTGGGTCGGTGTCACATCCACACAATATGGTGTGTTCATCTGAAAGTAGCTCCCTCTTATATGAAGGAGGACACACTGCACGCACACACTACATTATATAACCTGCTTGTCCTTATGACATTGTACTGCTCGCTCTTTAACTGTTCCCTGTGTCATTACGATGACACAAGAGCGACCACAACATCACTAATGCAGTCACATGTATTGTAGCGGTCAGTCAACCACCATCCTGTAGCCATGTAATTTGGAACTACACACGTGTTTATTGAAGCTATCTGGCCCACGTTTTGTCAAGTGTCGAGTGCTCTGGTGTGCTCTGGCCACGCATCATTATTTTTGCAAATGTGATTGATTTTTTAAAAATTATAATAAATTCCTGTTACTGCTTTCTATTGTTTCTGTTGTAAATAAAGTATAGATCTGCATCTTATGATGTTCTTATATGAAAGGTGCTATATCAATTACAAGCATATTATCTCACATGTCTGTAGGCACGCCATGAAGATTGAAGACATTTGTGACAAATGGCACATGTCCTGATGTTGAGTCTAGTGACAGACGGACTGTCAAAGCAAGCTAGAATAAAAGGTCAAAGGTCACAGCCTCTCTTGTGTTGTCTAACACATTTTGTTGCAGACCACACAGCTATATTTTAATCTATTGTATGGCTTCCGAGGTACTCTAGGCACTCGTCTTTTTCTGCCATGGGCTTTGGCAATGCAAACACTGCATTGTCTGTGTAACTAATATGGAGAGGTAATGGCAGTGTGAAGCAGTGGGGGGATAGAATTTTTATTAGACCTGGATGGTGCGTGTTGTGGTTGTCTGAGTGAATATCAATCGGTAATTAAAAGATATGAAAAATAGGACATTGCATTTAACAAACTTTACACTTCTGTCTGACTCTCACTGCATATTAACAGTTAGAGGCAATTATTGGGCATTGTTCTTTACAGAATATTCATTACAATATTGTATACAGAATGATGGTGTATTATTGAATACTCACCATGATTGGTGTGGTACAGCCATGTATTAAACACATGTAGGGTCCCACCTTGATAATCTGTGTTTACTGTTTTCTTTCCTCCTCCACTCTCCTCTCCTCCTCTTTCTTCTCCTACTCCACTCCCTCTTTCTGCCATCTCTACTGCTTCACTCGCCTCCACTATTCCTGCCTGTATACTTGTCTAATATTAAAGTATTTATAAGTAGCGATGGATAATTACCTTACATTTTACATACCTGAATACAGCCACACGCACATCGCTGAATGTACCGTATACAATTTATGCATCAACAACAGTTAGGGCATATAGGCCCTGTACTGGTACCGTAGCCTACTTTGCCAGGTACCTTGAGCACCTGAAGTAAAGTATTTCTTATTCTTTTGCTGTAGCCTACCTGACAGCATCTTCCTCAATGACATCAGGCATTTTGCTCTTCTTGGCAAAATATTTTAACAAACTGATCTGAAAATGCAACCAAATGTCAATCTCATATTTTGCCGACTAAGTATGGTAACGTTGCAGCAGGTACTGTAGCCTAGTTATTAAGCTACAATTCATTTTTAATGTTAGCTGGAACATAATTTCACGATTTATAATTAATAAATAGTTGACCATGAATAGAGAATATGTTTCCAATATGCTTATTTAGACTTTGAAATATGGAACTTTAAATTAAATCTAGTCTAATTTAATCCAGTTAAATCTACCTTTATTCTTGTTCTCCGTAAAATAGGCAAACATTTTAGGACTATGCGAGTGATTGGTGCGCCGATCCATCCTCAAGCTAGTAAGATGATAGATGCATGACGCGATCCACTCTTTAAAGTGGGGGGAGGGAGAGGGAGAGTTCAGTCGTGCGCCGCGGATATACATAGTGGACAGCTTCATACAGTCATGGCGACTTCATGACATTTTCTAAAATGTTAATACAGTGGCGGCATAAAAGAAGGAGCATCGGGCCACCGCTACTTGATGTATATAGCAGAAACCCTGGGCTAATAAAAGGCAGGATTTGAATGTCGCACAGCACTTTTGAGTATCTCCTGATAATAATCAGTGGCAAATCGATCACACACATTCAGAAATATCACATAATTATCACTTCACACTGTAGACAGTAGTTGTGCTCTTCTGGTCAGGTTGATGTTATAGCATCTTTATGGTATATAAATCATACGATATAGCCTAATGTTCCCTGATGACTTACCTCTTTCTCCTGAATATCTAATTTGGTATTTGAATTAGCGCCTGTCTGCCAGTGACTTCACTGTGAGGCATAAAATGCACACTCCCTCCCCGGGTCCCTTGTGAGCCTACACAAACCCTGGTGGGTTTGTTTGTCCAGGTATCCTAGGGTTCCCAGGCCCACTCAGTGCTGCACTGTGATTGGCTAAAGGCCAGGTATGTGTCTAATCCCTACTGCATGTGCCTGGCAGTGCACGTGGGCCCTGTGTCGTGGTTGGAGAAGCCCCCAACAGTCGGCTCGCACGCTTGGGTCCTTGCCACGGCTCCAGAGGGAACTGCTTGTCCCATGCCTACCTCCACCCCCACCAAATCGTCACCCGTGTCTGGAGTGTGTCTGAGTTCACAGCTTGAGGCTCAACGTAGTATCATGCAGAACATAGTCGTTCTCACGTCAAAATGATTGTGATCATGCTACCAAGCTATTTGCTTTTACTGCGATATGTACAATTTACCATGAAAATATGATTATCTTATGCATTTTATTTTAAGTGAAAATAATGAAACTACTGGTATATGAATAATAATTCATTCAGAAAGCGGGAGGAGCAGAACATTATTTTCAAGATTTTCTAAATCACCTGAATGCTTCTGGGTGTTGAGTCGGGGCAAATGATTTCGGCATACATAGTTTGTTTGAATGTATATTGTCTGTGCTTATTATTATCCACACAGTCTGTCTTGCCGTTTTTGGTTTGACAGCATTCCATAATGAATCCAGAAATCCCACTGTGGAAAAAGCGATTATGTTGACGGCCTGTGGTGTTGGAGAAACGCAGTACTTCTGGGGTTAAATTGTGAAAGTTAATGTAATAACTGCTAGCACCATCTGCTGGCCTATTTCCTCACAAAGAAAGGGGGAGGGGGGGGAGAGAGAGAGCGCAAGCCGAGCACAGGCTTTAACGACATCTCTAATATTCATGCTCATGCATTTGGCTGCTTTTGTGCTCTCATTTTCCGCCGCGCTGTCTACTGGAGCTTGCAGCCTGCCATCCACGCCCCAGCCAGCGACACGGGAGGGCAGCTCGCCACACAGGAGCAGCACCCGACAGGAGGGAGGAGAAGGAGGAGGAGAAAGCGAAAACGAGGGAGAAAAAGGGAGACTTAAATGAGTAGTGAAAACGAGCTAGCACAAAAGGCTTTTGTGTGTAAAGGAGTGAACCTACCTTAGCCTGGTATGTGAGCCGAGAGGAGGCGCAGGATAGCAGAAGAGAGACGCACAGAGTGGTCGAGAGAGAGAGAGATCGCAGGCACGCAATCGCAGCTGGAGAAGACTCAATGAGAAGGGAGTAGAGGCACTGGGGGAAGCCAATTCTGACGCACACACACAGCCACACACACAGCCGGACGACGTCGAGGCGGCAGAATGCTAGCTTCCTGGACTGCCACGCAGCTCCTCGACCGCCCACAGCGCCTTCGCTCACCATAAACAGACAGAGGAGAGAGAGAGAGAGAGCGAGAGAGAGAGGAGTCTCCCATGCGCTCCTCTTGAGCCCTGCCCGCGAGGAGGAGCAGGAAACGAAACGGTCCGACGCTCTCCCACTGAACGAGGAGTGTTGTGGGGGGGGGGGGTGGGGGGGGTGGGGGGGGCGGGGCAGGAGGGGAGGGGTGGGGGGGAAC
>JAODTR010000018.1:6085076-6104420 GCA_025399935.1 Amblyopsis rosae
GAGAGAGAGAGAGATGATCCACTGCTTGTATGCCATTCTGAGATCTAAGCACACACGGAAACATTAGCCTGGTTGAGTCACAGAGGAAGATGAAGGACTTTGCTGACAGCCAGAGGAAACAGCAGCTGCTTCTGGGCCAGCCCAGAGGAGAGGGGAGGGGAGGGGAGAGGAGAGGGGGAGTCGAGTAGAGGAGGCTTTAGATGGTTCAGCACATTCTTTTATTACAGTCGTCTCTGCTCAGGTGAGCCTTCCATCACTCTGACAAACAAACAGACATAACTGCCCCATAGTTTTCTTGCTCAGGTCACTTACGTTTGCAGATTCAGCTCGTCTGTAATAACAGCTGCCTAAAAGAATGCATGACATGATACTGAAATGAAATAAATTAATGAAAATGGTTAAAGGAAATATATGGGAAATTCAAACCTTATCCTTTCTGTTGCTACTGTACGTCAGCACCATGCGTATAGCGCCTTGCTAATCTGGGGGAGGAAGTGCATATTCCAGTAGCAGTTTAGTTATCAGTACATGTCTTTTATGGATGGGTATATCCCCTTGTGCCCACTAACCTCAGTGTAGGAATTACCAAGACTCCCTCGTAAATTGTGGAACCTTTTATTTTAGGAAACTGGTTGTCTGACATTCAGAGTATGTCAGTGTGCACCCAGTGTCACTGGGTGCCAGTGGCAACCTATAATTATTTTTATTTTGCAGGCGACCATAGAGTATAATCTACTTGACACGTACAACACTTTGACAGGAGAGATTAGCGACAGATGGCTGGGTTATTGAGATTGGGTTTCAATTTTAACATTTCTGGCCACGATTATTCATATTGGCCACAGTATTGACAGCCCTGCTACATAGAACTGTATGGGTGGCTCAAGTATCCAGTGGAAATGTATATATTTGTTACTCATGATTATTAGCAATAATTTAACATATATATTGATTTCTCCTGATTTTTAAATACTCTAAATTAACTAAATGGCATTTTTCCACTGCATGACACCAGCTCAACTCGTCTCGGTTCAACTCTACTTGTTTTTTGCGCTTTTCCAGCAACTACTCCAATCTACTCTCTTTAGCCTACTTAATTTTCCATTGCAGATCGGTAGTCGTTTTAATTTAAACTTTTTAACATGTCCCTACAATGTTTTTCTGTACCCGTGTGTGGCCAACAGTTCATACTTCTTGGTCAACCTTCATGTTACGTGAATTTCCCTGGCCAGGTCTCTATATAACCTTGATCATATTGTCTACAATCAAGATGACACCTCAGGTGATCACGTCTTTGTGACTGATTTAGTAGCTGGCAGTATGTCCAAGATGCACAATGATGCAGTGAGCATTCAATCCAGTCAGTAGTCTGCATTGTTTTCACATACCATTATGGTAGATTCGAGCCAGTACCATGCAGTGGCAAAGCGCCACTAGTATTGTGACACCCCACACTAATCCATTCCACGACAATATATAATGATCATTTCTGTATATTTAATTGAAACCATTATCATGCATCCATTTTAAGGTTGGTCACGTTTCTAGGTACACATGATTTATCCGCTAAAAGTAAACTATTGTAGAATTGACAACGCTGGCAGACATGAGCATGACTCAGTGTAACACGTCGTCTTGGCATATTGACATGGGACCTTGGCTACTGCACGGTTATGCCCCTCCTCCCTCCCGTAGGCTGGGCTGTGCTCTCGCGCGTCACAGAGCTGGTGACTCAGCCTGTCAACAGCCTGTCAGCCCAGACCTTACAAGCACACACACTCCTCCCACCTGAGAACCATGGCAACAGTGTTTCATCTACCGCCTGTGACTTCCTATTTGCCATCTCATACTAATGAGTCAGTCATTATGTGAGCCCATAATACACTATATAGTTGTAGGCCTCATATTAGCCATTTCCTTAAAACACCATTATGACTTAATGTGTATTTTTTGCCATTACAGTTGTGGAGTGTAACTAACTGCCACAAATACAAATCGCATAAGCAGTACGCATGCATTGCATTTTTAGCCCAGATAGCATATTGTTTGCCAAGCGTTTGAATGTGGAGAATGTGTTATCGAATAATGATGTTGGTGACATGATATAGGCTTTATTGTTTATGTTTAAATGATTAACATGCTAGCTGAGATAGGTTTGCAAGGTTGCAAACTTTCAAGACTTATTTGGGGATAGATTGACAGACTGAACAATATTTTTTTCATGAGATTAATTTATTTAATTATTTTCAAGTTATTTCTTGAAACGGGACTAAATGAGGTTAGATTTTGGTGTCTGTCAAAATATACAGTATGTTGTAATTTATGTCTTTGACTTTGTATGATGCTTTTTTTTAGACAATCTCTTGGAAAAAAAGATTATTAATCTCAATTAGACTGACCTAGTTAAAAAAAAGGACAAATAAAATAAAAACATTATGTCTGTATGGAGCAAACTGAACTATCTTATTCTAGCTAAAAACCCATAGTTGGTAGTGTGTATGCCATATTGCTGTACAGCGTTATTCTCACTAGAGGTTTTGTGCCACCAAAACCACATCTACAGGGGTGCAATGTCTGGGGTCCCATATGTGGAGGGGCAATGCAAGAAGTGTAATTCTACCTATATAGCAAGTCAAATAATACCATCATAATGATTTTGAAGTTGTTATTTTCAGGTAAATTGTTGCTTTAAGGCCACATTGAACTGTGTCCACCAAGATCAAATTGCATGTGATAGCATAATAGTTTAATGATACAGTGCCTTGGAAAAGTGATTTATCACTGATCAGACATTGGGTCAATTATTTTAAATGAATTTGAAATGCTCATTGAAATGAATGTGAATATAATTTTAAGTACTGATAAAAATATTGCTGTTCCAGTAAAATAGTGTTGCCATATATCACCATAATATCACAATTGTGCGATTACCCAAAGTATAATACTTAGGCTATGGTTATATATAATCATAATCATAACTTAAACTTGTAATTCATAAGTGAAAGGCATACAGTATTTGTCTGCCTCTCAACATCCCTGCTAGTGTATGCTCTTTCATGCATAAAGCAAGCAAGTGCATTTTGCAACACGTGTTGTGGCATGTGTGTGTGTGTGCTGTATGTTCTGTCGGCTCAGCAGTGTGGGTTGTGACCGGTAGCCTGTGTGTGTGCAGGGTGCTGCTGCGTGTCAGAATGCTGTACTATCTGAAGCAAGAGGTGATAGGAAGCCAGTCCCAGAAGGTCCTGGACGGCGTAGATGCCAGGTGAGCTCAACCTCCACCCACTGCACCCAACACGCTGTTGACACTTTATATTTGTTGTTGTGTCTATGGGCTTTTCTTCTCCACTGGCAGATATAGAAGTCAGATGTCCATATTAATCTGATTCCCTTTATTTTCTATATATCTGTACACTGACAGTAATTTGTTCAGAAAGACAAACGCTGTAACACTGATGGGCTCTGGTACAGAAGACACACGTACACGTTAGATATATAGTTTACTATTTGTGACATTAAATGTGACGGCATTCAAAATGGGGAACGGCGTTACTGTGCTCTGCTAACCGCTTTGGAACAGCAGAATGTGTTGGTTTGTGGCTAGCTTTATTTTTTTGTAGAGCTGATGATATTTACAGTATTTGTTTTAATGTGGTAGACATGTTTATAATAAAGTGCATGTCAACTTGTTGAAAGGGGAATCAGTTTAATAGCATGCCTTGAGAAAGAGGAATAACAAAGCTCTAGACTGCCACCCGATGGCAATCTGTGAATACTGTTGTTCACAGAGCTGAACGGTTCAGCTATCACTATTGATGACTAACAATAACACAAACTTAGATTTAACATATATTACAATTCAGTTGACAAGGGTTTCCCTAAATTTATTTTATCGGTATTTTCCCAGAGTGATCTTCCTTGACACAGTAATGTAGCCATGTAGTCTTTCAGTACAAGTCATTGTAATAAGAGTCTTGCTCTTTGTCATTGTCTTCTTCAGTGAGATCCACATCTGGGTGCCTGAGCCGGACAACTCTGAGCTGCCAGCCTTGTGGTGGGATACGGTCTCTGACAAGTGTCTTCTGCTGGGCGTCTACAAGCATGGTGAGATCCCCTGGGACACTCCGAGTCATCAACTAAGCACACAGGAAATTGTGTCTTCTTAAATTCTAAATGTCTTATTGTATGAAGATTCTCATTAATTGCATATTTAATTGAAGGATGTACTAATGTAATAATTATTTAGTTTAATATTAATTCATATTTAGTTTATTAATGTATGTGTTTTTGGTGGTGGATGTCTCAAATGGGAAAAAGACACTGAAATGACATTGGACATGTAGGATTTCATAGCATGAACATGACAAGGCTGTGGGAAAACAGACTGGTTGCTATATTTCCAGTTGCCATGCATTTCAATAGGTTAACTCACACCACTGTGCCCTGGCAGGCTATGAGAAGTATAACACTGTACGTGCGGATCCTGCGCTGTGCTTCCTGGAGCGTGTAGGAAGGCCCGATGAGAAGGCCATTGCTGCAGAACAGAGAGCCAATGACTTCATGGATGGGTGGGTACTGACCTGGAGCCAACAGTGATTTGCAAATACTTGTGTGGCATTTGTTCTACCTTGTTTCTGTTTTGTTTTACCAGAGGGATGGGGTTCACTGCATCAAACACACCTCAAACTAAACTGACTTTCAATAACATGTTGCAAGCCCCACCTCCCTGGCACAGACAAAGTAATGCAAACAAAATGTTTGAACTAAACATTACATCTCTCCCTCTATGGTCCAACAAATGGCTTCAAAAATAAATATAAATGTAAACTCCAAAAATTATTTAAATGCTTCTTACAACAATTTGTATAGTGTTGCTTATTAGCCAAAATACATTGTGTTCACATATGGCTACAGATTTATTTCCCACATGTTGTACTAAATGTTTTACACTAACGCTTAGCATCTCTGAAACTTTCTCCCACAAGTATGCGCTAGAGTTTCAGTGAGAAATAATTCCTCAAAATGGAAAATAAGAAAGATCTCACTCTTAAAATGGGAAATATTATCCTTGTATTTGGAGGTGGGCTATGCATATACATGTGTGACTGAATCCCACACATGGCAGCTGTGCTGCCAGTCACCTTGGTTGACCTCTGCTATCTGGGACTTGTTATCTATGTTCAGGGACGTGGATGACCCAGAATACAAGCCTGCCCCTGCCTTGCTGAAAGATGACATGGAGGTAAGGGAAACAGCCTGTCCTCTTGTATTGCCTTGATAAAAACAACACTCTCACTGAGATTTCCTTTTATGATTTGTTACATGACTACACATATGATTTTAGTAGAATAATATAAATGTCCTTTCTCCAAACCATAATAAGCCTCTCTGCTTTCAGGACGATGCATCGTCTCCTGGAGACTTGGTCATCACTGACAACGCTGGTGGTGAGTAATTGTACTACACAATAATTCTTCTACACTTGTCATTAAGATGATTATTAGTGGCATACTGAATGGTGCTTAAATAAATGCTGTAATGTAGTGCTGTACTGAACGGTAATTTTTTTGCCGGTTATTCTAGCGATAATTTTTTTCCATTAATATGTTAATCAGATAACGATATTATCAATAATGTACTTAATTGCAAATCGACATATTTACTTAAAAGGTTACGTCGACTAATCGTCTCAGCACTACTGTAATGTAAGTGCACGGAAAATAGTGTTTGTTTTGAAAATAGTGGCTCTTTCATATCCAACTAAAATGTATTATTTCAGTTAGGAGTGGGCATGGTTGATTGATGCTTGTAATCTCATATATTTCTCAATTAATAAAATGTCTTGGTTTTTCTTTTCTTTTCTCGGCACATTAAATTCTACTATGTGCCATAGTAGAATGCCCTACCTCTTCAGCCTCATGTGTTATGTGTACCCTCCTCCCAGATGCAGCACAGGTGATGGAGAGTGATGCTGCCTACTGGCCATCCTCCTCGGTGCTGACTGCTCGCCTGAGGCGCCTCATCACAGCCTCCCAGCGGTACACCAAGAGCCGACAGATCCTCCAGATCCACCAGGGCCAGGGCCAGAGCCAGGCTCAGACCTACACCCCGCAGGCCCTGATGATGGCCGCTCCCCTCTGCCCCCTGCCCCCCGCCCTTAACGACACGCTCAATCCCAAAATGGCTGCAAAGATCGAACGGCAGCAGAGGTGAGGCCACGGAGATGAAAGTGGTCTACTACATTTAAACACTACTACTATCTACAGCTTGTTATATTGATATAACGTTAATTTGAACAAAGGTTGAATAGTAATGTGTATATGGAATCATACAGATGGAGCAGGTACTATGTGCTTGCTCAGAGATGTAAGAATTCCTCTTAACACCATGGCAGAGCTGCGTCATCTAGTTGACTAAATGCCTGTGCCTTCTCTTCAGATGGACGAGGCGTGAGGAGGCTGACTTCTACCGTGTGGTGTCCACATTCGGTGTGGTGTTTGACCCAGACCTGGGCTGCTTCGACTGGGCCAAGTTCAGGGCCATGGCTCGGCTGCACAAGAAGACCGATGAGAGCTTACAGAAGTACTTGTGGGCCTTCACTGCCATGTGCCGAAGGGTGTGTCGCCTGCAGCCTAAAGACGGAGGTCAGAGGTCACACACTGATTTTAAATACAGTAAATTGGTTTCCAAGCTGCAGTCCTGCTGTTGGGAAAGACAGAGTGGACTAAATAACTAGGGATGTACGATAATTATTAAACTGCCAAAATATTGCTGAGAAATGACAAGATGCGCAAGTCTGCTTGCATTGTGTAACTTATAGCAATGAAGCTACAGTGTTCTTCTTAGTATTCCAAATGGTTTATTTTTAAATAAGGTGTCTATTTAAAAAAAAAGAATATAGCAGCAAACAATTACTATTTTATATGTGAAGTATATAGTGAAATATTGTCCTTAGCAGGGTGTAATACGATCTCATATTTTTGTTTTGTTTACCTAGTGCTGGGCTACAGCATAGCAAGAACTGTGTTCTTGTTTGGCTGAGAAGCTGGTGCCAGTGTGCAATCTAGTGGCAGAAAGTATAGAAAAAAAGACTATTCTACAGAATGAATGTAATAAAGGTCATGAAATATGTACATATCGCGCAAAGGAAACAAATGTATAAAACCGCGATATGAACCGAACCATTGCTCAAAAACCGAGATATGAATGGATTTATTGAACCGTTACACCCATAATAATTATAGATACAATAAATTATCGTAGATCAAAATCTACATCATTCATAGCAATAGATTCTCACAGGGTCAGCTGGCCACACACCACACACAATGCGTAAAATTTGAAGAAACAGCTTTTATGTGTCTCTGATGTTGAAGTCAGCAAGTGCACTGGCTGAAGCGCGCACAGCGCGTAGCGTATACGGAGCATCCTCGGATGTGACACTTGTCACGAGTTGAATGCTCTTCTATGTGAAGGTTGTATACTGGGGAAATACGTTTCTTTTCGAGCAATGGTTCAATTCATTTCTCATCTCAATGCTGTCGAGTAACCGATTTCAAGAAACCCTGGGCTTCCTTTCTGCTTATGATATGGAGGAGACGACGCGCGATGCTGGTTGACCACAGAAACATTTGCGACCATGGCTGAAGTGTGGTGGAGATTCATACAGAACTGCATTTTATGCTACAGACACTACTGGCGTGAACGAACAGCTGTTCTCGACTACAGCAAAGTGCCGCTAGCATTAGCTTAAGTTAGCCAACATGCCTAACAAGGGATCTTTGCTTTCATGAATAGCATATATTTGCGTGTTCTTAAAGATGCCCATTTAGCCCTTAATTATACATTTTGACATTTTGACACCCATTGGTGGTTTTAGGTAAACAGAGGTTCTTGGCGGTTCTTGTGTTAAAGATGCAGAACTTCCGTTTGTTATTGTTGTGTTAATAAAAGTGAGGTCTGTTAGATTTGGTTAGCTATAGAATTTATTTAAATGTAAATTTATTTGAAAATGTTTTTAATTTACCAATGTGAAATATCAGTTATCGGTATCAGCCATGAGCTGTTGGCAATAATCTGTTAGTGGATCGGTGGGAAAACATCCTTATCGTGCATCACTATAAATAATAGGTCATATTATATTTTTATATATTGAGCCAGATGCAGATGACCGTATAGTGTCTAAATGGACTGATGAGAATGTGGCTGTACGGCTAAATATGACAAATTTACGTGACCTCATTCAGTGGTCCCATGTTAATTCATATGTATTGTCCCTCACTAAATAAAATCAACAAAGGTCTGGCTCATGCATTCATATTCAATTGTTCTACTGTACTTAGAAAAGCCTCAGTTGTGTGCCACCAGTTACAGTAGTAAATGCTTTAAGTAAACAGTGCCTCAGTATACACAGTGACCCTGCAGTATGGAGGTTAATCAATAGTGAACAGATAACGTGTGAAATCGACTGATCTGTGACTCTCTCCATTTCAGACGCCAGCGTGGACCCGTCCCTGTCGATCCAGCCAATCACGGAGGAGCGTGCGTCTCGCACCCTGTACCGGGTGGAGCTGCTCCGGCAGGTGAGGGAGCAGGTCCTGCGCCACCCGCTGCTGTACGAGCGTCTGAGCCTGTGCCAGCTGAGCTCTGACCTGCCCGTGTGGTGGGAGCCCGGCACCCATGACCGGGACCTGCTCCTGGGCGCCGCCAAGCACGGCGTGAGCCGCACCGACTACCACATTCTGCGGGACCCCGAGCTGGCCTTCATGATGGCCCAGCGCAACTACAGCCACGCCAAGCCTGCCCAGCAGCACGCCCGCACGCCCACACCGCTCGCCCCGCCGCCACCCCAGCCACCCCAGGCCCCCGCGGCCACGCCGGGCTCCCCGCTCCGCCCCGCCCAGCGGGACGCTGAGCCACCGCCGGTCGTCCCCAAGGAGGAGCCGGCCTCAGAAGGGGAGGAGGGCAAGGAGAAGCAAGCGGGCAGCTGGAGCCCTCCTCCTCTGGCCCCCGCCACCCCCACGGGGGAGGAGGTGAAGGGGGAGAGCGAGAAGCGGATGGTGGCGGCCAGGACCAAGCCCCTCACGCCCAACTCCACGGAGAGAAAGCCCAAGAAGTCTGGCAAGAGGGGCCGCAAGGAGGCCCACCGGGGCTCCATGTCTTCCGGCCGCTCCTCCTCAAGCTCGTCCTCTCGCTCCTCCTCCTCCTCCTCCTCGTCTTCCACCTCCAGGTCTGGCTCCAGCTCCTCCTCCTCCTCCTCCTCATGCTCGTCCGGGTCTTCGTCATCCTCATCTTCCTCCTCGTCTTCGTCGGAGGACAGCGGGAGCGAGGGAGAGAAGGGCAAGAAGAAAGGTACATCAGTGTGCATTGTGTGCATGCCTACACACTCACTCCACTTACCTTGCTGTGAAGCCTTAGTAAAGTCTTGGCCTGATGTTGACGTTATAGCATAGCATGCTAGTATACGTAGGAAAGGATGACCAGAATAATATATGTAGCAGTGGTGCTATCAGTCTCTGACCATGCTTGTCGTGCGGTGAACAGTGGCGGCGGCTGCAGCTGTGAAGGTTTTCGACGAGGACAGTGTGGCTTCCCTCAGCACGACACAGGACGAAACACAAGACAGCCATGTGGCGGAGAACGGCACTGCCAACTCTGCTAATCACTTCCAAGGAGGGTACATGCCCGCTGCCTCCTACTGGCCCAAGGTAAGCATTGCACCTGTCTCAACAGAACACTGTGGTGCCCTGGTTCCTATAGCCACTGAGGTTTTCAGTGTTCTGTTCACAAATGTTGTTCTGCAAATGTTTTTGTCAATCCAACATTTATTCTGGTAGGTTTTAATAATAGCCCTGATTAAATACATCTTAAGAGATAGGGCTTACAAAACGTGATGAACGTGTAAACGTAAACATCTTATTATATTACAGTAACAAAGGCCACCATGGCCTATCTATGTGTCTTGTCGTGTGTGTGTGTGTGTGTGTGTGTGTGTGTGTGTGTGTGTGTGTGTGTGTGTGTTTTATCGGTTTGTTGTCCCAGCACAGTCCAGTGAGGTGGTGTCCATGTGAGCGTGCGTGTGCTATTGCAGGCAGACACACTGACCCTGTGTGTGTGTTTGTGTGTTCCTGCTCCAGGACCGGGTGATGATCAACCGCCTGGACAGCGTCTGCCAGGCCGTGCTGAAGGGCAAGTGGCCGGGCACACGGCGCACGTACGACCCGGGCGCTGCCGTGGCCTCCTTCTACACCACCAAGCTGCTGGACAGTGCTGCCAACAGCCTGTGCGAGGACCCCTCCGCCTCGCCACAGGGGTCAAAGGTGACCAAGCATGTTGCTGAAAACAAGGAGTTCTCAGTCAAACTCAATGATGTATGTTGTTTTTTTCGTTTTCGCTCCCACAACCTTTTTCTTCCCACAATCCTTCACTCTGCCCTGCTCTGCCTTGACCGTACTGCAGCTGCCTCTACCGTGACCAGTGGTTGTCAGCGTTCGGCATGTTGCACACCTTCCGCTGGCCCGATTAGCGGTTTGGAGGAGGGATTAGGTTAATAGCAGCTTCCCCACCCACTTTAAATTCCCACACGCTTGATTTGAATTGGGCTCTGAAGCTGTGTGATTAGAGCATCAGAAATCACTCACCCATAAGGATATAATGAGGAGGTTTAGCATGGAGCCTCTCTAGACTTAAGGCCTCCAGCCTCTTGATCATTGGGCGTCCTCACGCATGCCCGTGGGCAGCACGGTGATTAACTTTCATGTGCTTATGTGCTTATTGCTGTTGTGTTGTTGGAGACAATATTTGGCAGTATTGTCATGTTTTCCCCAAATGTCTTGTGACTTAACACTGTGAATATGCTGTGTGTGACCCTGTGACCTAAGCAGGCTCGTCTAAGATAGTACATCTCCCCACAGTGTCTTCCTCCCTTCCACTAACTGTAAATACACTAATTTGTGTTTTTCTTTTAATTTTCATAAAACATCAAGACGATAAGTATATAGATACCTGACTGACCAGACACCAGCATTTTTAATCTGAGTAACACAATAAATATAAAGCGTTTAATAAATCCTCCAGCAATTAGAGAAGTCGTCAACTGTTGACATTTATATGCCTTTGAACACAGCTGAGCTCCACACTTATATGCCGCTGTAAAGGTTCATGCTGTCAATCTAAATGCCCTTCTCCCGCGTCCCTCTGACTGTGTCAATGCAGCAGGAGGGGGGCTTGAAGCTGACCTTCCAGAAGCAGGGGGGTCCACCTCTGAAGAGGCCCCTGGAGTCTGAGGAGGGCCCTCAGGCCCAGCAGCAGTATCTGGCTCGACTTCATGACCTGCAGACTGCATCGGACACTGGGCTGGCTGACCTCGCCAAGCCACAGGCACACTTCCAGCAAGGTACCTTACACCTACTGTAAATCATTAAGAGCGCTCACTGTCCTTTACACAGCCACCAGGTGGCAGCAACACTTGTTTATGGTGGCAATCAACAGAGACATGTTAGCTCATTATGGCTGCTTGTTGTAGTGGCACTACAATATTTCTAACAATACACCTCTGAAACGATAGCGCTTTATTGTATAACAGCACTAAAACAAACAATGCTCCCAGGTGGCTTTGCTCAGATGAGGCTGAACGGAGCGCTGGACGGCCAGCCAGGTGTGAAGAGGAGGAGAGGCAGGAGGAAGAACGTGGAAGGGATAGACCTGCTCTTCATGAACAAGAACAAAGTCCCGTCCGGACCCGACCAGGTAGGTTTGACCTCCAGATAGCTTTTGAAAGTGCTCTGTGTTCTATAAGCTCTACAGGGCTGTCATTGTAGATCATACTGTACGTCCATGTTGCACTCAGCCCTCTTCCTTTCTGCTTTGGCCCACAGGTGCCCCCAGGCTGGGGGGGTATAGGCCAGGTGGCCCCTGCTTCCAGCTACGGCCAGGGTCCCAGTCAGGCCCCCACGGACACAGAGAGCAGGGTCCCCGTCATCAACCTGAAGGACGGAACGCGGCTGGCCGGAGACGACGCCCCCCGGAGGAAGGACCTGGAGCAGTGGCTGAAAGAGCACCCCGGCTTTGTGGCCGACACGGGGGCCTTCATCCCTGTGAGTCTGCTGACCTGTCCTCCTCCTGTATTCCTGGTTAGGTCCCCGGTGTGTTAACGTGGTGTGTGCTGCGTGTTGTTCAGGGGGTGAGTAAGATGCAGATGGCGTTCCACTTCCAGGACGGACGCCCCAAGCAGAAAAGACATCGCTGTCGAAACCCCAATAAGATCGACGTGAACAGCCTCACAGGAGAGGAGCGTGTCCAGATTATCAACCGCAGGAATGCACGCAAGGTGTGTGTGTGTGAGTGAGAGAGAGCTGGGAGATGTAACCAGTGTGTTGTGCCCCACAGCCTCCAGGTTGTCCATATGTGCTGCTAGCCATGGCTCTGTTTCCTACACTGAGGTTGATGTTTGATTTTGGCTGCAGGTTGGAGGTGCCTTCGCCCCTCCTCTGAAGGACCTGTGCCGGTTCCTTCAGGAGAACCCAGAGTACGGGGTCCCACCTGAGTGGGCTGATGTGGTCAAGCAGTCGGTGAGCTCAAGACGTTCTCTTTCTGACCATGTTCCGGTTCAAGTTCCAAACTCCTCTGGAACCACACTGATCCATTGATCATGACGTTGGAGGCGTGTCTTTATCAACCTGCCAATGATTGTGTATTATGGTAAAATACTAAGTGTGTGTGTGTCTGTGTGGCAGGGCTACCTGCCAGAGAGCATGTTTGACAGGATCCTGACGGGCCCCATCGTCCCAGAGGAGGTCAGCCGGCGAGGCCGGCGGCCCAAGAACCCTCTGGCCAAGGCAGCGGCCACGGCCAACTCGTCCCCCTCGGCCCTGGGCCTCAGCCCCCTGCTGGCCAACGGCCTGCTGTCGGGAATGGACCTGAGCAGCCTGCAGGCCTTCCAGCAGAACCTGCAGAGCCTGCAGCTCACCGCCGGCCTCATGGGCCTGCCGGCCGACACCAGCAACCTGGCCGCCATGTTTCCCATGATGCTCTCCGGCATGGCCGGGCTGCCCAACCTCCTGGGCATGGGCGGCCTGCTGGGCAAGAGCCCCCAGGAGGGGGGCTGTGAGGACAGGGCCAAGAGCAGCGCTGGGGCGGCGGCAGACACGTCAGACACCAAAGGAGACAGGACAGAGGGCTGCGGTGAGCCCGCCTCCTCCTGCAACCCCCCCTCCTCCTCCCCACCAAGTGCTTCAGCTGCCTCGGCAGAGCCGCTGCCTCTCAACCCGCTGTTACTGTCCAGTATGCTTTACCCAGGGATGCTGCTCACGCCCGGCCTTAACCTCCCGGGGTCCGCCCCCTCCCCCCACACCCCCGACCCCTCGCGCCCCTCCGCCTCCAAGCCGTCGCCGCGGGACACAGAGCGGCCGCTTGCAGCAGTGGATCAGGGGACAGAGGATGCGCTGGAGGAGGAGGATGATGATGATGATGATGATGAAGGGGAAGAGCAGAAGGACACTAGCGGCCCCGAGGGCTCGGGGAAAGCCATCTCGTCTTCATCAGGGTCCGGGAGCTCCTCATCCTCGTCGGACGATTCTGACTCTAGTGACGACAACTGACTGCTTGAATCTATAAATATAAATATATTTATGTATTGCTTAGATATGTATACATATATATGTATATATACACATATAGATGGATTTTCCTGCACTTATGTTGTGGTTTCTTTTTATGTAAATACAAGAACTAACTGAGATGTTGTGTAATAAAGACTAAAAAGCAACAAAAAAAATAGGAAAAGATGACTCAAAAATGAACTGAAATAAAATTTCAGTGTATGTTCACAAGGTACAATCTTGTTTTGAGAGACATTTTGCATGTCACACTTTAGTAGATTTCTGAACTCTGAACTCGTATCATGCGACGATGTACAATTACAACCAACCAGAAGATTAAAGAAATCAGAATGGCATTATGTAATTACCATGTCAGGATTTAATTTTATTAAAGTGAAACTACATAAAACGCTCCCATCAAGCTGTACTATTAATATATTTTCAGTGTCGGGGTCAGCGTTTGAGATTTAACTTGACAAATATTTTGGTTTATCTTGTAAATATACTTTTCCAGATTCCTTGACATTTATGCTTTGCAGATCATACTTTGGATAAGTCAGCAATAACACGGGCAGCTAATGAATGTCACTGTAGCTGTAGGTTCCCTGTCGGCCATGTTCCACAACAATGCTCACTGCTTCTCTTCATGTCAAACTGAACAGTGGCTTTTTTATGAAATGACCGGAAGCTCATCGATCTTTAAATAAGAGGGTCCTGTTGTGAACAAGTGTTACTTTGTCAATTAGGAAGTCAGCCACTATCGTTTCAAGTGTACAATGGTACGTTTGTGCCGTCATTGTAAGATGTATTTTTCTTTATCTTTGTTTTCTTGGCTTTTTACCCGCACTAAAGCTATGTACATATAGTTTATTCCAAGGTGCACTTTAGCTCCCGTTATTAGGCTTAATGCCACACTTGTCTGTTTTAATTAACTACGGCTTGTGGGTCCACGGAAAAACAAACTACTGTAATCACAGCATAATAATACTGTTTGCCAAACATTTAATTTGAATTGTCTCCCTCGGTAAAAAGGGCACAACCCCTGGCTTGTTTGACTGTGTATTACCTCAACTAACCTGCATGCTTGTTTATATCCATGAATGTGCATGCATTTGTGAGTTGTGTGTGTGTGAGGCCACTCTTGAGATCTTCCTTTCACTGTGCTCTGCCTGTGTCCAGGTCCAGCCAGACTGGGCCCTCTGACATTATGCTCTGTGTTCGTTGTCGGCATGGGACACTTATCCTGATGTAATCGGCGGCTATGGTGAATGGAATTGTCCATTATGTGATGGAAAAGCTACATTTTGCTTCCCATTGGATGTGTTAAACATGTTTGTGTTCCACTCAAGTCTTAATAGTAAAAAAAACTCAATGGCTAAGATTGCAGGAAACTGATCAAGTATTGAGTACATTTTGCCAGGTAATTTTGGAAGGGCTTGATTTAATGGCTGTATTGATTGGAATTGACAAGTGGTGTGTGTACAGTATATACACATTGTCTGTAGTCCTACCTGTGTTCCTTCATCTAGACATGTAGAAGTGCCTCCTCACTATCAACCCCTTGTGTGTTTCAGGTGTTCTCTACTTCCATTGCTTTGCATTCTCTGCAACTATCACAGCTGTGTTAATTTAGGCTATACACATAACAGCCTCTTACACTGGAATTCACTCTAACCGAAGTACCTTTGTAATTTTGTCTAGTAGAAAGCTGCAATTCCTCTTGGACTGCTGGTGTACAGTGGACTGTTAAACACTTTTTTGAAAGTTTTCTGTAAATTGAGGACAGCCAGGTGTCTAAACTCTTCCACGGGCGGTGGAGAAGTCCTTTGTATTATCTTAGTGCTTCAGGTGTTGCAGAAGGGAAACAAGTCAACTGCAGCTTAAACCAGTAACAACTCTTGTCTACACACCCAGACTGAAAAGTCAACTAATTTCTAATTACTTATTTCTTGTAGAGGAGTTAGCTTGTAGACCTCATCTTGGTTTTTGGCTTGCAATGCAAAAGATTTTAGTTTCCTTTTGAGTAACACATGTCTCAGCGATAAACTGAAAAGATGTTCTCATCGTTTTGTACAGCCACAGCTGCACTCTATTAAACATCTAGTACCATCATGTGATTTACCTGACTATTTTCATTGACACAAGCTTGTCTTATCAGCCCATCAATGAGATGTGAGTTGACATTTAAATACCTTTATTGAAAACCAAGTGATACTGAAAGGTTAAGTTGACTCACGATTTGCTTAGATTTTGCTTTTTATATGATTTGACACTTTGTATGGCGTGCAAGGACTCCAAGTCCACTTCAAGTGCTAGAAGCAGCATAAACTCTGTTTAAACACAGACACCAAGAAACTGACCAGTATGAAAGAACTACAAAATGCCACACTACTGCTGTACATGGAGGTTAATGTGTAAAGTGGTCTCTAATGATACATCTAGAATTATTGCCTTTGTATGATTTTTGTTGTTTTTGTTCTTTTGTTTTGCTTGATAATATAACTGTCACCTTGAAGTCTTTTTTTTTTGCTTTATTTGACAGTTGCAATATTTGCAAGTTGTGGTATGTGTAGTCAAATACTGCTTTATGTAGTAGGAGAACTTGTCTTAAAGTCATTTGTAATTTATTGGATTACTTTCTATGAAGTTCTATAGAGGAAATTGAGGTTTAATTATTTTTATTAAACATATTCTTCTGACTATCCATAAAGACTGGCGTTTAATATGTGGGCCTACAACGACTACTGTCTACATGTAGGTTATGACTGGTTATGGATAGCTGTGATATATGTTGATGAATAGCCTGCCCTACAGCATTTGCTATGTTGGTACTTTATGCTGACAATTTTCTTATTTTTGTTTATATTTCCAAAAGTGCGGTACCCTATTCTTACGGGGTTTGGTTTTGCTCTGACAATTGGATGGATCATTTGATCTGCTTCCGGTAAAACGTTATAAATACTTCAGAGCGACATCTACTGGTACCAGTTACTACATCTACTCCTAGCTGTCAGATAGGTAACGTAGAGCCCGATTCTTCTTCGATACCCAAGCTTCTATTAACACAATGGTAAGAGCTTCACCTATTTAGCCTATGTTTATTAGTAGCCGAGATGTGATATGTCAATCTGAAATTCGTATATTTATAAATATGAATTATATATTTTTGTGTATGTGTCTGTATATATACACACATATTTCTGAACCGAATGCTTTGCCGATTATTGAGTTAAAATAAGGTTAATTACGTTATTATAGGGTACCTATAATATAGCCTACAATTCGCTACCACGGTAAAATAAGATCTAGGAAAGAGAATGTATCTTTTCAGCGGGCATGGTACCTTCCAGTTCTTTGTGTGGGTGTGCCGCAAAGGGTGGGCTATTGTGTCTGCAATAGGCTATAATTGTCAATTATGCGCTGATTTGTATTGTATCATATTATTTTGGATTATGTCTTGATGTGAACATAGTGATTATACTGATTTATCGCTCGGCATAGATTTTTATAAATGATCAATCTATTTGACGCATATGATCGGTTCACCTCCCCGCGCCAATTCCGCATAGCTTTGGTGCAGTAGCCTTACGAATAACGTTTTTATTCGAGAGTAGATATGACGTCGGCAAAACATTCTGACTAACACATTTCGGGAACTATACTTAAATAGTTTTTTTTGTTATTGCTGCTTTTGTCTGGTGTGCCATATTCATTGTGTTGCTGTTCTGTGCCATTTAGCGCGAGTGCATCTCCATCCATGTTGGCCAAGCTGGCGTTCAGATTGGAAATGCATGTTGGGAATTGTATTGTCTTGAACATGGCATACAGCCTGACGGACAGATGCCCAGTGATAAAACCTTAGGAGGAGGCGATGACTCATTCAACACATTTTTTAGTGAGACTGGAGCAGGCAAGCATGTGCCGAGGGCAGTGTTTGTCGACCTTGAGCCCACCGTCATTGGTAAGATGTGTTGAAACCACACCCATCCTTGCACTTGTCATAGAGTATATACTATAGCAGCCGACAATAACATTAAAATATTGTATGCACATTGTTGTATTTCATATTTAAATTCATGTATTAATGAACTTCCTTATCATCATGGTGCAATAATGTCTAATAGACGAGGTGCGCACTGGAACCTACCGTCAGCTGTTTCACCCCGAGCAGCTTATCACTGGGAAGGAAGACGCTGCCAACAATTATGCCCGCGGCCACTACACCATCGGCAAAGAGCTGATCGACCTGGTCCTGGACCGCATTCGCAAGCTGGTGATTGATCTAATTTGATCTAATACCCACCACCATTATGTTTGTGGTTTTTTGTTTTTTCAATACACTGAATGTACACTGTTTCTAACTGTTCTTTCTTCTCAGGCGGACCAGTGTACAGGTCTCCAGGGCTTCCTGGTCTTCCATAGCTTTGGGGGCGGTACCGGCTCTGGGTTCACCTCGCTGCTAATGGAGCGCCTGTCTGTGGACTATGGCAAGAAGTCCAAGCTGGAGTTCTCCATCTACCCAGCTCCCCAGGTGTCCACTGCTGTGGTGGAGCCGTATAACTCCATCCTGACCACACACACCACGCTGGAGCACTCAGACTGCGCCTTCATGGTGGACAACGAGGCCATCTACGACATCTGCCGTAGAAATCTAGATATTGAGCGGCCTTCTTACACCAACCTCAACAGGCTGATCAGTCAGATTGTCTCCTCCATCACTGCATCTCTTCGCTTTGATGGAGCACTTAACGTTGATCTGACTGAGTTCCAGACCAATCTGGTGCCCTACCCTCGTATCCACTTCCCATTGGCCACCTATGCGCCAGTCATCTCTGCTGAGAAGGCTTACCATGAGCAGCTCTCTGTAGGAGAGATCACTAATGCCTGCTTTGAGCCGGCCAATCAGATGGTTAAATGTGACCCTCGTCATGGCAAGTACATGGCCTGCTGTTTGCTGTACAGGGGCGATGTGGTCCCCAAAGATGTCAATGCTGCTATTGCTAGCATTAAGACCAAACGCAGCATCCAGTTTGTGGACTGGTGCCCGACTGGGTTCAAAGTTGGCATTAACTACCAGCCCCCCACCGTGGTGCCGGGTGGAGACCTGGCCAAGGTCCAGAGGGCTGTCTGCATGCTCAGCAACACTACAGCTATTGCAGAAGCTTGGGCACGACTTGACCACAAGTTTGACCTAATGTATGCCAAGCGTGCATTTGTGCATTGGTATGTGGGCGAGGGCATGGAGGAGGGTGAGTTTTCTGAGGCCAGGGAGGACATGGCTGCCTTAGAGAAGGATTATGAAGAGGTGGGTGTTGATTCCATAGAGGGGGAGGGTGAAGAGGAAGGGGAGGAGTATTAATCTCACCTGGAATCACACCTGTTTGTTACGGTTATAAGATTGCTGACATTTAGAGTTCTTGGGGAGAAGACAAATCCTATTCCTTGGCAGTTTGTGTGAAATGTGACCTTTTGCCAGTAGTGACAGTCATAATGACTATAATGGGGGAAAATGTGTAATGTATTGGACTGAACACTATGCTTGTAAACCACAGTATCATTTGTGTCGTCAAAAAATAAATAAAATATCTACTGTGTAATGTTTTTATTTTTATTTATATATTTATATATATATATTTTATATATATTTTATATATAGTTTATATTTATTTATTTATAGATATATATATCATTTTTTTGGATATGTAATTGTAACAGTAATTGTGCATGGAGATTATCCAATACTAGTGTG
>JAODTR010000018.1:6161271-6179838 GCA_025399935.1 Amblyopsis rosae
CACAGAAGTGTGATTGACTTGGAGTTACATTGTGTTGTTTAAGTGTTCCCTTTATTTTTTTGAGCAGTGTATATACACAGTGAGTACAGTATATTGTACTTCGTACAATCTGTATTAGCATGACACATTAAAAAGTAAAGTATTAGGTTATTATTAATGTTGTATCTCCTCTATATGTGTCTGTAATGGACCTTGCGCTAGAAGCTAGAAAAAAGTTAGCCACGCCCATGGGAGGGACTGCCGGACAGTTGACCCACATGTCTCTGAGCTGACCATAACAGGAGAGACGACTTTGATAACATCAATCCAACGTGTAATATATAAGTCAAAGTGAAGAAAACTTGACCACGGGGAGCAGTTAGGGTTAGGTGTCTTGCTCAGGGACAACTTGAAACTTGGTGAGAAGTTAGCGGTGGGGTTTGAGCCAGTAACTTCTGAATCACTTGCCACCCTGCTAGATAACAACTGTGCCACTGCTGTCCGAAGGGCTAAGTGATTATGTTTTGATCGAGTTCAAATATAAACAATAACAAAAATTCTATTAAAAGCCAAGTTGTAATGAGTTTTAAAATGTACATCTCTCATGGGTTGTTCTCTCTGTCTCACATTTGATTCATATAATATAGTCACCTGGCATTGTGCAATTTCATGTATGCATCAATATTCCCACTGTTTATTATTTGCGCCATTTATTTCCTACAAAATATTTTTTTTTGTCACATCCTGCTTGTAAGTGCCTTGGATGAAATGGAAGAGCATTGTGTTTGTGTGTGCAACATGAGTGATGCTGTATTAAAGTCGAGGCCCCAATCTATTCAAGAGCCTTTGCTGTAGTATCTTCACAATTGAGTTAGCTCTTTGCAATTGCTGTCTATTCAATGGCTAAGAAATTGAGTTTCAAGCCTGAAGCACTACCGACCTCATGGTATATAAAGAAAAAGAGGGGGAGAGAGAGAGAGAGAGAGAGAGAGAGAGAGAGAGAGAGAGAGGGGGAATGGGATAAGAAAGTGGAGACAGACTCACACAAGAAAAAGTGTATCTTTATATTTCTTTAGCCAAAACTGAATGAAGACACATTTATTTGAAACATAGAGTAGGCTAAATGTGAAAAAAGACATTCAGATGTCTAGCACTGGTGTATTGTTATTAAAGCCTCCTATAATGACTGGAGGCTTATCCAGTCTATTTCTCCGCAGTATGCAAAGTAGCGATTACAAGATAGGTTATAAATTGTGTTATTTTCTTCATTCATGAAAAAGGTGATTACATACAGGCTCCCCACAATTACATGGCTTGAGAAAGAAAATTGCACACTTGACTCTGCCAAGGGCCAATTCGTTCCAACTTGTAGATAGTTAGTAATCTAGCCTGTATATGTATTTTGTCACATGTTGCTTTTTGTTGAATGGATGCTACTATCACTCTGTAGTCTGTATTATTTGTTTGGTGCCTGATATTATATGTAAAGTATTTTGACGAATGAGAGTTTCTGTGATTGTTTGAAAGTATGAGTGGCCTGCAAGCCTAGTGCCTCAAACAGTATCCACTTAGGACTCATGCTTGTCTGTGTGATTGCTTTAATCTGTCTTAGTCAATCTTCTCTGCTTATGCTGGCAGCTATGGTTGATAGGCCAAACTCTGACACAGAGCCAAATTCACCAGAATTGTTTTCTCCTTCAGCAGCAAATGCATTCTCAAATGACCCTACATTTAGCAGTGTTGTCATTATGTCAGAAATGTTGCCCATATGTGTCCATATGGCACTCCATGTCTGAAGCAGCATATGCCAATTGTGGGGAGCAGGCTGTTGCATTCATTTAAATAATAGTGCCATTACAATCCAGGGCTCATGTCAAAATAATCACACCACCTTGGTTTAAAAGTTTTTTATTTCTATAATTATAAATATAGTGAATCTGGTTAAAACTAAACATATTTTTAAGGTCCGTCTCTACAATGTGCTTTATTTACATATTGTCACTTTAAATGCAATCCACGTAAGGATGTTTTTTTCGAACACGGGCACTTCGACAAACTATCTGCATCACATGTTGCCTGGTTGGTTGATGCTTCACTTGAGGGTTCCCAGATATATATTGTATAGTATCTGTAAAGCAGACCATATCAAGGCAGAGCTTGTAATAGCACTACCTGTATGTCTTTAACCCAGCTAGTTTAGAATGAGAATCTGTTCAAATAAAAAATAATGAAATGTGACCATATGCTGCTAAGGAGTGCATATCAAGAACCACCAATACTCATATGATGGACCAAAACAAGTCTCGCAATACACTGTGAGTGTGTGTTAATGAAGCATGGTTTGCTGAATGCTACATTTCCTTCACTGTCACAGGTGGGTTAAAGATAGCCAGTGTTTTACAGCCACAACAGGATGCATTAACAATGATACAGGCACTATTTACATGGAGGCTTCAAGGCTGCACTTCATTACACCCCTGATAGTAAAGGCATACAGTATGTGCCCAATATGAGTTTACGATTTGCTGCTCGCACAGCCACTCCAACATGATGGTAACATGAACATAGTTTGTAGGATTGATTCAAAGCCTGTTGCACATTCCATTTACACAACATACTCATATACTTTTTTAAACTATTTTGCTCACAGGTGCAGCGAGCAGAATATGTGTTGTGTACAGCATTACAATGAGGCGTGTCTTATAAAGTTTATAGTACAGTTTGCTGTGTATGCTGTATATTTCCCGCATTGCACATTAAAATACTTAAATATATAGAGCTTTCACACATGGTTTACTCAAGTACTGTACAGGATTGCCTCACCCATCACACACCAATGGTGGTGTCAGTGACACAGGGCACCATCAAACAAATCAACACTTAGCCAGGAAAAAGTAAGGCTTGAACCAGTGACCTTTTGGTTTCCAGGCGACCCACTCTAAATCCTGTAAAATAAGACACATAGACTAAACCATGCATATCTATGGAACTGTTCAATGTTTCACAATTCAAGCCTTGAAAAATAACAAACCAATGTTGTTTAAATTTTCAGATTCATAATCCAGTTTTTACATGAATCTACTAATACAGGAACTAACCTGTCTGAGCTGTCCGCTGCATCTAATTAACAGCAAACACACACTGCATATTAGCCTATTGGAGAATGTGAATTACACTAGAAAGCACTGAAACATCTGTCCTGCCAAGACTTAATGCATATCGTCAGACTTCTCGCTGAAGGTTAACAATTCAGACATCATTGTGGAGGGGAAGGGATGCACTTCTGAGATTTTGACTGTCTGACTGTCTGAAGCTTTTGTGCTTGCTATGTCCCAAATACTGTAATACCTAAATAATATTTAGAATATACTTGTGCATATTTTCTGTAGAGAATATTATATTTTTCTCTTAGAATGTGTAAGCAAAGCAATGCGGTTGGATGACGGTTTTCTTGAGGTAACACCACAGACACAATAGAGTCAAATTGGAATATGTATCAAACAGACATGTTTGGTCCATGTTACAATGGGCTTCAACTCCTTTTATTGAATGTGTATGTTGTGGTTTTGTGAGACATTAACTCAACGTTGACATGCATCACTATGTTCTGGTAGAAACTAGTAGGTTTATTCTTCTCGGTAATCTTTATGGTTCGTTGATGTTGTTTCACACCTATGAAAATACCTGCCTATACCCACGCCTATGCCAGACTGTATGTTGACTCATGTTACAAGCTACACAGACTCTACGTCTGTGTAGCTTGTTTTTCCTTGCAATTTGAAATATAATGTGCAAATTAAGATATGATGCAATGGAATAGCCTCATACTCATATTATTAATATAATAACTACTGTAACTAATAACTAATAACTCATATTAAACTGGAATTGGTGTGAAGTAACAAAGATTAAATGGGATAAAAACATTAAAGCAGAACTAAAGACTCAAACTACTATACAACTACAATTCTACAATACCAACCAGTCATGTTGCAGAGATACTGCACGTTGGTCTGAGTAAGCTGTATTGAGATGCTATAAAAAATACTTTTGGTATAATGTGTCCAGAATGAATCACGTTTGCACCATTTCATATCATTAAACATTTTGAATGGACTAAACATTTTTGAAAAATTGAGCAACATGTATTTAGTTGCCTAGTAAACAAACAACTTAGAAATAATTAACTTTAGCTCAAGAAGCATATTTCCTAATACAGTACATACAGTAAAAATGGTCAACATCAGATGTTATGGGCAGCTATAGTGAAGGTCTCAATAGAGGGGAGTTAAAGTACATGGGCTTACTTGGCTTGGTTGAATGGCAGATATGTTGTATTGAACAGGCTGCAAAGGTCTGCAGGCAAGGCATCATCATGGCAACAGTTAAAAGTCCAGGATGACTGTTGGAGAGGAGGAAACAGTGGTGATGTCGATGCTAATGGTCAGCTACACTTGAGGACAAACCTTGGCCACGAGGGAAAGTGGATCTTTATTAAATATTTATTTTACCTTTATTTTTCCAGGAAGTCTCATTGAGATCAGAAATCTCTTTTACAAGAGAGACCTGGCCAAGGTGGCAGTCATACGGAAACATAACATATTAAAACATGTGCTCACACATTCATGTGATTGACAGGTAAGGTAGATTTGCCAGACCAATCAGGGAAAAGATGCATGATTGGTCAGAAATCTTCAGGCACTGTGAAAAACCAGAGTCTCACACTATTTGACTTGCTGATAGCTAACGCATGTCTATGATACTGTATATCTAACTATTACACTAAATGTACAGCTCATAAAATCTTACATGTACCTACAGCTCATTTTATTGCTTGAGCAATTGAAGAAAATGCCATAATAAATACAGTCACGGAGTATATGTAAATTTGGTAATTCAGCAGATGCATTAATCCAGAGCCATTTTAGTGAGTACATTTACAAGTATTAAGGAACAGATCAGATGCTTGGTTTAAACCCCAACATGCACTTGATGTCTATACATACAGTATAAAGGGCATGTTGGTGTTTGAGCCAAGCACCTTATGCCTGGGAGTCAAACACCCTAACCAATAAACTGGCCTTCCACCACCCACTGAATAAAACTAACATAGATGATTAGCAAGCCATCAAAATTAGCAAAATTGTGGCTCATTAAATAATGGCAAAATAAACTGAACGACAAATACTACATTTCCTCAAGCTTCGAGAGGAGTGCCCATTTTTATGCTCGACAATGTGTTGACTGTGTCTTTAATTGGGGGAGGGTTGGCTTCACCGATAATGGCTGGAGAAGAGAAAGACAGCTGTGTCATTAGAATAATCAGGGCTCTAAATGAGCTTTTGATGCCGTGTGTCCGACAGGTGTAGGGGCAAGATAGGGGAGGTAAAGGTTCCTGCAGCATGCTCCTGCTTTGTTTACTCTCTTTGTCTGGGACAAAAGGGCCATGTCATATTTGCCGTGATTGATGCAGCGGCAGAATAATAGTTAGAGCGTATTTACATGAATCCCTGGTGGGAAGGCTGACACGAGTAGGCCTCTTTACGTAGTCATTATTTGTCCTGCACACTCCCAGGTACATTCCAAGCCGGCACACTGGCACAGCCCAGTGTGATGAAATCACTTTACCTTTGTGACAGTGATTCACTGTGCCGGCCAGCCTTCCCAATACACCCTTCCACATACCCTTCAACATCACACCGATGTTACCAGCCGCTTCTCTGCTCTCACTCTGACTGTTAAGGAGTGATGGTGGAAACAGTGTTTCCACCATTTTAGCACACTCTTTCCCCTGCCTCACAAACACCAGCCTGCTACAATTTTGAATTGCTAATGACAGAAGACGTTCTGAAGGGAAATCATATCAGCCTACTTGACAATGAAGAGTGTTATAAAAGGCAATACGGTGCTCTTGAGTGATCATTGTGGACATCTTGTTGACAGCACCTTTAAAAGCAGAGAGCTGTGTTCTGATGGCACCAGATGAGCTACTGAGTTTGGGCTGATCTGAAGAACAATGGAGTGGATGTTGTGTTCTATAGACTGAATAATGAGGTTGTGTGCTTCGCAGAGCACGCCCTCCCCCCCTTTTTGCACAAAGGCACCATCCCCCAGCCTCTGTTTCTCTTTGATGGTACTGATATGCATAAGCACACTTTCATGAACTGGAATGGTAGAGTGGTGCCTGATCCATGCCTAACGCTTTGATTACTTTGACTGTGATATTATTCACCAGTAATATCACATTATTTCCACATGGAATACAGTGATAACATAAAGTCAAAGCTGCCATTTTTTAAAACAAGTGTGCTTTAATTATGGGTTAAACTAAAGCAGACAGTACAGCTACATTAGAGGCTACAGCTGATACTCAGTACTGTATGCTAAAATGGTTCATGCCTATCACTCAAGAAATATAAAAACATTTCTTAACCTTTTTGTTACAACAGGGGCGCACTAGCCCATGGCTCCTGAGTAGGGAAAGGGCATTCATTCTGTTTCAATCTGTTTTAATGGCTGCCAAGCCACATAGGGAATATGATTCATGTAGAGCGAGCACAGTATAGTTGAAACATGAATGCTGTCTCTCTCCATCCCTGAAATACCATGGCCTTGACTAGATTCCCATGGCTATAATTAGATGCTGTGGTGCTGAACCCAAGGTGAATCAATGTCTTAAACATCTCGTTCACTGGTTGGGTACCAAAAGGCTATGTTTTTTTTCCTTCTCACTTCATTTGGTGTGGATCAGAATGAGCTTCACAAACAGTCGTTCTGTGTTGTTGTGCATTGCTGGGAGGCTTGGTGGATGTAGTCTGTGTTGTTCTGTTCACAACAGTGTTCATTGTATGCAGAAATGCCAAACCTTGGCCTGTCCTGCAGGGTAACTGTGCACTTAATCAAACTAATGATTTGCCAATAATAACAGCACGGATGGCTTGTGCAGACCTAATGGTGCCAGTTTCAATAGAAGGCCAGAATTGAACAACAGCCAAGCAGTGTTGGTCATCATTGTATAACCATTTTAACATACTACCTAAAAATCTATGTCCACATTTATTAACGCCTCATTGCACACAACTCAAAATATCTCCATGCATCCACACGCCACTGCTTATGAACAGATAAGTGGTACGTTCACCAAATATTTCTGAGGTAATTGTGACTGTAGTGTGTTTTATACCAGCAAAACTACAACAGAGGTAGTAGCTATTAATAAAATAGACCTGGAACACATTATTCTGTCTATACAATTCTCGGCTATAGCACTGCTGTGTTTAAGTAAACTATTGCATATGAATAGCATACTTATTCAACTGCTTGGAGATTAGGAATTGCATGGTTCCTCTCCAGAGATATATTTGCTCCATTTAAACAAAACTCAGGGTAGATCCACACACTCAGCAGCCATAGTGTTGATCAGCTGTTTAAGGTGCAATTTATGGAGGCTTAAAACTCTTTAATTGACGCCTTCTCCCAGTGTTGAATAGTTAGTCTCCAGAGTAATCAATATGCATTAAATCTCATCTCTCATTGTGAATATTAGCCTTGCTATAAAAGCCACCAAGAACAAAAAGACAAGCCGTTCCCTCTTTACAAATACTGTGATTAAAAACAGGGACAAGGGACATCTAATGCAAATACCATTTTTTGTGCCTGCTATAATTGCTTATGTTTGTCAATTTGCTAGTCACTTGGTATGTCGTGATTAAAACATATACTTTAGTTTCTTTGACACATTTCCAGAGAGACACATCACCCATGAATTAAACATTTCAGATAGTCTTGCCAATTTCTACTTTTTCCCTGTATGCACATGAATACTGTATGAGCAAGTTGTACTAGAAGAGGACAGAGCGAATGAATTTGTGATTAATAGAAGAATAATGGAAGTGTAATAGAAATTACGATTTGAACATTCATAATCTGCTTCTTCTCTTTGTTCAAATACAAATGCTTCAGGCTCCAATTTTCATTTTCACTTTGAATAATGAGACGGTAAATTGAAGTGCTGGGAAGGAAGAGAAGGGAGGGGAAATATTAGGTAAGAGCTGAAAGCTATTCTAAATGTGCATTTCTTCTCATTTTAAACAGTAATGTGTTTGACATAGATGGATTCAACATGTTAAGTGTTACACAGTACTCTGGTAAGTGAATGTATAAGGGCTACATTATGTTTCTGTCCTGCTGCCAAGCCTGTTCATTTATGGAAGGGTAGACTGAGGTGTGTCTTTCACAAAGAGTTGCCGTCTATGGCTTATGTATGTACCGTATATGAGCCATGAGACGGATGTATAGTGTAATGTCACTCATGTCACATCCACTATGGGGAGCATGGCTGAAGGCATACAGTATATTGCTTTCATTATCTGGGCGAATTTCAATAGTGAAATAGAGCTCTGCACTGAGTGACCACAGTCCCTGTCCACATATAGCAAGAGTTCATCTAGCCAGGCAATTGAAACTGACTAAAATGTAATTATATCATTAGAAGGCATCTTTATCTCGATAGTGAGGTGAAATTGAGTTTTTCCTTATTAAATATACATTTCAGATTTAATTTGCATAACCTCCTGCCCCTTTGTAAGATGATACAATTATAGTATAACAAGTATATATTTAATCCCTTATTATAAAAAGGGATAGTCCAAATGATAAAAACAAGTGTATAATTATTAAGATATATGGTAACTATTTAAACACAGAGTAGATGGAATAATCATAGTACACTATGAATGTTGTTTATTGATTTTGGGTCTGCTTTCCCAAGCTTCAAATAATACATGATCATCTGGTAGTACCGCAAGTAATACCCACAATGATGCATATCCACCATGACCTTCTATTTCCGAGCTAGTGAAACAGCTTCACCTGCAATAATCTGCAAGGGGCAGGAAGGGTTTTTTTCTCTGGTAAATACAATTACCCAGGCGTATTAAGGCCATATCAATTAAAACACATTTTACGGAGCTGGGGGAGGGGGTTAACGTTCCAAGATAATAATCAGATATTTTTTATGGCCATAATGGCCCTAATATTCAGTCGTATAGAATCGTTATCAGCAAAGGGTGACATAAAATAATCAGAGGCAACTATAGCCTAGGGGTGAACCTCCCCTCCACACACACACACACAAAATGCAAGCAGTCTAGCCCGCCAATATGCATATCCTCTGTGCATAATCACTGTTCAAAATCGACACATAATGACACATTGTTTTATGTTATGTCAGAATGTACCTGAATCATTAGCTAATTCTTATTCCACACAAAGCAAGATGTTTACATTGGTTTGTTCAGGTATGTTTAATGACCACTCTATAAGTCTTTAATTATATATATATATATATATATATATTCTCAAATTCTCCTTACGGAAAGTTCTGCATGTCTTGCCAAGTGTCTCATCACACTTAATTACAATCAAGTGTCGCCATTTTTCATATCATATTGCATGGAAAACTGCAACAGACTGCAGAATTAGCATGCAATAAAATCACTTGAAATCCTCCAAATAACCATATTCCACACAGATGTTAATACAGTGTAAGTGCTGAGAAGCATCAGTGGTGGACACGAGGCCAGCAACAATAATGGTTCAACATACCTCATTTAACCAGGCCAGTGATTAGATCATAAGAAATGTCATATAATAGCACAGGGGCATGTATGTCTGTGTGAACCTTCTTCTCTAGGCTGCAATAGCTAGAAATGGTCTCCGGAATGGCATACATTCCACACCAGCAGTTTTTATTTTGTTACTTATGTGATATAAATTACCCCCGCTGACATATTCATAGTATTTATAACCATGTATTTTCCAGATAACCCGAAACAAGTCTGGTAATAGGAACCATATATTTCTGACATACATACAGTGGTGACAAATGAAACATCAGATATGAAATTTCCATTGGGACTTTCATCCATTCCAGGAATGGTACAGTATACATGAAAAGAACATTTACTTGGCTAAGTGAATAGGTATAGCAGAGGAAGGCACATAAATACATTGCATCCTCATAACCAGTCTGATTAGGAAAGGCTTTTATGGTGAAACTAATATATGCCAAAATTGTCATTGTTACAGCTAACTCAGTTTACACTGACAAAGCATTGTATAGGATCATCATCAAAACGTTACCAAAGTTTTCTGTCTATTGTCATTGATCATTAGCCTCATGATACCATTCTGAGATTTGTGAGTTCCAGTTGGATTTTGCTGTGGATATCAGTCCAAAAGCAATTTTCATAAAGGCAGTGATAACTTCCATGACTGCTAACTTACACAAATAGACTAACAAAGAAAGTGCAACGTCAGTTATGGCGCTTGTCTACTGCTGGTACCAGCTCAACTCTAATCGCCTCACCTCTGAGTTAAACAGCATAGTATCAGGTCTACTTGAATCTACTCGCTTTAGCATTGGCTTTTTCAACTGCAGATAGTACCCACTCAGTTGTACCTGGACATTTTGACTGGAGAGGTTTAAATTGATCTGAATGTGACAGATTTTTCCGGTCAAAGTCGGACAAATACCGAATAACGGAAATGCTTGCTAAGGAACTGACTACGACTAATTGCCAGTATGCAAACCGTAAGTAAAAGTTTAATGTTCAACATTAGCAGATTACCAAATCTGTAAACCTATCTTTTGATACAGTAATTGGTAGGGTACTGTATCACAGACACAACTGGAGTCATATGCATAGACCTATATAATAACAGTCATATGCCCGTAGGCAAGATGGAGTATCAAGAGCATGACGTGTACTGGGCACAATGGACATTAATAACTATATTAATTATATTAATGTAATCTATTGTTCAATAACAGTAAACCTATTATAAATAAGATATTTAATGTTTGGTTGATTTACTTAACCTAAGCATTGCTTGTTGATAAAGACAAACTCGCAGGTATACCGAAAATGTATTCCCTGCTGAAAATATATTGCAGTTTTTTGGAGCACAAGTTACAGATGCTTTTATCTTGATTAATATTCAGATAAAAATTAAAATAGACCATGTCTTTGCTTACCTTTTTTAACCGAATAGCCTATCGCTAATTGTGTAATGTGCTAGCAGGTATACTAGCCTGGGCTAATCTGTCTAAAAATTCTGTATCAAAGCAGTACCCACCAAATCGTTAGGCTGTTTTAGGACAGTTCAGTTATGCCGGTACTGTAGAATCAGACCTCTATGACAACACACGAGTAATATGGCCTACAAGTTAACATTTGACAACACTGTCACATAGATGAGATTGTAGAGCAAGTGGGCAGTGGGGGTAAAAATGTTTGGTCTATGAATGCGCGAGAGGGAAAAGGAAGCGGCTGCTGGTGTACTAGAATGACTCCTTTAATATACTGTAGAATATCATGGATTCCATTTTTATAATCACATTACAATAAAATGAAATACGATAATAATCCTGGTTTCAAATCATATATTGTAAATGTAATATATATTTCATTCTGGAGAACGCTTGTTGATATTTAACAAAAGACACATCTCCCTTCTATGCCATGGAGTGCCCCCTTAGATACTCTGCCCCACACATTGGAAATGCATAACAATGCCTAAGATATTGTTGTTGTATGCAGTCTGCAGTCTACAGTCTACATTACTTTGTTTATAATTTACAGAGCCAGGGCTGTGTAGAATTGCTATATAATTTTTTCAGCATGCACAGAGAATATTACTATATTCGACCGCCAGGGGATATTTGCGTAAATAAGTGTTACACAAATATTACATATATAATAATATAACACTATTAATTGCGCTAATTTATCTAATTATTCCCATAACCAGTTTGTAGTTGATACAGCAAATACATCTTTACAGAGATGTTGTTTGTTCTTTTCAATTAAGTTATAGAATATATTTCTGATATAACTGCAGAGAAGACAAATCTTATCTTGCAAATAATTGCAAATAGCTGCGAATGGCAAGCAGAAGACATATGTTGATGTTCGAGATATCAGAATGGTATCACAAGGCTACATAATGGCTCTATTGTGACACGTTCTGTTGAAATACTTTAAAAAACTTTAAAAGTAAATATAAACATTGATTAAAGAGAGTTTGGTTTATGAGACAACATACTCACCTTGTTGTATTGATTACAGTTAGTTACAAACACATTCCTGACTGATTTCTTTCTGCAGATTAGCCTACATTGTTTAGCTAATGAACTCTGATTGTTTGTGTTTGAGAGTTTCTTTGACAATGTTTATGTCAGTACAAGTGTGGGCATGCCTGTTTAAACCCCTTTGCAAGGTAAATTAAGAATAGCTGGCATACACTGTAATATGATTGTCCCCAGTGGCTACACCCACACACTTGTTATATTTTCAAGCACATTCATTTTTTTTCCAATATTTTGAATAAAACAACATTCCTATTATGATCACAATATCTCAGAGAACAAGTTGATTTCATATACATCCCACATGCATTTTAGCATCTCACAGCAGAGTGAACCGTTCACTTTAAGCAAAAAACTGCTCGACTTTTAAAAGAGCTGCAGTTGAGTGTGTTTGGCTTTGAATAAACCCAAGGCAAAATGGGGAATTTATTAGCAACACACCCTGTTCACCATTACCTTCCCCATAATGCTATTCCACTTTTTTATGAGACTGTTGACCTGACAGGGACTTGGTGGAAAATGTGAATGCTTGGGGCTGGGATCGCCTTGCATAAGCACATTTCCCATTAGAACACCACTGAAGGGCAAGCTGAATTTGAACTCTGTGTGAGTAGTTCTGTAAAGCATGGAAATATTTTTTTGAGAACCGGTCTTCAGCGATATATCAGGTCTCTTGCTGTTTGGCATGCTTAGGGTATAACATGATTTAAAAACATAGTTAGACAAAACAAACCAGAAGACATATAATTGTGTGATAGCTACTGTAAGTATATTGGTTGTTGGTTAAGTCTGCAAAATAGGAACAGGAGACCCCTCCTCTACCCATCGTCTTCATTCCCTCATGGTTAATTGAACAGAATAGTTTAGTGTGCAATTAATTATGATGTGCTGAGATGATGTATGGACCTGACAGGGCATTGTGGGTAATAATAGGAGAGATTTATTTACTAGCTCCGTGTAGGCTTCTCTCACCCCTGCAAAATTAATACATTCTCAGCTTCAAATTATGGAAGAAAATAGGAAGGATATTGTGTCAGAAGCATTCATATGCAATACGCTCGGGAACACACATACACAAATGCTCTTGCACACACCCACATACGCAGCACCCACACAATCAAAAGCAAACAAATGTGTGAAAGCACATACACATAGAGGGAATCAATGTTGTTCTTGTAGGGAAATTGTAAATGTAAAGCGTCAGAAATGAATCATGCTAATGGCATAGCTGACAGTTGTGTTCAATATTATTATTTCAAGCGACTAAAAGATTGATTACATAACCTGCTCTTTATTTACTCTATGGAGAAAATATATTACCCTGCAGTGTTTTGTATGAATACAAAGTTTGAAAAAATAACACATAGTTATAATGAACAGAGGAGAGAAAGATTACATGTATGCTGCATGCTGTAATTCATTTCAAAATGCTTGGATCTCATTTAAAATCTAATCACATCTACCAAACAATAGAGCTCCTTTAGAAAATAAGTATTACTTGGAAAATTAAGTGTAGACACAGTTTTCTTCTGGCTCCTAATTATGTGTGTTAGTTAGTTAGTTAGTTAGTTAGTTAGTTAGTTAGTTGCTAAAAATAGCTACTGTAGCTATAACCTCTGTTCTACAAACTGTTCTGCTATGTTTTTTGTGTATTGCATTTTATCTTTCTAGAAAGCTGAGACATCCTATTGGACTAGCCAATTAATACCGTATAGGTTTAATATTATCCAGGTATTTAATAATAACTAGTAACTAATTTGAACAACTATTATTATTAATTATTATTATTATTATTATTATTATTATTATTATTATTAATAATTAACTATTAATTATTTGTAACAAAGGTTTAATTATGATCATTTTCCAGCATTCAGAAATCACACTTCTCATCAGTTCGTTCTTTAGAAATGTCTTGAATACAGCCGTGGAGATTGTGTTCACTGAAGCCAACTAAAAATGGTAATACATAATGAACTTGCTCAAATGTGTTGGCCATTGGAAGAACTGCATACCGTTTTAACCACTTCAGTATTTGCTTCATATCTGAGGAATGACGATATCCACTTTGCTTTTGTTACCATCTGCAGTGTATAACGATCATCATGATGCAGGTGGGAGTTTGAACGACTGCAGATGTCGTTGAACAAGCCTATTAAAAATAGCAAAATTACTCTGCCTGCTAAAGTGACATTTGCATTTGGGTGTGTTAGTGTTCACTTTGCATGGAGGCCAGTGCGTGTGCAGTTTAATACAGCTGGAGGCTTTAGCTTAGAGGGACATATTTCATCTTATGTCTATTTGATTGATGTGTTTCCTATTGAGACCCCAGCTGCTTCTGCAACACACTATAAACCAGTTTGACTGAATTTCTGAACTGATTTTTACATAGTATTTGTTTTCAGATAGATAAAACTGTACAAAAATATTACTAATTGCTTGCTACTAAACATCTTTTCTCAGGCTTCCTCAAAAACTCTTCAATGTAGAAACATACAGGCTCTATGCCAGATTCCTTCATTGCTACATAAATTAAACAAATCCCTGCTGTGTTGGAAATGATGTGGACATGGAAAAGGATGATATTAGTTCTCCACCAGGAATAGGTCTAAATACCAGGAAGCTTGTAAAAGCTGGTATGTTTGGACCACGCTGAGCTTGTTCACCAAGAGTAGGGCAAAGGGAGTAAATTAAATCTCGATGCCACCGGAGCCTAATAACAACTCCATAATTTCTCACAATGGAAATTAAGCAGCAAAAGATTATATAATTCTAACGCAACAGTAAACAGCACTTTATGAGAACCATTTAGTGCAGTTTGCCATGGGGATTTGTCTGCGATTCAATCCAAACACTGTGTAATGTGTAAACATGTGGCTGAAATTAAAACCATTTGGCTGACAAGGGTTTTTGATCCACTTCAGTGATTGAGGTCATCCCTAATATAATTTTAAAAGACATATTTGTGTATGTCAGGAGTTTTACCTCATGCAATTGAATTTCAATTGAAAGGAGAGAAACACCAGCCTATTAATTGTATATGCACCAGCATGTGTGCTGGTGTATGTTGCACGGGTTACTGGGTCTCCTCCTATGTACACTCTACCATAAGAGCACAGACTGTGCGTGCATGCTTGAAATCTGCATGTGTGCATGTACTGTATGTAAACATAAGGTAGCCTGAGCCTCTTCTGTCCATTAGCACTATGTCATATACTTTAAGCAACTAATGCTGAACGTCTGATGCATATGCCATAATCATGTTAGCACTGTCAGGAAGTGGGGTATGGTAGTAGATATTTATTGGTATTGTTAGCACTTTCTCTCACAAGACTATACATAATTCTGGCACGACAATAGTGCAGTGCTTTACTTACTGATGTCATTATTTCATTTTCTGTTAATTATAGCCTAATTGTTTAACACATTTATTAGACAGGCATCCAGACAACAGCCAGACTTGCATACTTTAGTCTCCCAATGAATTCCTCAGTATACGTTTAATGTCTGATTTGCTCATGACATCGTACATATCAATCAACATACCTCTTCTGTCAAATAGGCAGGGCTTGACGCAGTTAGCCAACGTTGTATCCAAGACTTTATGGAAGGAAATGCTGGCAGTGTGAGATTAGACATGAGGTAACAGCACCGAGAGTGAAAAATACTTCTTATGAAATTGTAAACGTGAACAGGTTTAATGGCCCTATATAGAATCGTTTGTGAATTGCTAATGTCTGTGAAACCTCTTCGTAAAGCACCTTTAAAAATGACTTTTCCTTGCAAGTGTTGTAGTCGGCCTACTTGAGTTCTCGGTATCCACAAAATCCACAAATATGTGTTTTTAACTTGTGATTTGTAAACGCCTATCAACAAAAATATGCAGAGATTTGTACACATGAATAAATGTTTGCACATATATGGATACAAATTTACACACAAATAGTTTTTTGCACATTTCTGGATTAATTTCATAGCACCACCATGGCGTTTTTGGAAAAGGGGTTAACTATGCCTGGTTACTGGTGTTACTTACATTAGCTGCTTGTAGCAGTTGTGTACATGCCGTCTCACATTAAAGCATCTAGTTAAATTAGTGACACATAGACAATGTATTAACCCCCTACAGGAGAACAAAGCATGTCTCCTTTAACTGGATGAATTGATTGACATTGATTATTGGTCACTACAGACAATAATGTTACATTCAATTATCATTTTGAGCATTTGCTAAATATTAGTTTAACATTATATATAGCCTCATCCAGCTCCAGAGGCACTTCAAATTCATTCATTTGTTTCTAAAGATTAAACCCATGCACATAAAATATATTGCTAGGAACTTAACATTGTACTGCATGCACCAGCTAGAGTCATGCTGTATGCTAGTTAGCATGCAAGCCAAAGTGCTCTCTCCTTGGTATTGGCATTGATATATTATTCCTCAGTTAAGTGGTGCTTTCAAGAGACCAGCTAAGTGTGGGTACAACTATTAGAGAAAATGGCTGTGCATTACATCAGGTGACTGTGGATATTTACCCACTCTTGTTGATTTAAAATAATCATCACGGAACAACCATCAAAGACTGGCTGTCTAGTTGACAGTAATATTGTGGACCTTTAGGTAGTAGGTACCTTTACTTGTTCCTCCCACTGAAATATTGTGCTGCCAGAAAGCATATATTAAGTCGTGAAGTGGTTCCTGGCTAGGAGCTTTGCCCAAAACAACATCCAGTGTGTATTATTAACTATAATACAATGTAATCAAACAGATTTATGATACCTACACATTGAGCATACATTCTGCTGTTACATTATAAGGCTTCACAATAATGGAGAACAGTAATTTTATACATCCATTTTATGTTGGGTGCATTGTTGACACCTTGTCTTCTATTGCAGACCAGTGAATTTGATCAATGGAATGATGTGCAACTGAGATGTACTGTACAGTACAGTATAGCCACTGTCGACATGAATTCAATAAATAATTTTATGCAGCAGGTGCCAAAACCATTACCAGAATATTATCAGTATTTGAATGAGGTAGCGTCTGACTGTTCGTCAGCGCCACACGAAACCACTTCTCTCAGGCTATGTTCAAACATGATTGCTAGGAATCAGTAACCTGTGTTACAAAGTAATACCTCCGTTTAGAAAATTGCCTTTTCTGATGTAAAAGGGTTACTTTTTTTACCATGAATTTCCAAAGAATTATTTTAAATTGTGTTATATATTTTTAATTACAAGCATGCTTGCACACAGCTGCTGCATCTGACTACTGGCTGCTACTCACAATTTTTTGTGGAGCACAGAAACAACATGTGTTCTAGATTTCTGTGCTGAAATCTTCCACATTATGACTTTACAGGCCCTTAGGCCTACTGTATTTACCCTATATTTTGTATGTATTGGGTGTTCATGTCATCTGGTTCTGAGACATGATTTGATTTGCTTTGCCCACCATACTGTTGATGTGATGTATTGTTTTTTTTGCATCCATGTAGTCTGTAATGTCACAGGAAACTCTTGTTGTATATTACTGTATGTCATTAGATCAAATGACTTTGCAACATAGCTGTGACAGCAATATTTTTTGGTACATTCATTTGGCATAGAGAGGGATTTTGATTTTGAAATTAAACTAAATGTAAGGGTAATATTTTATTCCTTTTACAGGCAGCAATACCCATTCTTTTCTCAGTAATGATTCAATGCTACTAGGATTCATAAAATTCTAGACTTTTTTGCATTCTCATGGAAGATTAATGAGCTAGTCAAGTCAAGTCAAGTATATTTATTTATATAGCACATTAAAAACAACCAATGGTGAGCAAAGTGCTGTACAGAGCAAGGCAAGAAAATGCAATAAAATACAACATACAACAACAATTAAAACATAAAAGCAAACAAGCACATGTGTCTCAAGACCTAGTTGAATGCCAATGAGTATAAATGAATTTTAAGATGAGTTTTAAACGTATCAATGGTGATAGATGATCTAATAGCAAGGGGAAGACTATTCCACAGTCTCGGGGCAATAACCGAGAACGCACGATCACCCTTTGTTATCAAACGACAGAGTTAATTTGTTTGTCAAATTTTAATCCAGAATCAAAGATAAATCCCAAATTTCTTGCATGAGGGTGCACATAGGCAGACAAGGGCCCCATATGTTGTGATAATTCCTGAATAAATTTTGGAGTGCCAAATAAAATTACTTCCGTGTTACTCTCATTGAGTTGGAGAAAATTATTAGCCATCCAGCACTTAATTTCTTTAACGCAGTCAAAACGGGAGGAGTTTGTTTCTCCAGGTTTTTACGATAAATACAACTGTGTATCATCTGCATAGCAGTGATAAGGTATGTTATATTTTCGGAGAATGGATCCCAGGGGGAGCATGTATAAAGAGAATAAAATAGGCCCCAAGATCGA
>JAODTR010000018.1:6201858-6216341 GCA_025399935.1 Amblyopsis rosae
GATGGGGCCGGACCGGAAGTTGGGAGGCGGGACTAAGACCGGATGGGGCTAAACCGGAAGTTGGGAGGCGGGACTAAGACCGGGTGGGGATAAACCGGAAGGCGGGACTAGGGGCGGGATTAGGGGCGGGGCACCTGTCACTTTTGAGTTTGATGGACGGTGTATAGTGTATCTCTCTACAGCCCTATCTCTGTAAATAGTAACACTAACAAAGTGGTGCAGATCGCACCACAAAACAATATCTTAACATTTGCAATGTGTCTTCAGTTTGTGGTGGGCAGAGCTTCTGACAGAAGCAATAGGTTGTTATGTTTTGATCAACAAGCTTTCTCTAGAATGATTTACTTAGATATCCTTAATATACCTATTGATTGGGTCACCAAAACAATAGCCCTCCCTAAATTCATGAGCAGCAGTGAAAACATAAACATGGATTTATTGCATTTTAGAACAGGTGACAACGGGGCACATTGGTAATTTGAGACTAATGTTAGGGTTGCTCAAGCACACCAACATAGCATATCATCACCCCTACTATAAATAAAAAAAGTGATTATTTTCTGAAATAGGTTTTATCTATACTAACATTAGATTTGCAATGTCTGTTAGAGATGGAACAAAGAAATACAGGTATATATATATATATATATATATATATATAAAGCCTATTATTTGTTATACAGTTAAATGAGTGATTTGCACTAGGCCTACTGCCTACATGTCTCTGCCTTGGGGGTGCAGCCAGCCACACACTATTTCCATTGTCTGCACCTTTTTGTAGTTCTGTGGCGCTGATGAGCGATCGGCATTAAAATATAGCCAGTAATGCCCGCTCATATTAACACGGATGCAGCACATAACTTCAGGTAACGCGTTCACTCACACACATTAACTCTAGCTCATAGCTCCCTGGGAGCCTGGGACTGTAGCTTTCTCAATGCTGTGAAGCATGCCTGAGTTTGATGTTACATTCACCATTAGCTACCGTATTAGCATAATATTGTTCATCTCAGTAAGAGTAAGATACAGGTCTTCAATGCTTCTTGTGAACCAAACGCTGGCTGCCTTGTTAAAGTTTCTTCATGGCTCATACCAGCACGTTGTCTTTCACAGTAGCTTAATTACTTACACATTTTACACATAGCCTACAATGAAGTGCTGCTATTCTCTGACGTTGCTTCTAGCTCAGCATAGGCATTTTTTTTCACAATTCAGCACATAGTTGCTTACAGTATGTGACGTATTGCTAATGGACAGAAGAAGCTGAGAAATTGACACAGACATTTTCCATGAAAGCTATATAATTGTTAATTGTAGGCCTTGCTATAAATAGTTTGTCTGAGTGTCTATGAAGACTACTCTTAGCAGATAATGTAACACCTACACCCCAGCAGGCAATTGCTCTGTTGTTCAATAGTTGTACTATTTATACAACTCCCTCAGACAACTGCAACAGAGCTCTATTGCACGTGTACAGAAAACATTGAGTCAAATGAAGATGAACCCTATTGAGCCTGCATGTTACTCTTGACATGGTATGGTAACTAGGAAAGAATTGGAGAATCCTGTTGATTTTGTTTTTATGTTTATTGTTGTTTGGTTGGTTGGTTGGTGTTAGAAGTGACCTGGAAGCAATAGGCCTACCACTTACATTTAAGTGTTAAACTTAAATGAGAACGCCATACAGCTGAACTGCTACAAATAATATTAATTAAAGCATTGTGGAAGTGAATTACTAAGATGATCAATGTAGGTGGACAGTGTGGTATCTTCTCTGCCATGCAAAGATTGTGCTCATGAAATTAACAGTCAGATGAACATATATATTTTAATTTCTAATTGACCAATTCTCTGCATGAGCACAAAGGCATCAATGATTGTTGCTGTTGTTAAACAGTTGCTCTATGTTGCCACAGCAACAGCATTTGACAAAAACAAATGTTCAATATTAGTATTGAAGGGTCTCAGGCTTTGATAGCCTGCTACATAAGTTCAATAGTTGACATTCTAATGAATCTAAGGGAAAATGTTTGGCCAAAACAAAACAAAAACCTCTGAGAAATCTATAGGCATCAACAATGCTTTCAATACAGCCTGTCTGCCTCCTAGCTGTTTGTTTAAAAAAAAAGAACGTTCTGCTCTTACTTATATGCCACTGACTGTGCTCATTTGCATCTAACAAGATATGTTAAGAGTGGCAGACAGTCTGAATTCATCTAATTTGCTCCATAGAACCATCACAACCTTCTACAGTGCACTACAGTCCCATATCTATATTTACACTATAATATGAGGATCTACTGATTGCTATGCTAGTTCGTTCAGTGCATTTCATTCCACACAATCAGGGAAATCATTTGATTATTGATATGTCTAATGAATGTGCATTAGAGCAGGAATAAACTAAGTAGCTGCCCAATAAATTACCATTTCCAGCAGTTAACTTTAAAGGCATTTTCAATCAGTCTAATGTCTTCTGTGGCATGATGAGGCAGGGTCTGGAAGGCAATTTTAATCAATACTGCATGAGGAATACCAAACGTAGCCTATATGTAGGCTACATGTGGTACCATATAGGCTACATCCAGATATAATACAATACGAGACGTAGTACAAGATGTAGTACAAGATAACAAACGCAAACAACAGTGCACTACATGTACCACCTTACATTTCACCATGCAGATGAATCTATTGCTTATCATCAGGCCTTTCAATTTACATCATATTTTCAAATCACTTGGAGCATTTGTGGAGGGCATTTGAAGGCTCTCACACAGGCAGCCCCATCTGCAGCTGATATTGGAGTGAGCATGACGGCCAACCTGTCAGTGTTGCTGATTAGCTAATTAGCCCAAAAATCTGCTGCTGATTTCTGGTTCAGCTATCACTAAATATGCAGAGTACTCCAGGAAATTTTTTTTATGATAACAATGATATTGACAATAGCATCAATATTCTTCCAGTGAATGAAAATCTCATTAGCTCAGGTTGCCTTATTGCTTGTATTATCTAAGTCACAGCCAGTATTGGGAAACTATGATTAAGCAGCACAGAGTAATGTTTCCATTCCCATACAATTCCTAGGTTGTATTAACAGCACCCGTTTGACATAAAGTCCAGTAGCCTATGTATTATGACCACATGGGTTGGGACTGTAAGGTATATCTTCAAATATTAACAATGAATATGTGAATGATATGTGAATGATATATAATGAAAACAAGCACCCACAATGCATGTGGGTCCAGGAGCAAAATCTAGGACTAGGAAGAAATTGAAATATTGCATCTTAAATTATACACAACACATTTTAATTCTGCGGTATGAATTGAGAATAGTTGAGTTCAGTCATGGGTATAACAAAATGTCACAACAACACATTATACAAAGTCAAACCTGTATTATAGGTGTCATATGATGATGATTATTATGTTGATGACATATCTCGGGGCACGTCTTCAAAAACAAGTGCTGGGCTGGACATCGACATCCAGATGGCTTGGTTCAACCAACCATCTGAAGGCCAAACATCAAACAGCCCAAACAAAACAGATAATTGTCACAAGCTCAGCGTCTCACATACCTCAGGACTCACACGGAATGGAACATTGTAAATTATAAGATGTAAAGTGACATTGTGTGTTTTTACAGTTAGTACCAAAATATGGCCATCTGTTCAGTGTGTTTTATCAGTTAGAGTGTCGATTGTTGTTCAACATCAATGGAACCCACAGTTTTTGTGATTGGCTGTAATGAGGAGCCACTTCTCATACTGTTTTGCCTCAAGAAAACATAGTTAATAACCCACTTGTTTTATTTTTTCGGTACCGTAACAAAGGCACCAAATTGGGATTTGAAATCAGTTCAAGAGGTAATCCAAATCCTCATGTAATGGCAAAAATATGAAACAACCCTCTATTTCAATAAAAACCAACAAAAGCCAATCAGTCTTCCTTCAACCATATTGTGATTATGGGGAAGTGTTTCACTACCCAGAAAGAGAAAGCCAGACTAGGTGATTTCAGCAGGGAAAGCAAAAAAAAAAGGGAACTTTGGACTCGATATTCTGGAATTGGCTTTGATGGATGACAAATACTCTTTACCTAAATAATATTTGCTGAATTGCCGCCGTCGTTTTTTGTAGGCATTTATGATAGGACAGTCATGCAAGGTGCTAATATAAACACAGCCAAATCAAGACAAGTGGGAAATATAATTGACAAAAAACACATCTTAAAGCAAACTATACTAGCTGTTCACAGTTCCAAAATATGTTTGATGGGGGGTAATTGCCTTGGTGGAATAGAAAACTTACAAACAAAAGTGTTCAAAGGCTCTTTCATATGTTTTCCATTGAAATGTTAGTGAATATTCTGTCACCATGCTTTTGAAGTGATTGCTGAGCGAGCAGTTCAGAGAAAGGTTCTTTGTCGCTGTCTTCATTGTGCTTTGCTGACCCTGTGCTTTTCCAAAGAGCAACATCCCACACCTCCGATTAATGCCTCATTAGACGTGATGCTTGCTGTGAGCTGGGTGGTGAGCTCGTATTTTTAGACACAACTCCCGCAACCAAACTTTCACGACGGAGAAGTAGTTAAGGAGCCCAAATCTGGAGACAACATCCCCTTTTCTCACACCCTGCCTGTTGTATGGAACCAGGGGCCACCACAGGGTGTTGTGATTTCTAATGTAGCTTATTATGAATTATTTATGAAGAGCTGTCCTCCATTCACTAATAATGTAAGTTTATTGCTCTAGTGTAAATGAAACAAATGATGCTTACTATTTTAGCATGAACACATAGCCATGTATTTTTCAGTGGGGTAATCCACCCCCTTTTAAAATATTGATTTATTTAAGTGGCTAGATGTAAAGTATGTGGTGAAAGGTATATACATGTATTTGGTTACTTTAACAGCTACAGTGAAATAATTATTGTTTCTATAGTTGTCCAGCATGCAACATGACAAATGTCGTAGTGCAGATGTTAAAGGTAAACTTGAATTTACTATTGATTTGTTTTCTCCCTCTACATGAAGCCCGTTGGGGTGGGGGAAACAAAATAATGTGATAATGTGCCAGTACATCAGTTATCTTCTATTTCCGTGCACTGGCTTGTTTATTATTATGCTGTGTAACTGCGTCTCAGTTTCATTTTTTAATATACCAAAATAAAGTTCTCATTTATTCTCCTCCCCAGTTCATGTGCTGACTTAATTATCTGCCCGTTGTTGTGTGATTCCTCAGAGGCGCGGAGCGATGTGGAAAATCTCCATTTCTCTTCTCTCAAATGATGATATCAGGATTCTCATTTGACAGCATTACAGGTTACCACAGCCGCATGTCTTTGTCATTTCAGAGAGAAATCCAAGAGAGAAATCCATGTCTACTGAAGGGGTTTGGCTTCGGAGACAAGCTGGGAATGAGGGTGGAATTTGTTCTACCTGAAATAAAACTACCAGTTTGATAGCAAGTCAAATTAGAGGTTTGAGTGGGAATTCTCATTATTGCAGGGTACTTCATGTGATTGAGAACAACTGTTTCAACATAAGCTGCCTTTTAGAAAAAAACCCTCTTCTTCCTAAATATATTCTAGCATTAAGTAGGTGTCCATACAATTAAGTGGTAAGAGAAGAAGGTACAGTAAATATAAAATGTAGTGAATTTTATAAAGATCAATATAATACTTAATGGACTGCATTTATATAGCGCTTTTACCCAAACCACTTTACAGTATTTTGCCTCACATTCACCCATTCATTCATACACTGATGGTGATTGCTGCCATGCAAGGTGCGACCAATCACCGGGAGCAGTTAGTGGGTAGGAGGTTGGGCATCTTGCTCAAGGATGCTTACAGGTATGTCAACACTGGTGTTCGAACGCACAACCTTCCGGCTGGAACCGCAACACCCAGCCCAACACCCAGACCACTCAACCATCCTGTACCCATACTTCCTCTGTTGATATACAGTATATTGATTGGCTGGTGGCAGGTGACTGAGTGAAGCAAAGGCATTGCATTGCCCTTCTGACGAGGTTATACTGAGAAATAGATAAGCCATCGCTGCTTTCCTCAATACTCAACTGTTGGTTGGCCACTATAGAGTACAACATTACAGTACAAAATGCATTGATACAAATATGTTGGCTCGGATCATTTAAACAGCTGTTTCTGTGTTTGGGGCAACGTCACTCCATCTGTTACTTGAAGAATATTGTATAACACTGTTGGTGTACACATGGAGATGAAATTCCTATATTTACATGCATTGCACACTCTTATTCTTCTATTATTAAACATATTGACCATATTCATAACAGTTTGTCCTTCCACAGTATACAAGTGACATCGATTTGAAGTGGTAAATGTTATGTTGTTCATTAACAATAAAAAGGAAGTGTGTAACATTTCTTATAAGGAATTAGTTGAAACAACGTGTGTTAATGTGTTAAGGACTTTTGTATTGTGTAGTAGTTCAATGCAAGTCTAGCAGTTTTCTTGTAACAATTGTTCTGCTGTCCTGTTTTATCACGTCTAGTTTTTCAGGCAATAATGTCACATTTTCTTGAAAGAAAATCACAACAGTGAAGCTGAATAATTTCCTTTAGTGTTTGAAAGCCATATTCAACATCCACCAACCCCTGCATAACCTTCACGTATAAACAGAGCCGTCCGCAGGGAGAAAGCTTGAGCAGTGCCAATCATCTGCAGCAGTGGACTATGTTAGAGAACATTAGAGAAGTCAAATGTCTTTTCTTCCATTGTGATGGTTAAACTGATCTTGACAGCCAGTCATAGAGTGGTGAAGCTCCTTGCTGCCTTCGCTGCCCCCCAAATCTATCAAATAAAGCAGAGAAATCTTTGAGGTGTTGATCTGAAAGAAGTGGCCCTGAATTTGTCTCTAATCCACCCAGTCCCCCCCCCACTCAATTCTCAATTCTAAAGGGCAGGCCTTACCAATGCACCACATCATTCTCTTCTTCTTTTTCTTCTTCTTCTTCGTCTTCTTTTCTTTTCTTTGAGGGGAGGGGGGTCCTTGGTGGTCATTTGTCGTGCGATTAGCGGTGAAAAAACGAATATGAATTAAACAGAAGTAACAGCATGATGACTGACCTGGATGTTGGTCGGGTCTGGGTGTGTGTGCTGGGGGGATACTGATCCAGCCAGCCAGCCATGCTCGCCAGGAGCCAGACAATGGAGCCCATCACCCCTGATACGGCTTGACAAGTGAATGACATGCTGAATGGTTGCCATGGGAACAAATGTGTCGACTTGTATGCATGCATATTCTGTTGTGATTTTTCCCCCGAACCCTTCCCCCTCCTCCCCTCCTTCCCCCATAGACCTGTTTTTTATTGCTGAGAACATTTGACTAATGGTTTAGTAACTCCAAACACCATGCAGAATGGGGAGCCCATCTTTCTGCAGATTCACTGGACGTTGTAGCCCATGTTAATGTGTCACATAGTATTTATTAGCACAACTAGAGCTTAGGACACAATGGGATCTGTCTGAAAACACAGCAGTACATTAGTTCACAGTAATAACAATAGTTTGCTGGATAATGACATGATATGTTATGCGATACTCTCAACAGCCCTAAAGGTAAAATCATAAGTTACTACTGCAGTTAGTTTATACATTTAGTTGTCTTTAGCATTGTTTGATCAAATCAAATTTGTCTTTTAATGTATTATGTTGGCACATGTTCTTTTGTATACAAATGCTATGTAGTGCAGCTGTTGTGTGCCCATCATGTCCATGCTGGTTAATGTTTAGCGTGTGCTGGAGACTCTTATCACTAGCAAGATAACGTATCTTCTTGCTGTGATATTTTTAGTGACTTCATTCACTTTGTTTTCAGTTGCGTTTGTTGTCACCAACAAAGGAGACAGTTTTTTAGCATATCAAACAGAATGTAATTGGAATTCATAGCTTATACTATGCTTTATGGAATATATACTGTAGGTAAACAGTCCTCTTATGCTGTTGGTCACGCAAGAATGTGCTGATGAAAATAGAAATGTATTGCAATCTACAACAACACGTACTGTATAAGACATATTTCACTAATAATTTGGATACGTGTACAAAATAGCCCTGTTATATGATATACATTTATCATTTTCATTCCTGGATAATAGAAAGCAGTCTTCCAACCAATGATTACACCCCTCAAAAGATCGTATTTCATGTATGGTTTTGTGGACAAGACGGAAATCTAAAGTGTCAATCATAAAGTACTATACACTCACCAGTCCAGTGATGGTAAAGAGTGCTTGGCACCAGAAGGGAATTAATATTTCATATCACCAATGACAATTCCCATAACACAACAAAGCATTGACCCAGGCAAAATGCATTTATATTCTACATGTTGAATCATACACTTACAGTATCTTTGTCGACTCAAGCTACATGAGTGCTGTAGGGCAAATATGCAAAGGTAATTGAGTTTTGGTCTAGGTACAGTATGAATGTCGTTTCTGAATAGCATTATAAGCTATCACACCATTTACAGCTAAATGTGTTATTTTAAAGGTTGCGATCATCAAAGTGTTTTAATGTTAATCAATAAAGATCAGGTATCTGTGTGAATTGATATGAAATTTAATTATTAATTGGAGATGCCTAGTCCTATGATGTATTTCGCTGGTTAACCTTGGATAAGTGTCGACATTATTTGACAAACTAATCAATACTCCTCTGTCACAGATGGTAATGATACCTCTGCAAATGTCATTTTCCACTGTTCAGTTAGGTTCTATTCTCATCATGCTATTTAGCACTCATAGCACGAATTCAGCTGTTCAGCATTTGGGCAGCAACACGACTATGTTGTAGCTATTATTAGCTGCCTATAGCCTCATTAATTACAGCTGTGCATTATGTTTACATATAGTTGCACATGAACAGAGTGAAAGTGTGGAAGATGAGAAGGGGTGGAGGAAGGTGGAGGGAGAACACACCACTGAATGTCCCAAGCCATTAGAACAAGGGATATTTCTGCTTGACTGAGCAATTCATTCTCGACATGTCACATTGAATTTCTTCCATTATAAAACACTGCTGCCTTCTCCACTCCAAAGGCAGATTGCCTGCACCTATTTCACCCAGCGAAATATTGCCTTTTCCCTTCAAACAATCTTTTTTCATCATGTTGTGGGGGAATTTTAAAAACAGTGATTGAACAGATTTTCTTTTGGTTCATTGTGTCACTGACTGTACTAAGCTGTTGTGTTTTAATATTAACTGTCTGTAGAATTTGTGCAAAATATAATGCAGGTAAATTGCAATTATGTTTTCATTTATTCAGTCATTTCACAGATGTTTTTATCCATCGAAAATATACTAAATACATCTGCATAACACAATGTGAAATGTTCTGTCCTCTCTTTGCATGCAAATAACTCATGTTCATGGTTACTGATGTTACAATTGCTACTGTCACCTTATGGAGGACATTGATGCTGACATGTTTATAACACAGAGGTTTTGCCCTTCCTCATCCTAAGCAGCGTTTTAAGGATTCACCATTTCACAAAGCCTGATAGCAAAAGGCTGGCTTTTCAAGCTGCCTCCAACACCTCTGACAGCCTGGCAGCAGAGATTGATGCTAGCCAGATAGAAAAGAGAGGAAGAATAGCAATTATGTCAGGCTAGAAGAAACATGTGTCTGTGTGCAGCGATACAAAAGGCCCTTGCTGCATTGTTATCGTTTTCAATAAGCCGAAGTGTGTTTCAGAGTAAATGGATTGTCTGTAGAGAGCATTCTCTCTTCTCTTATATGTTCCATTATTTTCTTATTGTGCCTTTTTTGTAGTCAACTTTCCATTAATTTGGAGGGAAAATAATGTCCTTATTCAATATATAAGAGGCAAAAGCACAAAGAAGTGGTGCATAAAAGCTTTGTTCATATTTAATATTATGTAATTATTATTTATTTAATAATATAAGGATAGGACACTTTAAGATTGCAAAGGCTGCTTCTTTGTATTTAGCCACATACAAATCTACCATGTATATCATGAAAAACACGTCAATGTTAGAAATGAAAATGATATGTTAATTGTTATTTATTCTAATCAAATTCAATGTTATTCAGATATGAGAGTATTCCATATACCGGACAACAGACAAGTATACTTATTACAAAGCAGGCCTTATGAATAAAACAAACATTTATACTGTACAGCAGGGGTTCTCAAATAGTTTTTGAGCTAGGGACATATTCCAAGGACCCCCTCATTATTGTAACACCGATAAACCGCATTCTTACTACCATTTATACTCTTAGATGCCATTGGAACTATTTGAATTCTAAAACAGGTCAACATAAATGAAATTGTATACAGGAAAATATGTTTATTCAAATGCATTTTGGAGTTGACAGCATTTATAATATAATTTATCAACAGCGAAAACAATAAGATATTTAAAGTGACCAGTTTCAAGATGACTTTCAAAACTTTTAAAATAATATATAATATCACTCCTTATTCAAATATTTGGCAGAAATCCGGGATCAAATAAAGTTATAATGAAGCACATACATTAGCATAACTACAATAGTGTGTTCTGATACTGTTTTGATTTTAGCTCAAAGTTAGCAAGAATGACAGACCATTACCTTTAAAGGTAAAGTCAGATATTGCAAGCTAAATGTAAGTTAATACACTTTGTCAAATTCAACAAATATTTCCTCGCATGTCGCCATCTTACCATTCTCTGCATGTTGAAAGAATAATGTGATATTTCTAGACAGCCCTGACTCCATAATTAACAAACAAAATGGCAAACACCGCTCATATCAACACAGCCATACTACGCTTGAATTACTAACCCTGCCTTTAATGATATAAACAAGCTTGTCTCTCACTAGTTTAGCTTTGCGTGTCACTTGATGACGTTGTCTGACTCAGGTAAATTTCTCCATGCTAACTGTAGTCACTAATTTCATAAGCCAAGCTAGCAGCTAAATGGTTCATTGTGCCCTGTGTGAAGTGATTGATTCATGACGTAATGTGTAACAATCATATTCAAGGTTCTATTGGCCCAAAGCTAACATATGTGGGAGTAATGGACACAATATGCTTGTTTTATTGGCGCAAATGGTCACCAACCCATAGATTTCCATATGTGGGTTCATTCATTTCACCTTTATTTCAATGAAAAGGCTTAGTTATATGAAGTTGTTGCTGAAGTTCTATCTTCCAAAAACTTTACAAATTATTTAAATATTGCCAATTTAAAAAAAATAAAAATGTCAGATGGACATTGATGTTATTGCATCTGAACTCTTCAATTCGATTTCTGGTGTATGTGGCATCACCAAGGGGTTGTTAGAAAAGACTACGCCACTCTGGGAATTTCACCCAGAGAAATATAAATGTCCAAGGCACACAAGTTTGTTAATGCATGAAGCAAGAGACGTGGGTTTCAAAGAAAATATATATGTTTATTTATAATTATTATACTCTTCAGGCTGGAGGCCTGAATAGAAGGTTAAAAATAACTCAGATGCAAAATATGCAATGTATTATACACAGAGTTTTAAAACTTATCAGGTCAATCCACAATAGGCCCACTAAAATAGCTACAAAATAGGGTTCATAGGGTGCAGACTGAGGCTTACCTGAGGGAGGCAGACTATCCAGAGTGGTCCCACCTAAACCACACCTCACAAACGCACACACACGTGCATATGCGCACACACAGCAACCACTAAAGTACACACGCGTGCATATGCAGACACACAAAAATCTGGGTGCTCGTTATGCCATGCAAAGTGAGAATATCCACCACAGGTGCCTAGCCTTCCCAGGGGCACTCAGCCGCTACCTTGAACGGATGACAAACAAAGCCAACTATTAGTTGGGCAAATTAAACCAGTTGATACAAAAACAAACAAAAGTAACCTCTACAAAAACATAACAGTCTGAAATCTCCGGCTGAGCAACACCGCGCCAATGGTGTATTAACGACTGCGTAGCAGCCAGAAGAACAGAAATAGTCTATCGGTAATAAAACAGAGCAGCGGAACAGCAGCGGTGACGCAGCACCGCCGTCCAGTGACAGGAGGTAAGCACCAGTCAATCCTATTGAGACAGGGCATGGCAACATCAATCAAGCACAACATATAAAACATTGGGCAATTGTATAGATTATTAATATGTAAATGACGTACCGCGCCAATAAGGGCTTCTACGGCACAAACTAGTCCACAACGGCTCCGGTAATCTACTCGACCACTTCAACAGAACAAAAGGCTACAACATTTAAGGAAAATACATTATAATATATTGCGCCTAGCTGAATAGCAGTGCAATAATACCATATAAATGGGCACCGTAACTCAAGGCAGGCTGCACATTAAAAGAAATCGCAATTAAAAACTCATACAGTGATTAAATAGGCAAACACAACCTCCCGGGAAAACGTACCTCACGAGTCGACGAACGTCCGTCGGAGAAAGGGGAGGTGCAACAGAGGGCATATGTCAGGGAGTGATGCTCGGCCACTTGTATACACACTTATTATGGACGTTCATAATTAGTACAATCACATCCAGAAAGGGGGAAAGGTTCACATGCTACATGTACATAAAATAAAAGCAGTGTTAGAAACCCCAGCATTATACTGTGTGAAGCCTACCTATTTAAACTGTATATATATCAAGGGAACTATCCGTGAAAGTATTTATGAGGAATTCAATGGCACAGCCTTGTCCAATCGGATAGAGTTACAAGTGGGGAGAGACTTTGTCAAGGCCCTAGTGTGTCCATGTTAATGGAAATTACAGTTTCAGAGAGAGACACTGGGTGTGCCATGGCTCAGTTCCAGCCACCCTTCTGGTTTTGGCCTGTCCATACTGGCTGCCCTTCTGTGCCCCATCTCACACAACTTAATATGCTGCTCCACTGGAGGCGTGATTCAGCTCTAAACACTGCATTTGCCCTGACAGAGTTACACTGTGTAAATCAATTACAATGGGCCAAAATCACTGTGTGAAATTAAATTGGTTGTCACTGAACAGAACCAGTAATTGTTTTTGACTATCTAGTGGAGTGAATACTTAAAACCTTTTTAAACAATGGGCTGGAATCTCACACTGTTAGCTTTTATTCCCTCTAGCACGCCGGCCTGTAAGGCTACAGTACGCATGTAAATTATTCGGTGGTGGACGTTTCTGTAGTTGGGAACCAGTAAGTTTCAAGAAATTACAGCATGGGGAATATGAATTGAGATAGCTACATATCAAAGATGCGTCGCTCAAGTGCAGACATGCCTCAGTTCATTTAGGAGCAACGAGGCAAGTCTTATCTTCCAGATATACTGTATATCAGTGGCTGACACGTTTATTTTCAACAGAATATGAGGTTACATTTTGTTTTACACCTGTGTTGACATTTAATTTAAAAGACCACGACCAATAGGGTAATGCTATTCTCAAAGACATTTTTAATGCATTTGAACATTCAGCCGTCGTAAAAATGAACTCAGATTTTATTGTGATAATGGAGAAGACTGTAAAAGTGGATTTGGAATTGGTTTGCACATGTGCACTTGTGCTATAAAAATGAGATTTGCAGCCATAGGGGAAAACAAATCAAGATCCTTTATTCAGTTATTGAACCATGGAAGAGGAATGCAGTTATTTTAATGCAGATGGAAAATGAGTCTACCTTCATTGTGTCCATGCAGCGTAGCATTCCTTTTACTCAGACTCCTATAGTCGGGGAAAACATCATATTTATAAAGAGTACAATACACAGTATTTGTTGTACATTTTTGGTGTTTGCCAAGTAGCCTGCATCTTCATTTATTTGAAGCAATGTATTTAAATGCCAAAAAGCATCTACATCACCTTCAAAGTATATAGGCTAGACAGGGTTAGCCTTAAATCTGTAGCACTTGTGTTTGTACAGCAGAAATCTCTCAAGCAGTGCTGTATTCTATTTCATGCATGTTCCGTCACAGTCTGTCATAAATATTCATGAGAATTCCTCTAAACTCATGATATAAACATAAGTGCCATTAGAGAGTGATCAAATTGAATCAAACAGAATAACCTGTCCTTGATACAATGAGGCATGTACAGTATATTATTGCTGGGATTACGGCACTTTATGAGGCAGAACACCATGTGTCTTTGTGACACATGGCTTCAAAGACATTTAGTCATAGGCTAACACATTTTCTATACACAAATATGATAGGAGTAGTCTACAATGGCCCCAGAAAATAATTAAAAATTATATTCTAAAGAGAGATTATTTATATATGGGGCAATTATAGCATCCCCATTCAAAAAGCATTGAATGCTTTCTGAACTATGGTTTTACTATACCGGTTTATAACCCTGTAACAGTAATCCTTCAACATGACATTTATGATCTGTATATATATATATATATATATATATATATATATCCATCCATCCATCCATCCTCATCAGTTTATCCAGAGTCGGGTC
>JAODTR010000018.1:6216441-6248322 GCA_025399935.1 Amblyopsis rosae
GTCCAAAACTTTCCAGGTTATTTTTAATTCAGTCTCTGGCCGCTGTCTGTTTTGCCATCATGTGGTTCCAAACCGTTAGATCGTCTGCTTGCATTGTGTACCTTGTAGCAATGAAGCTACAGTGTTCTTCTTAGTGTTCTAAATTGTTGATTTTTATAAAGGTGTCTATTTTAAACATGAACATAGCAGCAAACAATTACTATTTTCAATGTTAAGGATATAGTGGAATATTGTCCTTAGTAGGGTGTTGTAACGTAATCCGATCTCATCTTTTTTTGTTTTGTTTACCTAGTGCTGGCTCTACATCATAGTGGCATGTGTGGGCAGCAACAAGAAGTGTTCTTCTTTGGCTGAGAAGCTGGTACTAGTGTGCCATCTAGTGGAAGAAAGTATAGAAAAAATAAGACTATTCTACTGAATGTAATCAAGGCAAGAAAACATTCCCTGATTATACCGTTCAACGAAAAAAAAAACGCAATATTGACCAAACCGTTGCTCAAAAACCAAGATATGAACCGAACCGTGGGTTTAGTGAACCGTTACACCCCTACAAAACATCAACCCCCCCTCCCCCCCTTTTCCCTTTCCCCAAATTATGGTTTTGGCTCTCTACATCTTTAACAGCATCAAAACTGCTGACTGGAAGGACTGCTTTTAACAGGAATTAAGCTGTTTTCGAAAGAACCAGTCAATTATTTCTGGTTGGCTGATTCAACAAGTGGTGTGCCTATATCAGTTAGCCTGGCTGTTAAGACACTTTTATATCCACCTTCAAGAGATTCTGTCTTTTTAGAGCTAATGTCTACTTCTCTTAATGGACTCTGACATTACATGAAAACGTTTTTTAGGGGACACAGGCCTTATTTTAAAATATTACTGGGTATTACCCAGTAATACACTCCCTGTAATACACTCCCTGTTATCTCTGTCTAGACGTTTTGCTTCAGCTGTTAAATAGTATTATTTTTCCACTCTCCTGTACTTGTTCAGTTGAAATGACTTGAATAAACAACGTTTTTTTAATGAGTTAAAAGTCACTCAATGCATATTAATGAGTCCAGGCAATACATATTGGCATGATTTATTGTGTGTTCCTGTGCCATATATCATATAAGAAATATAACAAATGATTGCAGCCATTTATTTTTCATGGATGTAATTCCTTCTCATTAGTATTTTATGATCTGGGGGAACCTTCTATAGTCAAACTATTAGCGAGAGAGGATCACGCACTGTTGTGATTAATCCATCCTTTCAGCTGTCATTCTACAATACAAAATCCCACAATACAATGTGCCAGCAGCAGGTCATACTTTATGGACTGACAATGGCAGCAGGTGAGCAAATATTACTCAACGCTGTGGAACAAAACACTTTAAGTAACTGAGGCCAATATAAGTTGAAGTTGAATGCTGAAATGTGTGCTATTTTAAAATGACAACCATTTCAACCTAAATAACAAAATGAAAAGAAATGAAACAGCAAAGATGCAAATTGTGCTGTTGTTTATATTTTTTGTTGCTGTTATTCAATATAGTCAGACATATATTAATAATAGAATGTTAATAAATATATGGCATATTTGTCCTTTACAATCCACAGTGTAACAAGCTATATTGAATGCTTTAACAATTGATAGCAAATAAAAGTTATCTCTGAGAGGTTACCGTTTATTTTGAAAAATGCTAATTGTTTGTTAACTTTCTTGTGAATGTTGATATAGAACTAATTGTGAAGACTTATATAAAGACTTTATAAGACTGGCTTATAAAGATGTGCTTAGGTTGATACCACAAGTCACTGACTAGGCTACATACATCCAGGAGCAGGGCAATTACATTTGTAGTTAAATGTTATTTTATGACCTTATCTATGGGCTTATCATCACTCAGTCAATGTATTTTGCTGATCCCTGTATCCTAAAGATAATGTGATTTTGGCAATGGGGTAATGTTAATATCTATTTGAAAATAGTTTTTACAGTAGCACCAATATTGCAGCAACATCAAATAATTTCACTTAAGCCAATAAATACACTTTAATGTGTTCTTTTAGCTGGGAAAGTACTATCCCATATATTTTATAGATATGCATTAGACTGATAAGGATATTATATTGCACACAGAATTTGGTATTCCTAAGAATGTCCATAGCCATAATTTATGTTGCATTTGAATGGTAATTGCTGATGAAGGCTTTTGACTCTGAAGCCCTAAGGCCCAGTGAGCCAGCTGTTCCTGCAGGAGTGTGTTTGCCCTTCATGTATCATTTATACTAGAACTGTCTTGTGAAAAACCTAACTAGCTCACATAATAACACAAGAACCTTTCCTTATTTTTTATAGAAAACAACCAAAACATGTCTGTCTGTCGTTCGCTGCCTCTGTGGTAAAGGATTCGCGCTTGTCATTTTTGCTATATCCAAGGTCACTGATGCCGTTAAGTAAGCTTTGAAATATAGTAGAGATTATGTTTATAAATCACAGTGCAATTAATAGACTGACACATAAAGATGGACACTTTATCATAGGCATCTGAGAAAAAATTAGGAAGAGAGAAACATGTCAGATAACTGTAATAGTTATCTATAATTATGAAAAATGTCAAATGAATCATGGTATTTCTTATTCTGACCTTCCCTGTAAAATAATATTTAAATCCATATTAAATGTTACAAAATGTTACTTTTTACAGCAGAAACTGTAACGTAATTTCAGATTTGTATTGGTCTCCAAGGTACTTTAAACAAAAAGTGTGACTACAGTTTCTAATTGAGCTTACACTTTAAGGCTACTAATAAATGTCAATTTTGGGACACAGCAGATGCCTGGCATTTTTGTGGGAGAACCATTATTTATATAGGATTTACAGGTTGCTGTTAAGAATTTCACAGAAGCTACAGCTGTTACACAATGTGACTCACCACCTGATTCTCTTCTAACTACTGCCTGCATCTAAATCTTCTTAACAAAGGAGTTTTGGCATAATGACAAACAACAAATGTTTTTATCTCTGTGAGGTGGAAGACAGTATGTTTGTTTACGTAGTCCCTTTATAACACGCAAGTAAGATAATCGAAATGTTTTCTAACACATGAAGACAAAACGTGACTGCATCACAGAGCTATAGGGGAGATGGAAACCAATGTTCTACAGATATGTCACATTTCTGTTCGCTTGATGAAAACGTGTGCCCAGTGTCAAGTTGTGCTGTTTCTCCTAGCCATTCAATCACATAGAACAATGGTTTTCCTTAGCAATGTATGCATGTATGAAGTTAAAGGTAAAGGTGCTTTTATTGTCACACACATACATTTGTTCTCTGCATTTTACCCATCCCTCAAGGGAGCAGTGGGCAGCCAACTCCAGGTAGAGTGTATTATACGTATAACAGTAGCAGTTAGAGAAGCTTCTCAGTCAAGCTTGTCTAGACTTTTGTTGTTCATTACGAAATTGGTTGTACATCTTCAGAAAGTGCACTGCTTTAAAGGCAATTAGAGGAGCTGATTTGATTGGCTGTAATTGAAGACAGCCCCCACCACATTTATGGTGCTTTACCACTGCATGGTACCAGCTCGACTCGAATCGCCTCGCCTTGCCTTTTTTGTTTTTCATTGGATTGAATTAGTGCTGTACCAAACAATTAACTTTTTTGAGATTTATCTAACGATTATTTTTTCAATTAATCGAATAATCTAGAGATCCTATCAATGCCATAGGGTGCTCCCTCAGAAGCTTTGTTCCCAATATTGGCAACATATAGTATTGTGCGGTCTGCACCACAAAAGCAGCCGCAACTTTTTCTTTTTCTTTTATGTGGTTGCACTGAATGGGCGGAAGGAGATCGGAATCCAACGATTTCCACTCAAAATACAAGATTGGTGGTAGTCCGATTTTTCTTTCTAATGGCCGATACGGAAAAACTATATTTGTTGTCAATTAATTGTCTGTCACCATTAATATAGCCTTTTCTTGATTTAATTTATTTACCAGACACAACTCTGACGATTATATAGCGCATGAACAGCCTGCAATTTAAGAAACACAGCACGCTGTGACAAGTGTGCAAACCAAGATATTGCACTTCACCTCAGAGTGCATGATGAAGATAAGGAAGATAGCCTTCCTTAGCCTAGCCGCCTAGTTAAGCTAGTAGTAATTTCCTTATAAAACACTACATCATTTAGTTTTATTATATTATATTGCTGTAACTAGGGTAACCATATTTTGTTTTTCAAAAAAATAGGACACGGGTCAGGATGGCAGCGGGTACTCATATTGGGTGGAAGGTTGGTGCGTGGGGTTGAATAAATATGTTATTCAACTTTAAAGTAAGCAAATACACTTTTGTCAAATTCAGCAAATATTTACTCACTGTCCGTTCGGTGTTTGCACTGTAATAATACAGTTTTTCTACTAAGTGGTGCGGACCGCACCAAACAAGACTATTCTAGCCTTAACAGTGCATTTCAAAGTGTGGGACAGAGCTTCTGATGGAGCACCCTATGGCATTGAGGGGAAAGGGGTTTTTGTTTTGATCAATGTCAAATCAAACAATCCTTCTCCAGATGACTACACCTGTAATACAAAAACATAGCCTAGTCTAACAAGACAAATCGCATAGTATTTCCATAGCCATTATGGCAGATAGTCAAGATAATCTTATTCCTTATTCTTTAATCTTTTGGTAATTTCAAAGCACTGTGATTGATTCCATCATTAGAAACAAACCGTAGCCTACAGTTGTGCTTTCAGCTCTATGTTGACCACACATGGTCCGCTAGCTGTAAGCATGTTCATACAGTACACATCCCTGGCTCTGTAAATGGAACACACAGTGGTGCAGAAGGGGCAGGGTTTTTTAGAGCACTGAATGGAGAGGTGTATTTCAACACTCTCTCCAGCTTCACTTACTTTACCTTTAAATCAGATGAGAGAATCAAACCTGCAATGCACAAGTTTCTCCATGCCATTTCACATAACCTTACTTACAGTGATTCCTTTATTTATCATTGTAGCATGGGTGAGTTATTTCTCATTCTTAAATAAAGCCCTATGTCGTCGTCCTGCTGATGAACGAGAAGAGAAGCTGAATGAATATTCTGTTTCGGGCATTACAGCCCGTTGATTAAAGTGTTAGCTCAGAGTTAGCCAAGGTTAACCGTCCATAATGAAACACTTGGAAAATAATGATACGCTGCATGGTTTTATGAAGGCTAGTGGCTGCTCTGCTCGGCAGTGGTGACCTTCAGCAGTTCCACCAGCTAATCGCAGCGATCCTGTAGCACCCCTGCCATTCAGAGACTCCAATACTTTGATAGGCATCTAGGAGTGCAGACCCCACTCTGAAGTTGTTCCTTTGACATTGAGATGGTTGGGTTGTCTTAATCTCTCTTTCATTAACGGCTTCAACTGTTTAAATTAATTTACAACATGGCATATGTTTAATGTTATCGGGAAATATACTAGATTCTACATGCAGATTTTTAGTCATGCGTGATGCAGCTAAAGCCACTTTATCCACAGCCACTTCAAAGTAGTAGTGTATGGGCTTATAAAGTGTTAGGTCAATAACATAGTGAAGAGCATTGCGTGTTAGCGTGATATTATTCTTGGCTGAGAGGCTTTTATATAATAGCATGTTACATGAACACTATCAGTAGTTAATTTATAGTTTTGAAAATTACTGTAATAACACAGCAATGAAAAAAGAAAGAATTTGCACTCAGAGCCACTCAGAGAAGTGTCCACCACATGACAATGGTTAGTAATAACAACATGAGCTTCTAATAACCCAGGCTAGACCTTGTGTTTGTGATCATGTGTCATGTTGTTTAAGTTTTTCAATCAGACCACCTTGTCTTTTGGCTGTTTTTGCACCATTACTGGTCATTGCATGATAAAGTGTGATATCTGCAACGTGGCATCAACAAAGTCATATTCTGTTACAGTTATAGCGCTTTATGAAACTATACTAAACTATCTTAAAATGTGTCTAAAATCACTGAGCTAAATAAATGCTTTCTACAAGCTTGTTATCTGTGGAATTATTCATGTATTTACAGTACACTTAGCTTAAAGTTGTCTATGTCAGATATCATGAGATTGAACTAGTGTAGTTATAATGGGATTTGATGAATATCAATTCACACTACTCACCATGTTTGTTTTTTGTTTTGTTTTTTGCTTATCAAAATTCTCATTTCAACACTGCTGTTAATGAGAAAAGAAAAGGTAAATCACAAAGTAAATGTTATAAACAAATAAGAACAATGCATAGTGGGCGTCTTTCAGTATCGTTGAGTTGGATTTGTAGCTCAAACGTGCATTTTCTTAGTCTCTACAACTGTTACACTGTGCCAACTGTGGGGTATTGATCTTTCAATAAGAGTATATTCCAAAATAGAGCTATTTATCAAGCATGAGTAATTGCCTAATTTGGTATATTCATCGTCAGAGTCTCTCATAACAGGCAAGCTTCAAGCGACAAACAGCAAAGTTGTACATAAATCAGAGTGGTTTTCTTCGCCAAGGCAGAGCCCCTGGGAGGTACCGTGGTGCTTAATTAAAATCCTGAAGGATCATGTTTTAAGTGTAGGTGAGCGAGCACTGAATAACAATGACAAATCATGCCCCAGAGCATTAGTGGTGTGTTCTGAAACAAGAAAAGTATCTTTTGTTTTCTAAATTAATTAGACATAATGAAAGAAACTTGATTTTAATGCACTTAGCCATTACGATTGCTATCAAAATAAAAATTTCCCGGGCAGCAAAACCCTCCAAAAGCAGGATTGGCATATTCATATCATAATTACCCATATGGGATTATAAGAAAACAGCTCTTTATTACACATTATTTGATGGTTTATCCTTTCCAGTTTACTGTTCTCCCTTTTAATGCTCACAATCTGTCACACAACATGTGTGCAAAGTATATTGTTGACAAAAGGTCAAAGTTGATCCCCATAGACTCTGTATTTGAGTTGAGAACATGCCTGCCTGCTATAGCCTTATTTAAGTTTGTTTGAAGAAACACACAACTGGTTTTGAATAATTGACCTTAAACATGACAGCTATACCAAATAAACACACACACACATTATTATGTTATAAGGATTTTAGCAGCTACATTTAACTAGGTTTCAATGTATTCTGTTTAGGAAATATGCTGTTAATAATTAGCTGCATTAATATCAGATATGTGTACACCAGAGATGCTAATGGCAGTTACCTAGAGGCAATGTTGTTTTTGAGGTTATGCATGTGATGCATTTTACAGACTAGGCTGAACTGTGCCAACTGCTTTTTTTGGGAAAATGGGAGAGATTCTGAGGCAAAACTGTCAGATTAAACACAATATACTGTAGATTAGCATCAGCAAGGGATGGAAATCCCAGTCTAAACTGGCCTATATAAATACTCCAGTTTCTGCAAGTCTCATAATTCTGATGTGCTCTGGCTCTTTGGATCGGCTAAAAAAGGAACAGTGCATTAAAGGTAGAATGTGTCTGTAGTTATCAGCAGAAAACCTCTCCCAAATCCAATCCGCTTAATCAAAGCGCTCCAGAGAGATATCCCCAAGCAACTTTGCCATTGGTTAATCAGTCACAGCAAATGGTGGTGGTGTAATATGTCAGACTCGGCAGATCTGAATAAAGACATGATGATTACTTCATGAGCCATCATTTTATGGGCCATTATTTGGAGTCAGCATGAAGTGCACTGCTCCTGATTTGGAAGAAGAAGATGATTTAAAGCAAACAGTAAAACACAAGGGATGCCAGTCAGCTAATTGGGTCGATATCTTTAGCGAAGATGAATGAAGAGATTAACTCTCCCTGTGTGTCCAGTGAATATCCCCCTCTGGCTCTAGGTAAATTGGCTGATGACAGGTTGACAGTGGGGATTATTCTCCTCACTCTCTTAAAGCTCCTGTCAGTAATTTCAGCACAGCATCTTACACTGGGAACAGAGTCACCCGGTCCTGGCTTTATTTGTGAATTGATTAATTGGATTGTGGTAAAAAGACAAAGAAAAAATTACGGACATTGACTAGCAATGATTTGATTACTTTTACATATGTTGCTGTCATTTTTTTATTTATTTTTTATTTTTTGCGGCCATGTTTTGGCTTTTTCAAAACAGACATTTTTTTCTCCATATGTTTCATATTTGTAGGGAGCATGGACATATATTCCAGTTTTTTCAGTGAAGGAAACCAAGATTTCCATCATAACATCCATTCAAACTAACCCTTCAGCTGCAGGGAAATTCAGAATGACAGAATTCTGATGTGACAGGTGTTATCTGTGTCTGTAAGTCCTTTCCGTCACAGCAAGCAGCCTGTGTTGGTATTTTGTGGCCTACACTACATGACACCACAAGGGTTTTTATTTAAGCAGCAATGGCTTCTGATATTCCCCACAGGAGTCTTGTGGCGAGTTTGGAGAAGCAAGTCAAACATGAGTTTAATGAAGACAAACATGTGCTGGGAAACGTGTGACTTGTACCCTGCTCTCATTTATTTCAGTGGAGAAACTCACAGCATGGACCTAAAATCGAGGTCAAGGCTCAAGTACAGAAAATGTCAGTGACCTCTCCAACAGCCTGGACAGGTGAAAATGGGATAAAAGTGCTGGTCAAAAATGTGGTCAAACGGGAAAAGTCGATATAGCTGTAAATGGAGCCAGTACAAATAAAACATAAATGATTATTTTCAATTGTAGGCAATTCAGGTTTATTTTTACTGCATTTTGTTGCATTAGAAGTCAATTTGAAGGGAATTGCATTTGAAGCTATATCTATACAGTAGAAGCCAGGTCTGCACACTATGGAAAACTGTTTAATTATGGCTATTAAATACAACTTTTCTCAGTTAGGAAATGGATGAAAAATATATATATATTTTATATATTTATTTAAACCCATAAACTAGTCTCATTGTCTCATATGACATGTTTTGCCTTATATTCACTGAGTTATCCACATTTGGGAAAATATTTGCGTATGATTATTCCTGCACTGCACAAGTGTCATAAGAGTTCCCGTACACACTTTGAAAGCTAAGAGTTCCCTTTTTTCTCTCCCGTAAAATAAATGTTTTAAAACATGGCATGCCTCCAGTAGCACCAGAGTCATTTGCATATTCCTTTGATCTCCATCTTGTCATTTTACACAGAGGAATGGAATAATTTTTACATTCTCATTAAACAGATCTGCAGTGTGTTTGTTGGAAACCTCTTTACATGTCAGCGCATAGATACAAAATGAAAGGTGATGCTGAGTGTTTGTAATTATTCAAGGATGGGGTCTTAATCTCTGTCTTTTTGAAGTAGGAAATGTAAAAATGACATTTGGAGTTTAAATACTGTTAAAAACATTAGCGAAGCACTTAGCCTTGATGGTTCCTGTCACAAGAAAAACAATGCCTTCAACTGAACACACTTTAGGTCTGCTAATGATGTCCTGGTGTGCTGTCAATCTAGCAGACAAATGGACAATACAGTGACAGGGAGCGCATGCTTCTCACTGCTAATTGCTACAAAGATGTTGCTGAGTCGCCTAACTGTCATGTGTCTTTTCTCAGGCTTTCTTTACAAGCCTGAGCTGATGCACATAATGATTATAGATAAGTTATTTCAACAACTGCCAGAGGGGGGAAAAAAGATGCGCTGCGACAGCGCAAATCCACCCATCCATATCCATGCATTTTCATAATTTCAGATAATTTGCCCCAGTCATAGCGTTAATCTCTGCCAACCTGTTGATTGTCAGTTTCCAGACACATTTCTGGAAAGAAGCCCGACCATATTTGCAGCCGTCCCTCTGTCAGTAGCGCCAAGCAACACAGCCACAAATTGGAATGTGGTACAGTTCTGGGAAGGCAGCCAACATTTGAATTAGACAATAACCTCTGCTCTCTATGCTACCTCTCTTTTCCAGCTGCAGGCCTGGCCATTTGTTTAATGCAGTCAGCCCTGTAGTGTATAATAGACTGATATATGAGTCACCGCTCAGCACTTTGTGTTTTTCAGATTTATAGAGATTGAACAGCTGCTTGATTTGTACTTGGTTGTACTTACCATGGGCTTACGGATGGAAAATAATTGGAAAGATGCAGGCAACATGCAGGCTGGGTCTATCCAAACAAGCTTTCAAATGTATTGTTAATATACTGCATATGTGAGGTGTTTGTATGCACGATAGCCTCAGGAGTTTAGATCATCCTGTAATGTAAAGTGAGAGAGGCTTAACAGCCAATAACAGCCAATATTTTAGATCCCATTGGATACAGAATATCCTAAACCTTTAAACCAGAACACAGTGGGTGTAAAGATCGTATAGATTTTGCATGAAACTAAGCTTTTAAAATGTTGGAACCTTAAAATACATATTGTACATTAAATGTGAAGTAAGCAATGGTGGAGAAAACAAAAACACTTCTCCCTTCAATGCCATACAGTTGGATTCTTCCTCAGAAGCGCCGCCCTCCAAAATTGGACATGTATTTCCAAAGCTGGGATGGTGTTGTGTACCCATTTACAGAGCCAGGGCTGTGTAGAAACACCAGGTCATGTTTTCAGCGTGCACACAGAACGGGCAGCCTGCCGACTGTGAGAAGATTTTCACTGAGATAGCTTATAATTGCTTACCGCATCTTTAAGCACATTTTTTTCTTTAGTTGTTCCTAAATGTAAATAAGCCAATACATATTGCATGTATATGTCAACAGTGCACTACTGTACACATAATTATGTTTTAACCTGGATGAACGAGTATCTGCATTGCTGCCCACAATGCTTTGGGCTTTTGTGCCAGTAGTGCTCCTGATATAACATATTGTTTCAATCCCCCAGGTCAAATAAAATTCTTCTTCAATTACACGATAAGAAATAGAGGCACTGGGTTCTCTAAAAGATCTTGACTGTGCACATTCCAAACGTCAGTTATAATGACTGTATTAGCCAGTAATGGCACCCAGGGAATAGAGAAATGTGTCCTTACTGCCGGAGCAATAAGATGACTCCACTCCAGCTTACAGTAGAGCTCTATGTGGATCTAAGTCCCAAAGTTCATAACCATCTGACAAACCAAGAGTACTAGCACTACCCACCATTACCTCTACCAAAACAAGCCCATTCCCACTTCTCCTGTATGACATTTAGTTGTGTATTCTTCATATCAGTTACAGCTGTCTTAGCATGTGTCATGCCAAAATGCCAGGTGGAGTAAAGTAAGCCAGGTTAAAAATCCACACCTCTGATAGCATCTTGAGTCGGAGTTACTTCAAAGCTGGTGAGAGTAAACAGCCTTGAGATAGGGTTGAGAGGCAAATGCAAGACACAGCCACAAAAGCTGACCCTTTCTCGTGTTGTTTCCTGAAAGGCCGTGTGTCTAGGCAGTCCCTGTGAGAGGGCTACGGCATGTTTCTGAGAGCCCTCTCCTTTGGCTAAACCCCATTGTGTCTCTGGGCCAATGGCTTTGCACCCTGCTAGATCAAAGATGGAAGCCCATTTAGCTTATGCTTTCTTTTAGGATTTGCTCTTGAGAGTATGCAGGAGATTCACAGCTTGGAGAAGTGGGCTGACCTGCATAATATTGAGACTAGTTGTGTTCGGCTCAGGGAATGAGCCTATTATGACAAAATGCTTAGACCATCTTTGTTTTGGCAGCATTTGCAGGTCTTAGACCTCAGGGAATACAATAAACAGTAGCCCTAGTAAGCCCCAGGTTATTTTTCTTTCTATTGTGCCACATGTGTATGAACAAAATTCACTGGAATACAGCTGTACTAAAATTGTTGATGTAAATTGCAATTTGTAGGAATGAAAGACTGCCAGTTGCACAATTGTAAAATGTTTGTGTATAAGTGCAGAGTCCAAAAATAACACAATACTCACAAAATCCGTATGCTACTGTATGTTTCAGGGTAAAGACTCTAATGGGATTTTTTTGTGGCGATTTTGCACTTAAAAGTAATTTGTTTTCACAATCATTTAGGATTAAAGGCCAATGTAGCTTTTACAATAATACTTCTGAAATACTATTTAGATACATGTCTAAATAATACTCTAAGCTACATTCATGTGTCTCCATGCCTTTTAATATATTTAGTAACATACAAATGCTAGACTTAATATATCAGTCAGTGCAGCCATAATGTCTGGGAAGCCTGAAACAACACACTGTATTTGCTGAGCTATAACATGTGACCCCTTTGTTGTTAGTTTTGCTATTTTGGCTAGAAATGCCAAATAACTTATGTCCCATAATCTTTTCTGCAGGAGCTGATGTTTGGCATGTCCAAAACGATCTATTATTCCCTGCTTTAGAGACCCTAGCTATTATTTTACCATTAGTCACAGGGAATGTTCACTGACATGCAATCCCCTATCAGAGAGCTGAGACACGTAGACCACCACTCTGGTTTAATAAAGCAAGCAGCGATACAGTAACAGGAAACGGGTTGTATTTTGTTGTCATGCTAATATCCCAGAGAGGTCCTTAGCCACCCACCCCTCCAGGGTTAAATCAAACAGCGCTGTGATGATGCTAAGCTGGGCCACAGCAGCTATAGAGTTGTGTAAAAGATAGAGAGATAATCAGGACCTGAACCAGGCCTGATTCACATCACAGATACAGCCTAGGTGTTTCTCTCCCAGTGCTGTTCTGTCAGCACAACACAGGACTGCAACCTACACCTTTTCCACTCGCCAGATGACATAGGTGCGCTCAGCAAGATCTTCCCCTCAACGTTGCCTTATGTAGTCCAGAACCAGTGGCCCGAATGGCAGATGACTGAGATGGGCTGGGGTTAGAGATGGTTTTAGCTTTAAACCGAATAACCAATCGATAGGGCCTCCAGATCAGGACACAGCTTGCAAGCTGAGCACGTGTGTGGAGTCGCTCTACAAATGGACTGCATGCACACACCCACACGCACACACACACACACACAATGGACAATAATACATGTGTAAGTGTAAGCATGGCGGTGTGCTGGGTGTCAGCTGACTGTGTGCTCAGCACACAGTCAGCTGTAGGGTGCTTCTGCTGAACTGTATTGTACATGAGCATGTATCTGGTGAGAAGAACCTGCAGAATCACAGGAAAGCCTCCCCTGAGGTTTTGTTAAAACAAACTGCTGCAACCGGGCCCAACCGGGATGGAAGCAGAGGGACGGGTGCCTTTTTTGTGTGTCTCTTCTCCTCTTTCACTAAATGAAAGGCTTGGAGCTGGACCGATGCCAGAGCCTTAAAGGAAATTGCAAAAAAAACAAAACAAATTACTCTGGGTTTTTCTGGATTGGAGGTTAGGTTTTAACTGTGGTGTTTTTGCTCCCTTTTTATAGACACCGCTGGAGAACATATTAGTACAGGCGTCATGTTCTAGAGAACAGAGTCTAGCTTGTGATTACTGAGCTCAAGCTGAACTGTAAAATTGCTTGTCAGCATTTGATATGTTTCTGGAAAAGCCTGTGCTCTTGATTGAATTAGTTGAGTGGTTTTCTGTGGGGAGGAGGAATGTGTCAGAGTTGCTTACCTGCTGACAGACAACACTGGTATTGTGACTTTGTGATGCTGCTGCGCAACTGCAAAAAGGCTAATGCAGTAGCAGGGCACGGAGCGCTCGCCTTTATCGATCCAACTCACTGATGTTGCTTTTTGTTTCGCACGTGCAGTCTCCTCTGCACTGCTACCACAGGATGCATTTATTCATGGCATTCCTCTTTTGAATTATAACGATTGAAATGCATACTGCGCACACATACACACACACACGCATCAGTTATGGGGAATAGTGGGGTGGGGGGTAGAGCCAGAACCTGACTCGCATCGGGCAGTCAATACACAGATACTGTGTAACTGTAAATAATAAATAATAAATAATGGTTGAAAGGCTATATCATGAATCATACAGCTAGTCGGTGGTTTAGTTTAGGAAAGCTGTGGTCAAACTGTTTTTGTCACGTCTTTTTAATAACCATTTGAGGGGTTTAATCAATCAAAGAGCTTTCCATGTGTTTCAACATATCTGGTAGATATTTTCTAAAAGAAATAGCCCTCAGTATCAGTGAGGCTGTGTGAGCCACTCAGCCAACATTGAGTTAAGGAAGGAACAGAGTTAACAAAAGTTCAGTACCTCTTTAAAGAGGTGACATGTGAGTTGTGTTTTATATTTGGACATCTTTATGTTCACAGGCTAAGATAGCCTTGCTGTTGGAGACTCTTCCGGCATGATTTTCTGTGAATGCTGGTTCAGTTCATGTTTACTGATAGGATCTGTGTCGTTACTTCATCATATTGGGGCTGTGATGGGGTCATGTTGGTGCAATATTGTGCTCACCCTGAGGTTCAAATCATTTGGTTTGCTATAATTTCTGTAAAAGATTATTTCCCCGTGGACAAACTTCCATAAGAATATTCTTGAAGTGAGTGGGAGTGGATGAGTGGGAATGAGAATATATTTTAAATGAAAAATATCAAGCTTTCAAAGTACATGCATTTATGCATAAGTATGTTGCATGAACATATTAGATCAACTGCCACTGACCTACGCTCAAATGAAACCTTTGTTGAAATATATATTCACAAAGAATTCTAGATATATTCAAATAGTGGACTAGTGGACATTTTCGCCAGACTTCCCCAGAGTGGAAAAGAAAAACAAATATAACAGTGTATTCTTAGATAAATTAAAGAGTAACATTCACATTAATCTCTATCTATTTTTGCTGTGAATTAGCTAGTTTTTTTGTGAGTGCTCGAACAATGCATCTTTTTCAAATTGGGATCAGAATTTGTGTAAGCTCTTAATTCTCTGAAACAGTTATTAAAGAAATGTGCTGCTAGTACAGAAGTTGGAATAAAAACAGTGGACGCCTGATGTTTGCTCTGCCATGTAGCTGTGCCTGGCTACGTGTTCTACTCATATTACTTAGCACCTTTACCCACACGTCCACTGTAAATGGTGGGATTTCAGAGCTATACGTTTAGTATAATCTTTTAGAATGCCTTATTTTAGGATCTGGCATCAGTGAGTGAAATCATATGCTCTGTTATTATATCTACCCTGGTTGATGGCCCGATGCCACTATAAAAATGCATTTAGATTTTTGATGCCATCCTAAATCATTATTTTCCCTGATTTGGCCAGTGTATCTACCCGTGAATCTACTCGTTGCAACTGTCAAATCCTATGAAATCCTAAAGCTTCAGTAAAAGCATACTATTCCATGGCTATTTTAAAGTGTTCTTTTCTACTGTTGGTCCCCATCTGCTAATGCCCTCTAGCAGAAAATGCAAAGGAGAGAAAGAGAACATTGTTTCTAGAATTCACAGAGGTGACTTTGACAGCACTGCTTGGGCTAATAGTAGTTTATCCTGCTTGTTTCAGTATTGAGAATAACAATTGGTCAGGTACAGCAAAGGCACGGACATCTGGAAGTAAAATAATATAAACAGGTTTCTGTATCACACATTATAAAGACAACATGACTTTACAGTTTATAGCAACTGCAAAGGGACAGTGCAAAACAGTACAATGCTGCAACTGCATATACATTTATCTTAACTAATCTCAATACATTTCCCTTTTTCATCTGATTTCCTAATCTTTTTATTAATGTCTGAAGTTTGTGAAACATGCCATTGTTTAGCCCTAGACTGCAGCATCTCTTGTCCGGCTCATCAAATCATTTTATTTACAGGCCGCTCATTGTCTGCTCTGACCCATTTTACTGGGCCCTCACTGTCAGATGCACGACTCCTCCAATCACACTTAATGTCGTCTGGCATTTCACTCAATCGGCATGGCCATGAACATGAGCATTAAAATGCCCTTTCCCAAAATGAATTGAGAATAACAATAACATGATCCACCCCTTGCCCTGGGTGTATGCTGAAGGCCCCCTGCCTGTTCCTTAACACAGCTTTCAATGGTGAAGTTTGATAACAGGCGGCTCTAGGGGCAATTCTCACATTGTTAGTCACAGTTCTCAGAAGAGCTGCTTTGAATGTGCTGTGCAATTACAAAAGAAAAATATACATCATGGAGAACAAGCCTACATTTTAACACCATTAATTAGCACCAGGTCTGCTATTTGTTGTTTATTCAATAATGATGCTAATGATGTTTCAGATAAATATACGGTTACAGTATATCAGTATATTTAATTCAATTTTTGTTTTAAATACATTTATCTCACTAAGTAATATAGATTTTGGCATTTCATATCTCATCTTTTAGCACAAATAAGAGGTGTAAAGTAATGGTGTTGAAAATTGCTGCTGCTTATGAATTGTGAGTTGAAAAGTAATGACAGTTGGAGGCACTGACATTCTCTGGAAAATGTTTGATTTCCAGGGTCCCATATCAGAAGCAGCGTAAAGCATCCAGGTCCCTATGTAAACCCTATACATTCCACAGGGCCGTTTCAAGAATTGAACTCCTGACAAGGAGAAGACATTGTTTGCGCTCCCCTTAAAGTCTTACACCATCCACAGAAACAAGTATAGGAGCAGCGACGTGCCAAACCCTATCTCTCCCCACAATCAGAACAATGTTCCTAGTGTTTGAATAGAGAGGGATATCTCTGAGACTTCAATTTGTTATCTAGAAGAAGAAGAGAAACAGGCTTACACTTCCCAGATAAGTCCAATGTAAGGTTAATGACCAGCCGAGTGTTTGACATGGCCCAGGGTAGTGACACACTGCTGGGAAGTGAGAACTGCTTATTGGCAGGTGACAGATGTCAATCTATGTTACTGAAGAAACAAAGCACAGTGATCCAAGCTGGCTTGCATCATCTTCTGGACCTGGATTTGTTCTGGAGGAGCCGAGGGGCCAAATCTACCTGCTCTGGCCAACGTGCTAGCAGAGGCAGTAGGTGCCCTCTTCATTGGTGCGTAACGCTGTTAACATGGCTGCTGGCTCCCCTGTCTCTCTCCAGGGCACAGACTAATTAATGGATACCATTCGCAGTTGATTAGAGGCAGTTCTATCGGTAATTACATTCACACACTAACCACTCAGAAGAGAGGGATAAGAGGAATAGAGAGCAAAACAAAGGAGTGAAAAATATATTAATGCACTTGTTTCAATCTTAATTCGCTCAAGCTATTGTTGGCCTCTGCTAAGATAAGGAACCATTTTGTTCCTCCCCGTCTATTGCCATTGTTCAGCATTCACAATGTTTTAGTAGAGTGACTTTGTAATAAACACACAAAAGCGATTCCCCTGCTGCTTTGTTAAAATATAAGGGAGAGTGTTAAACCTCACGGAGACACAACTCGCTGTGATTCTTTCTCCTCGTCGTGTAGGCAGGGTTTGCAGTCCTCAGTCACAGAGAGTTGCATTGTGCTCCAGGGCCCAGCTGCTAACCCATAATTCTTCATTCTATGTGCCATTGTTCCTACCTGTCAGCACGCTTGTGTCTCAGAAGAAAGGAAGTTGCTGCCATTTTGCCAGCAGGCTGTGTGTGGGTTTGAGGGGGGTTGGCGTGAAAACACCATGTTATTTCTTACAAACGTGCGGCTTTTTAATAGCTCGCTTACAATTTAAGGACACAATCTGCAACTGTGGAGTGGTTCCCCCTTTGTACAATGATATGTTTGATTCGATCCATCCTTCACTCGCCGAAAGGTGTTGTGTGTCTGTTTTTGTAGCGGCCATACGTTTCATTGGAGTACTGACAAATAAACACATGGTAATTGATACAGCATGACATTAACATGTAATTAAACATTGTATTATTATTATTGTGATACCTATTTTAATGTTATGGCTGAGGTATATTACCTCCGTTCAACTCATTGACCCTATGTAAAAGTAGTCCCACTGTGGTTAAGTTAGTAATAACCTGCCACACCATCTGGATACTTGATGCAAAGGCATCCTGAATTGCCAGGCCGGATTCCCATTCCTCTCCTGCCATCACTATAATGTCACAAGTGGCAGAGCTCAGTGTGGAGTGCGAGGGGTTAACTAATGTGTAAACATGCAAAGCCAAGTGTGATTTGAATGTCTATAGGGGTTCATTGTGTGGATGGTGCTGGGGTGGACTGAATCCTATGATAAAGTGTTAAATTTTTTTTATCTTCTCTTTTCGCAGTTCCAGAACAACAATAACTACATGAATATGACTGATGCCAACGGCGCTCTGCTTGCTGCGGGCGATGTAAGTATGATGTCGTTTTTCATATCTCAGTCTTCGTGATCATGGAAAAGGCATGACAATAAACATATGTTTCCCAATCCTGGTGGTGCCAATTAAAGTAACAGAGTACTGTGGAGGGACTGCTTCTGAACGGGACCTCTCTGCCTAGACAGCTTTAGAAAGATCTGATGTGTTATCGCTCACATGCTGCATTCATGTTCATCTTGGGCCATTTAAATAGCTATATAAATAATAGTTGACACTAGGAATGGTCTGTGATAGATGTATGTAAGTAAATGTGTTCTCAGGGTGTTACCGGGACGGCTTAAACAAACAATAATTATAATAATATAATACACTTTTTTAGATAATAACCTATAAAAATAATGAAATACATTTCATATTGAAATACATTTCAAACATGCTTTGCCCTACACATTTGGAAGCACTGCACTACAGCACAGAGAAGGTAATAACTGTGAGTAGTGAAAGCTGTTTTGTGGCGAAATCCAAAGAGGCGCCGTGAAAAGCTGAAGGTGTAAACACCTGTTTTTGTTCCCTTTTCAAAGACATAATCAGAGAGCCTGTGGAGATTCAGCAGTACTGTCACTCAGTTGGCTGCCATGTATCTGACTGTAACAGTCAACCTGCAGCTCTGGAGCTGAGTGAATAATGCTCTGTGTACTGTAAATCACATTAAAAGATATTGAAAGAAAAGTACAGTTCTTTTCCTCTGGAGCTCTCTAATTCAGCGTACTAAAAATAACAGTTCAGTCTCCCTCTGCCCTCCCCGTTGCCCTGTCATTAGAGAGGAGCGCACCAAAAATACCCGTCATCCTCTGTGGTTCAAACGGCACAAGCTCATCTGTTTTAGGAGAAGCTTTTGAAGCCACAGCGATATGTCGCTATGCAGCTCCCAAAGAGGAGAATAGATGTCATTGTCAACGTTTCACATTTTCCTATTGAGGAAAAATCGCTATTGTTTTCATTCTCATTATCTCAATGTGACATTCAACCACAGGCGGTTGCAGTGTGTGGAGTGTGTGACCTCGTGTTCACAAAGTGACCGCACCACAAAGCTGCAGTGTACCATGTGAGATGTTTCATATCCCCCGCACACACACGCATCCAGGGGCCGGTCGGGGCCACGGCGACACAAGCTGCTTGTAGAGCATTCATCCCCCCAGCTGTGAGGGACCAGTGTGTTGTCGGGGGGAGGGGGGGGGGGCAGCTACTTGATAGAATGTCTTCGCTCATTTGCATTTTATCAAAAGAAACAACTGTTTGTAGTGTTCCAGCCCAGATGGCATTGTGCTTAGAGAAGGGGGGGGGGGGTCTTACACGTTGTGCTCAAGAAGTATTGTTTCTATAGTTTTATAGTATGTGAGTTTTGTTTTGAAGATAATGATTTGGGTCGCGATATTTCACAATAAGACGTGTTTTCCCTCCACGCTAAGGCAACGTGAATGTGTCGGCCTCTGTGCAGGGCCAGGAAAGGCTCCAAACTAAACAACATGGATCCATCCATGAACACATTCTCTCAGCATTTGTCTCAACATCGTCTTGATCCACATTGTAATTATTAAGTAATCACGTTGTCTAAGTCAAAACAAACTACATTAATCACATAAACCTGCCTCTTTACTGAGCACTTATCCATTATATATTATACATATTATACTGTAGGTATTGCTGAACTGCCTACTGCTTAGTAATTGACACCTTATATTTTTAGGCATTTACCCATACAGATTTAAATGCAACAGTGTCTTAATAAATCCTGGTGGCCATTGCTTATACCATATTATTGAAACGTCTTGTTAAGATTCCTGGCATTTCTATCACCTTATGCACTTACATGGTCAGGTCATGTGACCTCGTGTGCTGGCTGGAGCATACAGTATATGTTCCTGAGGAAGCAACTGGGCTGCTTCCGTAAGCGAATCAGATATGGCTCTGCTCAGGTGTATCATTTTACCCTTCCAATCAAATTATAGAGATATAATGAGCTATAAATATGTAGAAATGGACTTTAAATGATCCAAATTTGAAGTAATGTTGATTGGGGGTGCCATGGTTGATGTTGTCATTTGAGGAGCTGTGTGCACTCTGCCTGCCTAGATATTGGAAACTGGACCCTCAATTCTACCCCTATTGATTCTGAGACCTATTATATGCAGTAATTGCATGGTGCTCCCTTTAACAAGTCTTGGTTATTGCATCTGAGAATTGGATTACAAAGTTTATTGAAAGACATGAGATATTGCCTGAAAAGCATTTTCATTCTTCTTGTTTCCTGATATTGGATGAGTTACAGGAGGAGTAACACTGGGATATGAAACTGGAAACCTTTAGATCGTTCACTGATATGCATCAGAAACGTCTCCTATTCATCTGCTTCCATTTGTCTCTATGTTTACCTCTTATAATCGCTGCATTTAATATTTATAGTTGTAGCCTTTGTGAGCATATGTTACCGATATGTAATATGTATAGTCACACCGGAGGTCCTGTAGTTGTCGTGTCCTGTTTCAGTGTGTGCTGTTTTTATGCACACTGTCCAGAATGAGTATGAGTGATTGTGTAGTGGTGTTCTGTGCTATTGCATACAGCATGTGTTATACCAGCCATTGAATGAATGACCTGAATGACCGTATGGGTGAGCTCGGCTGTGTAGGACAACACAGTAAATAGCAGCCACTATAAACAGACATGTTTTTTGACTTGTGTCTATGATTTGTAAATCCCTTTTCTGACCCTGGTGCACCCACTATGTCAGGCATGGAGCTCCACCATGTTGGATAGCTTGACCTTCTTTCCTATAAACTGTGCTCTGCTCTTGTGCCACTGGTGCCAAGCAAGCCCAGTGTCGTTTACACACACAACACATTGTCACACATACTCTCTCTCTCTCTCTCACATGCTTGTGCCCACTCTTTCCAAGCCAGCCAGCATCTGGCTTTGCACTTGGCTCTGCCGAGCCTTTCACCACAATTTAAATGGATAATCAGGCTGGTGATGCGAAGAAAGTGGATTGTGCATCTCTTAATCTGAGATCAGAGCCCGTCTAAGCTGCTCCCCGGGCACAGTCACGCTGGCTTTATGTGCAGTGACACAAGGCAGCGAGCAGCACTGTAACACTGGTAGGGCTTCACCACATTCTGAAAGTCTTGCATCTCCGCCTGAGAGAGAAGACCTCCATTCAGTGATGCAGACACCAACCACAGCTTCAGATGAGACGCAAGCGCCACGTGTCTCAATTACGGGCTCTCCTGGTGTAGATGCTCATTTGTATCAGCGTTAACACACTCGTTGGTGCTGATCTTACTTCTCCTTCCCTTCCCAGTGTTTTCCTCCCCTTTCACTCTGCCCTGCAGGAGCTAGACTCAGAGATGGTTAACCTCCATTATATACGATGTGTGTGTGTTTATGGTAAACGTGGCTGTGTGCTGTTCTTGTTTCTTGAAAAAGTAGAGCTCACCTTCATCATGAAGGTTGTCTTAACTCCCCATGTCGTCTGGCTCTGTAAATTCAGGGCACAGTGTACCAGCCTATAGGATCCCATGGCCTATATAGCTCTGCCCCCATTTACCTTATGCAATGGAAGAGCAAAAGAAAGCTACTAAGATCAGCAGAAAAATGTACACCAGTTAGAGGAGAAGAAATGGGAGTGATGTATTTTTATTCATTCTAACCATACTGTTGATGCCTATCGATGTGGACAAACAAGTAGCATCCTTAGTCGAGATGTCTGTGATTTACACCAAAGCCATGTGTCGAATATGACCTCAGCCTCATCAGATACACCAGCTGTGATGCAGCCACTGAAAAGTGAAACAGTAGTATAGGGCAGGAAGACAGTGGGACGAGGACTCTATTAACAGCCCCTGCCACTGGAATTCATCAGGGCTTGCCAAGTCAGTTGCTCTGAGTAGGCAATGAATTAGTTTCAAGTGTCTGTGTGCTAAAGCAAGCAAGGGAAACATTAATACACCTAATGAAGGGCTGTGTTGGCATATTCCCTTCGCTGTCTCCCTCCTGTTATTCCATCCTCTTCTGGAGACGAGCAGGAATAAACATGAGCCCGTTAGCGCCGTCCATAAGTCTAGTTAGCTACTTTACTGAAGCATATATAACAGGAAGCTCCTAACAGGTCAATTTGTTAGGGAAACATAACAATAGTACATCCAATGTTAATGTTGCATGATGGTAAGCTAATGTTTTTATATATTTCACCAATGCTATACTTTGGGTTTACCTGAAGATATGACCCTCCATCTGTCATACCTTTCCTAAAATGAAATCCATGTGAATCCAAGTATGAAGAGACCTCTTTTTCAGTTTAATTTCATCATGCAAACTTGCAAAGACTATTTGCTCTAAATTGGATGTCCACCTTTATTACATTTTAAATTTAAACACATGCACATTTCCGCATTTGTAGCTATTTTGTCTTTTTTTTTTCTTTCTTTTTTTCGCTTGAAAGAGATGCTTAAGCACCACACCATTTAATGTATGAATGGAACTGAACAGTGTGTTGTGAATATTTAAGAGTACAATATGAAGATGAAAACAAGGCCCAGTAGATATAAGTTAACATTTCCCAGAAGGCAAATAAGTGACGTGCGACCAAAATATTTAATTCAAAAAGGCAGAAGGATTAGAGTGTTTGAGGAGAAGATTTAAGCATTCAGGCAAGGGGAACAAACGAAAACACTTCTAGCCAAGCATTATAATCTTTGGAAATGCTCTTTAAGCCAATCTCCATGTGACTTATATTTTCTCTTCACTTCAACCCAACATCTTCCATTCCCCAGATTAAGGGCCTTTGTTATCATGTATACTCTCATTCCCATGATTGATGCTTGATACTCTTTTCCATTTTGCACTTTCTTCTCTACTAGCCTGTTCCTCTCTGTGCTCAAAGTGGGCTTTAATAGGTTTAGGAAATGTTACATCTCACTGCACATAGACAAGTGCATTATCACTACACTCAAAGACCTATTTTCCCTATTTCAAACAAAGTTGTTTTATTTAATCCCTGAAGGTTTCCTTCTGGCATATGGTACAAGGATTTCCCCAGAAAACGTTTCATTTGTGTTTGGTTTTCATCCGTGTTCCTCCTATTCCTTCACAGACATTCCACACACCCAGTTTGGGGGACGAAGAGTTTGAAATTCCTCCAATCACACCTCCACCAGAGACTGAGACTGGCTTGGGCTTGTCAGAGGTGGACTCACCATTTCCGGGCGTCCCAGAGCCTCCAGCCCTACATAGGGGTCATTTAACCCCCCAGTTCCCCCCACAGAGCCTTGACCTGCCCTCCATCACGATCTCGCGTAACATGATGGACCAGGATGGTGTGCCCCTCAATGGCCTACCTTTGGTGAGTGTTCTGACACATGCATGACAGCACTGTCAAAAACATTCTTTATTCTCAGGACAACCAGCCAGTTTTGAGAGGTTACCCTGCCATTCAATGTATATAGAAACAGGATAAAGTACTGTGCTCCCATGCTCTTTAATAGCCCCTATTCTTCTTTGTGGATTCTGTTGACGAAGGTCAGTAGAATCAAAATTAGTGATGAAGATTACATAGACTGTGAAAGTAATCCTTCTCTCTATGTAGGCCTGCATGTAACAGAAATCCTTGAGTAGATGCAGGCTTCTTTGTCACTCAATGTCAATGCAGAATCCAATCCAATTACTATTTGGCCTATGGCAACAATACTTATTTACTAATTTGTTTGCTTGCTTGCGTAATACAAATGGAACATTAGCTAGCTACCAAGAAATGCAAATAGTGCAGAAGTGATACACTAACATACTGTGCATGCAACATGATTATAATAGCAACTGCACACTATTGCAGTAGTCTTATGTACAACACTGAACAAACTACAAACACAGTATTCATTTAAACCCTTCTAACAAAGCACAGTGTCACCTTCAACCTTGGTACAACTCCTGTTGCCACTGCATCTGGTACAGCATCTGGCCTTGTTTACAACGCAGGAGGCATATGATCACACTGAGTAAATGTCATGATTATGTTACTTATTGTGAGGATTTAAAAAGCACACAGACAGTGAATGATGCCCTCTGTAAGGTGAGCAGATATGAATAGATCCCAGGTGTTGGAGTACCAAGCACATTCAGGCCCAGCAAGGGCGGTGAGAGTAGGGCCAACAACGGGCAACTGTTTCACAAGCTCATATATAATTCATGCTGCGTCCAGAAGCTGTAGTACTGTAAATGCTGATACATGAGGTCTCTGCGGGCCTTTATCCAGTGTTTTGATCCAGAATGTTCTAAACAGCCTCTAGGTCTTTGTTTGGACTTCAGGTTTAGCAGCATGTATGTGCGGAAGCTAATTCTGACTTACCAGAAATAGGCTATAGAATGCAAGCATGCCATGGATATCAGCTTTAATACTGGTGCCTATTGACATGGATGGCCAAACACAAAACCGTAGATTGAGTAATAACTCTATTTATTTATTTATTTTGATAATGTTATATGCATTAGATTGCGATGTTGTCTTGGGGTGGAAAGGTTGTCTCAAATGCCACAATCATAGAAGCACTGAGGAGGAAAAATGTAAATGTCACTGACTGACTAGTCATCTTAGAGACCTATTACAGAGATAGAAAATTAATAATGATAATGAAAGGACAGACATGGGCAGAGCAATGATAATACTGATGATGCATTTGCTTTGTGATCCACAATACACATTTTTCAAATCAAAATGTTCCTGATATTTGCTAGTGTATGAATGCACCGGACATAATTTATTTTCAGAGCACTAAGACCACTACAATACATTTGATGAAATACTGTATATATTTATTTACATTCCATATGGTAAGTGGATATAACATTTTACAGCAAATTGTCCTGCTGTTATACTGCTGGCATGTCAAATAATTGCAGCGTTTAAAATATCTCATACAAGTAAGAGAGCCCCAGAAGGCCTTTGCCTAAATAATTTTCATTTCATGGTCAGTTAAGCTTTCTACATCTGGAAGAAATGGAACCTTGACACAATTACATTCCTGTCTGTTCTCACGACTTGCTGGAGGATTAGATTTGATTCTCAAACATTATTCCTCTTTAACACCATTTGCATGGCTCATGTCTCTGATTGTGTGGAGACTCTATTAAAAACGCAGGGGAGAATATGGGTTTCTGCTCCCTGCCTTGTGGCATTGTCGCTGGCACACAGCTCATTCGTTATCATTCATCACACATTGTAGCGCAGGAAGGCTTATGGGGGCCCTTCATTTTCTCTGCAAATGGGATTGATCCCCAAAAGTCCAGAGACAATGTGTGAAGACATTCCATTGGTCTGTGTCTTTATGTTTGTCATGAAAGAGTAAGGCATCTTTTAAGATAAGTGTTCTGTTCTTAATGGATTCTACATGCAGTAACAATAGTTTACGAAAGCCCTCATAAGAATGTTTTGTCATCCTGTAAATGCACTGAATGAATGACAGCAATATGTATACATTATTTATTCTGTTATTTGTTATGGCTGCAGGGCCAAACAAATAAACCATCCAATATTGCAATCACAACTTAACTTAATCTACAAACGCAAGCAGTGAGTATACCTGGGCTATTTTCGGAAGCCCCTTGCATGTCTTTGCTTTGCCAAGTGTTCAGTTAATTCCTCTCCCCTAATGTTCAGCATATGTCTGGCAAATTGGCCACAGATGCTAGGGTTCCATAAAGAGAAATACATGTTATCAGCTGCAGAAAAGCCTGGCGAGCCCTGAATCTGAAGTCATTATTTATTTAATCTCCTCTCCTAACAAGCCTCTGACTCTCATTTTTGTCTCCCAGCATGCATCCTCCCGAGTTGTGATTGAGTCTCAATAGTTCCAAATAGTACTGGAGTTGGAGCTGCCAGTATTGCTTTATTCACCATTTCTTTTTGATTCTCCCCATATAGCAGAGTAAGGATCTGGGGGTACTGTTTTAAAAAACACCTGGTGCCTTCACCATCTTTTTGATTTTTCTTGACAGATGTATGCATGTAACCATGTTCCGAAATGGGCCCAATATTGCCTGTGATTGGGTTTGAATGTACAGTAGTAGCAGTATAAGTTGACATCAATATTTTAGACGGTACCAGCCTTGTCATGTTTGCTACCGTGTAATGTATCACATGCCTTTTTGTAACATAACACAAAAAGTAAGGAAATGTGTGTTTGGTAGGTTATTCCTTTGCTGTAACAATGCTTCTTGGCATTACATCTTATACCATTGGAAAGCATGGTTATTTCCATTTTAAATGGTGCCACATTTGTAAGGAACATGGCATTTGTGGGATGAGCAGCAGAGTTGGGTATGTGCGCCCATGAAAAATGTGCAAAATCTTCTCTGACAATGCCAAACAGCTTTTCTTTGCTGTTGTTGCTTGTTTGGTGTTGTTTGGTGGAATGGGTGATTAAAGTATGAAGAAACAAGACATATTGGCAATTTAACAAACAGGAGCATCAGCAGCATGTGGAAGAACCATACACAGCCTGGCACCTCCTCATGCTGGTCACCATGGTCACACACTGCTGTGGGATGGCATCCCATTCTTCAACCAGCATTTGTCGCAAGTTAGCTAATGTGGTTGTGTTGTTCACTCTGGCATGAACAGCACGGCCAAGCTGATCCCGCACGTGTTCACAAATGGCCTTACTTTTTGTGCAGAGTTTATAATATGTACAATATATTGTATCATACACATAGGCTATTATTTACTTAGAATTAGTACGGAATATACAGTATCACAGTAATACAGTAAAAGGCTGAGGCCATTTACGTTACTTGCATTATTCAGTAGAAGTGACTCTGTGCAGATATGTAGGGAATTGAACACAGCCGACTCTGACTGGCCACAAACCAATATCGTGAGTCAAATGGAACATGTGACCACTTTTGCAGAAAGCTTGTTTTTAAAAATCTTTTTTTTATTTTTTTATACGCCATTCGTATCTTCTTTCCAAGCGAAGTAGAGATGACATCAGTTGTACATCAATTTCAGAGTGTATGATTTTTTCCCCCTCTTTTTTTCTGTCACAACAGACAGCTCTTGTGACATACTGGGTCAGTTAGAAATGAAATATATTCATGCAGGCATGCAATACTTGTAATGAAGTCTTGACTTGACCTTCTGCATGATTGATTCTGTAATTTAGTTTTCTGCGGCAGTGCTCAGAATGAATTGATGTCATGTTGAACAACTTTTAAATACTCATAGTGCACCAGTAGAAATAGAGCAATGGGGTGTGGGTCAGTAGCTTTGCAGAGACAGACCCAGAGACCCCATTGGCCTGCTGGTCTGGGGAAGGGGAGGTTGAGAGAGAGAGAGAGAGAGAGAGAGAGAGAGAGAGAGAGAGAGAGAGAAAACAATTTATCTCCATGCTATTATAGCCTTTACCAGCATTCAAAATTCCATTTTTGTCATTTGGCTTAAGCACAGACTTCAGCAGGTTGGTGAAAATGGAGGGTAAAAAATGAAATGATGTACCCGTTTAGAAGGCGAGTAAAGGAATATGTGCAGAGCACTGATAAACTATCTTTAATAGGACTGACCTTTCATGCTGGCGAAAGTTACTGGGGATTCATCCTTATAATTACCATATAGATGATTTTAGCCCTCTCCTGCCATGGAACGTTTCCGAGAGCTTGGCTGTTGATTGAATGGAAATTGAACATGTTAACATTCTTTTCAGCCTGTTACAACTCACATTGTGTCAATGTTCATAAATTCTCCACCTTCGAAAATGCTGATATTTGGTATTATCAACCACAGACCCCAGCCTGTTTATATTGACAACACAGTGAAGATCCTTTGTCCTTACACTAGTGAAAAATGACTATTGCACAGGTTTCCAGGCACTGTTTATTGGCATGCGTGCCCCTGGGAAGGGTTTCCTCCTTTTTACATATTGTCTACTACTTCTTTTGATTTCATATTTAGTGGATCAGTGCTGAAGAGGGTGTGCAACAATGTTGAACAAGACCCTCTTCTGACTGGTTAGTCAGATATTGTTGAAGGTATACAATTCACGGCGACTTTGGCAGCGTTTGTATTTCAAGGCGCACAGTAGGGAATGTTAAATCTAAATTAGAATCAAGAGACTTTATATATTAAAGAGCAGAGTGCTTTAAGATTGCTAGTTTTTGACACATGCTTGGGCATACATACATACACATGCATACATACACACACACACACACACACATACACACTACACAGAAGCAGGCCTGACAAATGAGGCCACATCTGGCCACTGTGTGCTCGAGATAAGGGCTTATTTGCAGATTTACGAGGACTATCAAACTATCTAGTGAGATGTCTGCTGCGACTGCAGACAATATTGCAATCAATATGCAAATGTGACAGCAGTGGGCCATAAATAAACTGTTCTTTATTCATATTCATAATCAAGGAGACTGTTAGTTAAGATGATTCTTTTCGCCACTGTGTAGCTGTATCTTTTTTGGTAGGATAGCATTTGTATAACTCAGGCACATGCTTCTTATTCATTTTACTTGTGGGCTTTGTTCACTAAATGAAAGGGATAAAATACTGATAGTGATTCAAAAGCATGTTTAGCTGAGGTACTCTGAATAAATGTTAGTCATTAGCACACAGCATCCAAAGGCCATTTTATAGAAATCACCATATTGCAAACAAATGGCAGAAAGGGCCATTGCTCTTATGTAGAATTGCATCATTGGGACAGTGTGAAAGTGCTATTATACAGATGGCCAGACCTAATGAGCTCAGCATGTGTGTCTCTGATGTTCTCATTGAGCAGAGAGCAAAATAAGAGCCGTCGTGTGTTCAGTAATAATGATGACAATAACACTTTAGACTGAAAATATGTCAATCACATTTACTTGGTCACATAATTGCTTATAGTAATGTTAAACTATTAAACATGTTATGACATTGTTACTATTATAATTTATATTATATTATTATTACTAGTATATGACTATTCTTCCACATAAATACACAATAGACTATTTTCAAAAATTGCATTCATGAAAAATAGGACAGGAGACATATGAACATGAAATGGTTGGTAGAGCCAATATGTTTGGAATGAAATGCTGTTATAATATTGTTTTTGAAGGCAGGGGTCATATGGTTCTTTCCATGAAGTCAGGTGTATGTCTTTAGGATGTGTTGATGTTAGGAAAGATTGAGTTTGTGTTTCTGAATACCAGATTGGTGTTTCACGGGAGAACAAATCACCTTTCCTGTTGTGTTCACTTCCCCATCTCCGATCCGTGTCAGGTCTGCCAGCTCTGATCACCCCACTCTCTGGGGAGCAGGCAGGCCCGGTAATGTCATCCGCACCACAATCAATGCAAACGGTTGGCTTGCTCCTGCTCTAAGGCTCCGTCAGGAAGGAATGTTTTACCAGGAAACACGTCCGGGCGACTTTGAAGTTGTTATTGTATTATGCCCAGGCAGAAAGGAGAGTACATTTGTCTGAGACACTTAAATGGTATCCCCTCAGTCGGTTGATTTATGGAGTTGATTATATGGAGGTATTTTTTACACTCGTTGACAGTCAGCACGTGATCTATAGAGGCTGCCACCAGATATAAATTCATCTCTAGATGTACTGGATACATCGTTTTGTGCCTAGATCAGTCAGTGGCAGAGGCAAACTGTAACTATATTATTGCTATTGATGCTGCTGGCCAGCTCACATCAATTTGACTTGTGGATACTCATGCACGCATATCAGTTTTGACTCAGCTTACCTCTCTGTCATGGTTTTGGGTTTATGAACCAAACTGATACCCTTGGGGGACTGGCCAGTCAACAACTGTGTCACACTTTTCCATACTATACAGTTCTGGAATGAGTCAGTTGAGCTGTGCTGCCGTCTGTTACTGAAATAAAGCATGCTTTTGCGGTATTAGTATGGAGATGCTAAAGACACAGTACATAATGATGTGATAATATATCAACAACATCATATCAACAACATCATTTCCTTTCAGCTTTGTATATACAGTTTGCCTTCGTAGATTTGATAACAGTATTATACAATAACAAAGAGAGCGCCCTTAAAGCAGAGGCTCATGGTTCAAGTCCCTTTGCTAACCATTATCCTCCCTGCTTTACTTCAGCAAGACACCGTTGCTATAAAAGCAAGCAACAATCCTGACTTCAGGTGATCCAATAATGATTTAGCCCATTTTAGATCTCATAAAATCTGTTGTCTGGGAGTGACAGTTCTAGGAACAAATAGTCAAACAGCAGTGGTTGATCCAGCAGAGGATGATAGGATATGATAGGATGGAGTCAATGGTGTAAACTCGTCTCCATTGGCCCATATGTAATAGCAGTGTGTTTATTTATTCAGTGGACTAATGAGGCTGTTATGTATGGATGTATGTATAATTGTATGTATAGCTACTGTTCATTTAGTGTTTTATTCTTTGTTGTATGTTTCTTGCTACTTCTTGGCCAGGTCTCTCCTGAAAGTGATATTTTAATCTAAGTGAGATTTGCCTGGATAAATATAGGTTAAATAAAATAACTAAAAACATCCACATGTACATGCTGTGTGGTTTTAAAGTTTACCTCAGACTTCCTGAAAGCGATTTACCATATGTACCATCAGTTAGAGATTGTAGCTCAAATCGCAATATTAGCTTGTTTAATGGTCCCCCTCTGTCATGTCGCATGGTTTCTCCAGAACATTGGCCCAGGCCGTCTTCGCCAGTACTCCCCCAACCCGACCATGGTCATGAGGTCCATCGTTAGCATGAATAACCCCAACGGCATGATGTCACGCAACCAGCTGACCACCATCAACCAATCCCAGCTCAACGGGCAGCTGGGCCTGAGCATGGCAGGGTCCGGCATCACCCACACCTCCCCGTCTCCGCCTGCCAGCAAGTCAGCCACGCCCTCCCCCTCAAGTTCCATCAATGAGGATGACCAGGACGATGGCAACCGGGTGAGGACAGGGTTAACGAGGGAAAATGCTGTAGGTCACAAAGCTAGCATTTACTTTCTTGGTGCTTAGCATATAGTTAGCGGTAGTTGTTGGCTCGGTGGATTCTTATGCTTGTGTCCTCATTGTTATCCTCTTTGATTTCAGGTTGTTGGAGAAAAGCGCCCAGCTCCCATAGACCCCACCAAGAAGCCCAAGACCCCCAAAAAGAAGAAGAAGAAGGACCCCAATGAGCCGCAGAAGCCTGTGTCGGCCTACGCCCTCTTCTTCAGGGACACACAGGCGGCCATCAAGGGTCAGAACCCCAACGCCACCTTTGGAGAGGTGTCCAAGATAGTGGCGTCCATGTGGGACGGGCTGGGCGAGGAGCAGAAACAGGTATGGACCACCCAGACGCAGCACAGAAACACTGGCCAAAGTAATGACACTACTTAACAATAATAAAGGTGTTTCAACATATTCAGAAAAGTATGTGTAAACCTTGAATGGACATCTGGTTGAGACTGATGAAATACAGTATTTAAGGTGTTATAGTTTAGTTTCTTTGTAAAGTAGAACAACTGTGTTGCTTTCTTTGCAGATGTATCTAGAAAAGTCCATATTCATTTTTGCTGTTATGTAAATGTTTACATGCCATGTTGCTCTGCACTATGATTAATATACACTCACCTAAAGGATTATTAGGAACACCTGTTCAATTTCTCATTAATGCAATTATCTAATCAACAATCACA
>JAODTR010000018.1:6265192-6277948 GCA_025399935.1 Amblyopsis rosae
CTCGGGATCCCCCAGTCAGAGCTTGATGATGTTGCTCGGGAAAGGGAAGTTTGCTGAAGCTGCTGCCCCCGCGACCCAACTCCGGATAAGCGGGAGAGGATGGATGGATATGCATTCACATTATTTAGGATAGCATAGGCTATTTATATGGCTACTTTCTTTCAAATATAATAGGCTAAATTAATTAATAGGCCTGTATATTTTAGATAGGTAGGCCTATACAAAAAATAGGCTAATATAAACTGCATTTTTATTATTAATTATTTATTATTTTGTTGTTATAATTATTTGTCTTATTATATTTTCATTTTGTGCAAGAGTAGCGGTGTCTCGCGTAGGCCTGCTTCGGCGCAATAACGATACTCACCGGTACTGAATTCACAGTAGTCTACATTGCTCTGCATTGCTCCGCGGCTAGCATGGAAGGAGTCAAAGTTAGCTTTCTTTTTATGCTAACCATAAACAATCCTAATCAATATTTTTGCATAACATGGCCATTTACTATGGTGACATTGGAATGTTATCATTATATCCTCCAATATCCAGGGAGCTTTCTAATTGGACTGTGCCCATAACGCAGACGTTGTGTGAAGAAAGGCTGAATGCAAACACAAACTGGCCCACAGAAATCATCTTAATCTACAGCGCAGTCAATTTGTCTTGCTGCTCCTTGAGGTGATTTGGGAAAGATATAATGGTAGGTCTATTTATCATACAAGTTCTAATGTGCTAATTTTGTGTTCATAATCTAAGGCAGCATAATTTATCAATGTCCATTTGACAGTCCCTGCCCCAACCCCTTTCACAGAAGCTGTCCTCTTGCATAAGGAGGTCATTTCTACACAATGTCCTAAATTCAGAATTCGCTTTGTAACAATACAAATGAGCTTGCTCTGCCATCGTTGATTAATGGATCCCATCCTCCCTGTTTTTTGGGGTTATTAAATAAATGTCTGTGTTGGATGAATGGGGTTTGCACAAGAGATGTAGCCTACCACTCGACTATAAAGTGTGTTTTCTCTTCATATTCCACTGGAGGATATACATGGAAGACACACATTCCCCTTCAAATGTATTGGAACAGAATAATACGGAAGACAATAGAGTTTGAGATCAAAAGATGTAGATGATATGACAGTTTTCAGCATAAGAGTACTGAAGTGTTATAACTTGTGTATCAGACCATCCACGTACCATGTAGGTGAGCAAATTGATTGGAACATAGAATATTTAAGTAAAATAAAGTAAATAACCATAATATATCACCAAATCTTTGCATTCTTCTTTTGTAATGCTTACAAGGAATACTGCAGTTGTTTGTTTGGCAAAGTATCTCACTTCAATCCCCCCTTTGGAAGGTGAAATGCCCACTTAGGTAAGGTCTGGTGATTGACTTGGCCAGAACCTTTCATTTTTTCTCCCTGATGAGGTAATTTTGTGTTGGCATTGGCACTATGTTTTGTGACATTGTCTTGCTGCATGACGAAGTTCCTCCCAATTGGATGCATTTCTCTGTAATATGTCATACAAAATGGTTTTATAGAGGTTTTATAGATGTCTGCATCCTGCATTCATCCTCCATGTTCCAATACTTTTGCTCACCTTAATATAGGGTGGTTTTATACAAAAGGTTTTATGTACCAGAAAATCAACTAAAGCTTACTTGCAAATGATAGCAGAAAGGAATGTTGGTGTAGGGCAGGCTAATATTGTAAACATTGAAGGTGACATAGCTAATTCAGCTGCCGGACATAAGATTTGAGTGGTAGCTTTGACCTTTTCTATGACTACGAAACCAGGGGATCTCACAAAGGGGAACTGCATTTGAAAATAAATGGAAGGTATTGGTGGAAAGGTCAGGACAGATGTTTCTGTGATGGTGTGTAGCTGGCCCTGTTTCTGGAACAAGGGCCGAATCCTAAACAAATCTCTTATTTATTTGAGTATATTTAATATGTTTAAACTTGTATTCACAAGATGCACAACATGTTTGACAGGTTATGACTAGAAATCACATCATAACTGAAATATTACAGGCATGATGGTTAAAATAAACCTTCATTCATTTCTAGATGTTGTGATGTATTGCATAAACCCAATTATACTTTTATAGGATGTATGATGAAAAAAAAGTGATCTCACCGACTGGGACCACTTGACACAGGATGCCTCATTTCAGATGAATCATGTAAATCGATATTCTGTTCAGTTGTGGATTGTATTACAGAGGCAATGTTTAAAATAATATTAATCTCTATTGGTTTAGAAAGCACTGAAATAAAAAAAGTCTGCATGCATGGAGTGTTGTCTGTGGATAAACTTCTTTTGTACTCTTGGCTTTCAGGACACATTCATTAGATTGCCTTTGACAAGAGTTTGTGGCAATGTATGGGTTTCTATGAGAAATATAATAATTATGTATTTGCAGAGAAACCTTTGTGCTCCTTTATATTTATCAAGTAGAGGTTAGTTGCTTGGCTTTAAACAGAGTTTTGCAAATGTTTTAGACTTTGTAACCTTTAGAATATATTGTCTTTACTTGATAACATTGTTCTCAATAATATTATAATAAGAGTTTTCAGTATTAGCTGAATATTGGTAAATTGTTGTTAACATTTCTAAATGCCAGGTGAAAGCATTTTATTATGTTATGGGTTAAGGATGTTATAATAAGAGTTTATTTGTAATTATGGGGAGAGGTAAATGGTCATTTTGCATACTACGCAAAATTATAAAGGCCATATGCATTACTGGCAGCAATGACCATTAAATCAAATTAGATACATGCATTATTATTATTATCATCATCATCATCATCATTATTATTATTATTATTATTATTATTATTATAATTATAATTATTGTTATTATTATAGCTATGAAAACCTTTGTTCACTAATTCACTAACCTCATTTTGGCAAAAAGGAAAAAACAAAAAACTAAAAACGGAATAGCAACAAATCTCTTGGGAGGGAAAGGTCATGTGCGCTATAAATCCATTGCTTCAATAAAATTAGATGGATTCCTATTATTATTATTCTCTAATATTCTATCTTTCTCGCTCATGCATAAATGGTGATTCACAGCTCTGTTTCTGACCAAGCTGATGATTTTAATTTTCTGTTTTCAGAGTAATAAACATTGACATAAGAGTGGGCCTCAGGCAGAGATGTCTAATGAGAAAATGAAATTAGTTTTTCAGCTGACTGATCAGAAACATTTCATACATTATAATCAAGCATTTACTTTACACATTTGACATGCATGTATATATGTGCGTGTACATGCTCGTGCATGCGTGCATTATTCATACTGCATGTTTGTGCTATAGCACTGCTAGTTTTCTCTGTGTCGTGATGTAGCTTGTGATATTTCCAAACCTTTTATGGAATCAGTTGGCGGGCTACAGCATTATGTGGAGTTAAATGTTTTAGACGTCCATTCATTGCAGTCCATCACAGATAAATTGTAACAGTTAAATAACCAATTACTATGAGTTCTCTATTATAAGGTGTGGATGGATGGGAGATATTGATTGACTTTTGAAGAAACAATACTGCTAGGCACCATACCATTATGTACAGTAAGTGACAATGGTGGGAAGGATTGTTTAATGGTCTGTATGTTTCACTCCCTGGTGAAATTTTGGTTTGGATCTACCTGTGAGCTCCTTTGAACCAGGGGGCGTATTACAGAAACGTCCTAACTAGCAAATCCTATCTTAACTGTTTGGTCACCTTGGTAATTCGAGTTAGGACCCGATTTAGGATGAAGGCCATTACAGATGATCAGTTCCTAAATAAATGTTCCTATCCTAACTTAAGATAGGAAAAGTGTATTACACAAGCCTCCTAACTTCCCGAAATCTTAAATAAGCAGTCCTAACTTTAGGACAACTGATAAGCTGTCCTAACTGCCACTGCGTTAGCTAGAATAACGTAATCATACGTTGCCTACCGTTAGCTATGGACTGGCTGCTCTTTTATTTGTCTTACAAAATCAGCTAAAGGTAAATAGAAGGAACTTATTTGTTGAGAGGCTTATGGCAGACCCTACCGATGTTTTGCTACAGCTACCGTAGCCGAGGAGCTAGCACGGCCAGCTTTGGAGAGGCCGACCCGGCTTCTGGTGCACTCTCAGCTGTGGTGCAACTGTGACAAATACCCTTCTTTTTGCCAACAGAGACTTCCAAAGTGAAGTGGCCGACTTGGCAAAAATTTCACAGCCCACGATGTCACAGACTTTTTTGGCTGCTCATTACAGAGCATTGTATGTCGATGTGATAATGTCAACACGCCGATCCAAGCCCACTCACTTTATGTCCTAACTTTTGGTTTAAGATAGGATGTTTTGGTTTAAGATAGGATGCTTTCTGTAATACGCCCCCAGATGCCTAACCCTTGTCAGTAGTAGTGCTGGGTATCATTTAGTTTTATACGATTCCAGTGCAATACCTTTAAAATGGCTCCGGTACCTAAACGGTGCCTGAACGGGTTCTTCATTGCTATTAATATTATTATAATTTTTATGATTCACAGTAATTTGTTGACTGTTCCTAAGCCGCCAGCACTTGTCACTCATCATAGTAATTTGTTGACAGTCCCATTGCCACCAGCGCTGGCATTTGTCATATTTACACTTTTTCAAGACAATGTCCGTTTAACAGGATTTAATGATAACAATAAGCCATGTAACTTTGTCTTTTGAGATGAACAACAGTTGGCCTATGTAAACAAATTTGCTCTGCACATTTTAATTTTAAAAGATATTGACTCAATGTGTGAATGTCGAGTACTTCTTCCTTTGACATAAAATATGTGTTATAAATATGAATGGACAACCACGCAGACGTTCGTCATCTGTAGTTTACCGGGGCAGTTTATAGTAGATACAGTCTCTAGATTAAAATAATAAAAAGGTACGATGTTTGCGGCACAAACATGCTGGTGCACCCGCATACATTACAGGTAAATAAGCATATGATCGGTAACGCCACTATAATTAGAAAGACAGGGCGGTTGATTGTTCTGTTTTGAACCTTTTACTTTCACTTTTACTTATTACTAAGGCATTTTAAGCATGTTTAACGTAGCTAACGGGAGACTACCTCATGTCATAATGTGTGATGAGTGATATTACAATCGTTTCAGAGCACCAAAGGGAAAATACATACATTTCCATGACCTCCCTACACTCAAAGATTCCTTTCAGTAAAGGTTCCAGTGATCCAGTCCAAGAAAATGCATATATGGTTTTATTTTTCACCATGCTGTTCCTCCTTAATCCTTAATATTAAATGCACATGGCCTGTGTACCTGCCCAGTGTACACGACGTGTGTAAGTATCAGATAATTAAACGGAGCTAAAACACACGTTATTTTAGTTTTTAACCCCCGAAAACTAAAATGTATAATGTAGATTTAGTCTTAAATGGCACCGAAATGAGGCACCGAAATGTGCATTTTATTTCGATCCGGTAGATACCGATCATATAGGAACCATATTGGCACCGGGTTTCACTACCCAGCTCTGGTTATCAATTGTGGTTTTCACTGTGTGAAATCAATTACAAACATACATTTTCATTTTGTAGTTCAAAGAAAACATACAAACCAGTTTACTGTACTATTTATATATGTGATAAGTGATTATCCATTAAAGGCAGAGTTACTCTTACTCATTCTCGAGAACGCTGAAATCAAAACAATATCACTCTGCGGCGCCGCTCCACACACATTGTGAAGCAAAGCATAGTACTAAGGCTTTGTTGATGTAAGCGGTGCTCGTCACTTTGTTTATGTTGCTTTTTACGGAGAAAATTTGGTGAATTTGACAAAAGTGCATTATCTAAAAATTAGCTTGCAATAGCTGACTATAACTTTAAATGACTGTAATACATTTATCTTAGTTGAACGTTCAACATGGAAATATAATACAAACATTAGAACATTCTGATTATCAATATGTCTAAATTATTTTTGTCTACAGAATTATCTTGCAATTTGTAATTTAAAAGTAAACTTAACATAAACTTACAAGATCAGGCTGGTTTCAGTACATGTGCTTACATTAAATGAATAGTTGTTTAGAATGAACTGGATTAGTAAATGCATGATTAGTCAACACATTCTCATTCCCAACTCGTCAAAAATTGCAGCTTGGTCAATGGCCTTTCTTGTCAATTTTCGAAGCGTTAGAAAACCTTTCGTGTCGTAGGATGAAGACTTCGGTCATTGACTGTTACGGCAAGGATACAGAGTTCCCACCACCAGTTTATTTTTAGCTTTATGGGCATGCAATCTCAGCACAAGTATTAGCTCCTGGTTGTAGATAAATAATCAATATACAATCGAGACATGTTAATTAAAATGTATTTACCTGAAATCATATAATTAAATAGTTTCAGTTATATTTCGGGAATAGGCATTCTGTAACTCTTGTAGCAATGAAGCTACATGTTCTTAGTATTTCAAATTGTTGATTTTTAAAAAGGTGTCTATTTTTAACATGAATATAGAAACAATGACTATTTTCTATGTTAAGGGTATAGTGGAATAATGTCCTTAGCAGGGTATTGTAACGTAATCCGATCTCATCTTTTCTGTTTACGTAGTGCTGGCACGCATGTGTGGGCGGCAACAAGAACAGTGTTCTTGTTTGGCTGAGTGCTAGTGTGCTAGTGGCAGAAAGTATATAATAAAAGAAGACTATTCTACAGAACGAATGTAATCAAGGCCAGAAAAAACTCCCTGATAAAAGAAACGTGATATGAACCGGTTCTCTGGCCTTGATTACATTTGTTCTGTAGAATTGTCTTCATTTTGTATATAGTCGAGATAAGAACCGAACCATGGATTTGGTGAACCTTTACACCTCTATTGATTAGTATGGTCTGTTACTAACACTTGCATTTGACAGACATTCTTCTTTGCCTTTTAGGTTATTAATTTATATCGGGAACTATTACACATTTACAACAGATCCTGAATAAGTCAAAATCTTGAAAAACTATTTATGAATAGAGAACATTAACTTAGTATTTTATCATGCAGTAAATTCTGAGAAGAAACAAGTAAACAGAAAATATTTGCTTGTAAATGATTGGATGGCTGAAAAGATCCTTTATGAGGCGAGGTTACTTTATGATCTCAGCAGCGACTGACGATGAAAAGCCATTGTTTTGTGGAGAACAGACAAAGCCTTATTGTCCTGTGCCATAGTGCTGAAGGAGCACTATGGCACACCTGGCACCATGAAACACACACGCACACACACATGCCTGTTCACTATGGCTTCCTGCTCTCACACACTCACCTGCTCTAGTGAGGCCTGGCTGCATGCTTCACTGGATCTGTCTGGACTCACTGTCCATCTGCTGTAGGGACAAGGCAGAGCTAGAGAGAGGTTACTGTAGTTCTGGCCAGCTGCCAAGACACTAGAACGTTGGACAGCTTGAAGTAGGATCAAGCCTCCATTGTAGTACAGCTTGTCTTGATTACATACTACTCACACCATTTCTATTTCTCCACTGATCCATGATTATTTTCCACTCTGGTGGATGTAGTATTACACCACAGATTTTCAATATAACTTTCAATATTTCTGTGAGTATTTTCAGAATGTATATTTAGTTGACATAAATAATCAACTTAATAGAAATGTAGTTATTTAGTGGAGCAGTGTGTACAATGTTGTATTAATGCGATCATTTATTAATGTCACATTTTTCACCACAAAATCCCTACTAATCTCCTTAAAACTACTTTGAATCAAGTTGTATGGCATTGTGCTTGGATTCATTCATACAACCCCTTGTAATAGTAATGTATTGGCGAATGGTCTAGGAACTCGTGATTGCTTTGCTCTGCCCCCAAGTGGTCATATTTACATGCAGATGTATGATGTTATGCACATTACCAGTACATGGGCTCCTCTGACCTTGATCAAGATGCACAGCCTTCTTAGTGTTTATATTTAGTTTAAACATGTATACATACAGTATGTACTGACATCCCATCTAGATTCATCTGGCTCCAACCATAAGGCTCCTGTGCGGAGGTGGTCTTCAGACTATTGTTGATGGTAATGTTGTGGATCATTACTCACCATTTCACTCTCGTCTCCTCCTGTCTGGTTGGGATGTTGATGGCGTTTTACCCCACAGGACTAATCCCACAGTGAAACATGGTCTCTTTCCACTAGGTTGGGGTTAAATTGGCCAGCGGTTGCTATGCAACAATTTGAAATGTTGTCATATATTAGTCTCTAAACACAATCTTGCTGAATAAAAAGCATTATATTATCATATATCTTATATTATCTATTAACTACTTGACGCTACAATTAGCTTAGTTATTTTATGCAGATGACATAATTTATATTTTATATGTCATCTACTAATTCTAAAGTAGCAAAATAACAGTTTTATTGTCATACACTGCATGTTCTAACACAAAATACTAAAAACAATATATAATAGTGACAATAAAAGTGACATTTTTACCAGTCAAGTTATTTCTCTAATAATATTAACTCCCAAATAACTATTGCAATGTATGGCGGTTTGAGTATTGCTCAATTTGTTAGCTTAGCCTATATTGAGGATTTGCAATACTGAAGATACTGGATGTGAATCTTAACTGAATGTGGGGTATTGCAGAATAATTCATTTCTCATTAGTTTCTGGTATTCTCCTTAATACTTTAGACTGCCGCAATCCTGCTTGTAGACAACAGTAAAAAATATAAGTGAGTTGTTATTGCAGAGAAAAGTAGGATTTATGTGTCTACATAAATATGTGTCCTGGATTTGTTTTGACAAATGACAAGTGCACCACATAACATCCTGTTCCTAATGGATTCCTGTTCCCTGCACATAACATTGGGAATCATCTTCCTGATGCCATGACAAAAATGCCCCCCCTCCCCCACCAATTGAAGTATTGTGTTTTACCATGGCACTGCAGACCATATGCTTAGAATACAGAAATGTACACACTGTTATTGTGAGTTTATTATTTAAATTGGGCATTTAGGATTTGTGTTAGAAGTAGCTGAATGGACAATGCATCATCATTCATTCAGTTGATGTAATACACTGTCATGTCTCCTATTTGAAAAATCTTCTAATATATGAATATGTATTTCTTGTATAGGCCTTTATTTTCTACTTGAACAATATTGGTCAGCTTCATAGAAATGGATTAAGCCTAGTCCAAGATTAAAACAAAAATTTGAATGAATGATCGCCATTGAAAAAAGACTAGCTAAGTGATATGGATGGAAATGCATATCACCAAGTATTTGGATAAGGTTGCTGTACAAGTTCCTATGGACAAAATATGAAGATTGTCCAATGTTTAATCATAATCTAGTAAACAAATTAGGTAATGTAATGTAAACTTTTTACATTCACGTATTTACCTGTGGAGAAACTAAAACAAGAATAAGGGCAAGCAAGATAGCTGTCTAAATATACCCAAATCACCAACAAACCATACCCTCCTGGATTTTCATTACACAATTCTGAGGTCTATTGATTTGAGTAAATATTTACCGGCTTTGATCACATTCATAACAGCCCTGCTTCAGTCTTCATGGAGGCAACTGCTGCTGATGCCTACTACGAAAACACACTATCAGAGCTGTGCTTGAGGTTATAAAACTAGTAAATAACGAGCACTTAAAGGGGACACTCGCATCATTAATCATTTCTCCCTTTCATACCCTCGACACATGAGACAAGGAAATCAATGTTTATCTGAGTTGCGAGAATAAATATGAGCGCTTCCCAGATTAGTCCCTAAAGAAGACAGTGGTTGCTCCTTGGGGTCTATTTGGTAGTCATCATTCAACTGACTAAAACTGACCAATTAGTTCTTATACAACTACATACCAATTAGATATGGTTCTTCCGTGCTCTCTTCATTATGCTGTGTGGTTTATTTACACTCTAGCCAGACAACATATTTTCCAGTCCAAAGCAATTTAGATGAAATGTGAGCAAGCAGGAGAGAGCAAGCAGGAGAGAATGGTCTGTCATTATGTTTGGCACAAGGGGTCTATAAATTAGGAGTTGAGATGGTGTGAACCCTTCTGTTTTCTTTTAACTCTACTGTACAGTACACAGTGGCAATATGGTTGTGCAGAATAATGTTCAGTTTTCTGCAAGCAAAGAAAACCCTATTATTGATTTGTATTGTTGTAAGCATTTTCATAGGACTAGTATGTATATACAGTCAACATCCTGTTGACTGTACATTTCCTGCACTAAATAAAACGATACTGTCTAAAATAAGTAAATATCTTATCTTGAGCTACCTCACAAAATAATATTTTAGTGGTTTATGAAGGTGAAGTTATCTAAATGTTTTTTTCTGCTACATGTGCAGCACTTTATTCATGAAGGCAGCAGCTGCTGAATTGTCTCTTCATACTGACTCAGCATGGGTATAATTACCCCAGCCCATTTTCTTATCTGAACTCTTCGTGTAAAAAAAGACGCTATTTGCAATCTTTTAAACTCCCACTTGGTTGTACTTTTATTCTGAGCGAAGAGGCGATGCAAGAATGAATCTCCACCGGTTTGGTTTTATACTTGGTTATAGAGGGTCTGTTGTTTTACTGGACTATATCAGTTTGGCGCCGCACTCAACACATTTTTTATGTGAACATTTGGCTCATAATGAACCATATGTGGCACCTGTCTGACATAAAACATTGTTCATTATACTTAAAATGACAGTACAATTCATATATTGACAAACCTCATACAATGCTGTAATGGTTTGTTACATTTACATTTTGGGTGTTATTTTACATTTCACATTTCCAACTTCAATTCACTTCTGTAATTTATCCCTGAGTTATGTTAGGCAGCTGTGGAGTTTCTATTGTGCATGCAGGGCTATAATGTATGATGCAGATGTACATCCATCCGTTAGCCAAGGACATACAGTAGATCTTAGCTTCAATATGCCACTTGCACAGCGATAATGAATGCCTAACCCTGTCCTAACCCTAGGACAGAAATATCTAATTAGAAATATGTAGCTGTCAATCACAAGCTAGTTGGTTTAGTTAGCCTATAAGTGCTACTATACGATTAAAACTGTATTGCAATTGTACGTATATTCCATGCTTGTAATTTCTGCATTTTATTGTGCTAAGCCATGGGAACTATTACTTTCTCAGAAGTAATTATATTTTCTTCATTTTTTTTCTTGATCTTAAGTTTCCACGTTAACTATGCTAATCTTTAGTGTCTGCAGGGTTAAGTACTGTAGTTGCTGCATGTCATATTATATACTGTAGCATGGAATATGATGACCTATATGCACTATGATGTATTATATGTACTACTATACATGCATACTATGCATGCATAAATAATGTTTTAGCCTATCATTTTACACATTTGCACATTTATTGTATAATTTGTTTTTCCATGCTTGTGATTCAAGGTGACAGATATAAAGTTCTGTTTTCACAAGGACCAAAAATAGGAGGTTCCTTTGAAATACATTCTGATGGGAGACCAGGTTTGGGTTGCGGAGACAGTCTTGAGGCGGCCCATTTATGCTTCTGCGGTATAGCTATTCCATAACATATGGATAGGGCTTAACCTACGTGTCAGCCTATGGCTTAGGGTTTGGCGAGTACCTCTCCAAAAATATAACTAGCCGTCCGTTAGGGCTGAACCATTTTGGAAAAATATCTAATTTGATTTGAAATATAGATATGATTTGTAATGTACCTTTTTTTAAAGTCAATATTTACGTTCAGTATGTAACATATTTAAAATATGTTATGGAGCATTATAGCAAATATGAACTTCTATACTGTATCTTATAATTAAATGATGAGAGCATAAAGATACAGGATACATGCACATTATTAAGAATGGATTTACTGCATTTTAGAACATTGGACAACGGCGCACATTGGCAATTTTAGACAATTTTTTGATGTGCTCAAGCACCCCTAAAATATTATTATTTTCTGAAATATAATGTTTAGCCAATGTTTTAGCTCTCTGACGTTAGATTTTCTAACTTGGCTTGCCTTTTGGACAAACAAATACAGGTATAAACACAGCCTATTCATTGTTATACAGTGACATTTGTGATTTAGCAAGCACTCTGTGGGCGCATCTTGCCACACACTATAGTTCCATTGTCTGTGCACCTTTATTGACACTGTTCTTATTATTCTATAGCGCTGAAGGATGGTCGACCAATCAGTCTGAACTAAAGCAGGTTATGCACGCTCATATTTACACAGATGTATACATACACAGTTGTCTTTGAATGACGGATGCATGCATGCATTTCTACAAACATTGACTGCTGGCTGTGAAACTAACCCATCATGAGATGACATCATGCATGTTTTGAAATGGAGGTAGAGCTAGATGAGCTGATCATTAACAGTTTTAGCAATTAACCTATTGGTTAAACGCTGTCCAATAGTAATCATAGGTCAGTAAAAGGAAACAACTGTTAACACTTTACAAAGAAGAGTTGCCAGACCTTTACAAAGTGAATTTTAGGTTCATATCAATAGGTAGGCCCAGGGGCGCCATATAGGGCGGAAAAGTTAGGACAATTCCAAGGGCCCCTGACCAAAAAGTAGGTAAAAACGAATAAATGTTTTTATTATATTATATAAACCATCATTGGATATATATATTTCAAATATAATAATACAATTAATGATCTCTTTGTTTTTACTTGTTTTTGGCAATAAAAGTTAAATA
>JAODTR010000018.1:6289079-6299980 GCA_025399935.1 Amblyopsis rosae
GTCACTGGGCAGCATAGAGGCCCTGCGTGTGAACCAGTGGCATTTGTCAGTGTGCACGGTGAGGCAAGCGGTGGGGCAAGCGGTGGGGCGAACTTTGGGCTGCGTCCCATCCGGCCAGAGGCGAGGGGAAGCCGGCGCGCAAGGCTTTTGCTTTGTTCTGGGATCAGTGCAGCAGATGTGATGAGCACGTCGCTATGTGCTCTGCACCCAGGGATTCACTAAGTACTAATCAGGCCGACGTGTGTCTGGACTGGGACGCTGCTCAGTGCACACACACACACACACACACACACACACACACACGTCTCCGTCTCTCTACATACTGTACACTGTTGTTATTGCTCTTCGACAAATACACTTTCACCCTCGCACGCAAACACATATGCTGCAGGGGAGTAGCAGATGAGCTGGGGAGGCGTTGAATCTCAAACAATTGACACTGCATTCACTTGAAGTTTGTAGTCTGAAGTCTATTTTAAGTTTTGTTTTGTGGAAATATAGGTATAATGTCATATTTCATATTTGATTGGTTTGTTATATAAAATCTATAAGAACTGACACTATAGGAATTAATCTACATAATTAAAAAACAATTTTCTCCTCATTTCCAATTATCAAATAATCTCTTGATTTATATCTTCTGAATGCATATTCCATAAATAAAATGTAATTACTGTAAAATGTAACCCTGAGGCAAAAATACTAAAATAATAGTACTCCTTAGTTTGTGGGGGTGTAAAGAAGATGTTAGCATCTTACTGTATTGAAGTGAAGCATGGCGTTTCAAACAAAACAACTTTCTTATAATGATGGTTTCAACCAGAAGGGGAATTCCAGAAACAGACAGAGATTTGATCATTTAAATGAACCAATGTGGAATTTTATTTTATTTTTTTATTGCACTTTGAATAAGCTGTCAGCAAACTAGTTTGTCATAAACTTGTCTTTCTAACAAATTAGTTGGTGGACTAGTTGTGTCTGCATGAAAGCCATCTATCCTTCTAGAGGCATGGCACTGTGCAAAGAAACACTAGGAGATATGTGTCCCCATTAATCTGCACTGACTGGCTGGAAATTGCATCTTTGTAATGAGTAGGTGTGCGTCTACATGAATTAAAGCTGAATGAGCCACAGATTGATCACCTCATCCCAAATGAAGCCTCTTCTGTGATCATTATTGTTTAAAAGTGACTAAATCATATCGGGATGATTAAACGCCCTTGCACTGAAGTGAGAGAAGATTAACGATGACCAAGAATTTGTGCATTTTTTTAAATGCTATTTGGGCAGATGTACGGTATCTCTAGAAAAGTATAAACCGCTGCAGTCAAATTCAATATAGCCACAAACAAAATACACATACTGTGAAAAACAATAGTGGAGGGAACGTTCATGTAGAAATCTATTGACAGCTTCAATTCAGCATGCTGTGCTATGATGAGTATTGACTGGTGTACAAAGTTAATTGCCTTAATGGACAACATTAGCATTTTTGTATTGCACAAACATATTTTGTTACCTAATCAAATTGATAAAAAAACTAGCAATTAAATTGTAGTGAACAATTGATTAACAACATTAACAATTATATATTAACAATTATTATTATTATTCATTTTATTATTTCTATGTTTAACTTTGAACTTAAGTCAAGGGAACAACTTAACTTGATCCGATCAAGGAATTTGAATATAAACTGGTTTTGCACTGTAAAGTGATAACATTACTTGTACTAATTGATTAATGATTTATTATTTGTTAGTAATTCCACTTTTCAGTTTATTTAAAACCTTCTTGTTATACCTCAAAACTAACTGCTCATCTTTTCAATAATAATATGTATCCAACAATCTGATTCATCACTGTGAATATTTTTTTATATAAAAAAGATATATATACACGTGTATATATATATATATATAGTTATGGGAATAATTAGTTTCATTTTGTAACTGTATAATGTAACTGTATCTGTCTTGTATTTTCTATATTTCTCTTTGTGTATAGGCCCTTTATTGGAAACAAGATGGTGCATCTCAATGGGCAAATTCAAATAAATTATCAATTATGACTACACAATTATGACTTAATGTTACATTACATAGATCCATACTACATTTCTCTAAAACAACAAAATCTCTGTGTGAGATTAAGTAATGGTGAGCCACAGTTTGGAGCCATTATGGCATTTATATTTTAGCCTTTCCTATAAGTCCACACAACCTTGCATTCCAAGGATTTCCAAAGCAATTCCTCACACTTATAATAATAAAGTCTACTTACTGCACAGTACCAAAGTACTTAACAATGAACTATTACAATGTGTGTGTGTGTGTGTGTGTGTGTGTGTTTGTTGATAGTGTGGATCGTTTTGTAATTTTAGTAGTATAAACTCTACTGTACTATCTGAATTCTGTTCTTTTTATTGTATACAGTCGATTTCACAATAAACATTGCATTCTGCTTTATCATGCCAACTGTTGTCCTACCTGAGGAATGACTGGCTTCTGATACATTATGCATTCACAAAGTCCTGGTTGTTTACATTTTTGAACCAAGATGCTACTAAGACGCTCTAAAGGAATTAGTTCACAAAACTAGCTCTTATAATAGCATAAAACTATATGAAAATGTCCCCTCCTTTAGGGAGATAAGCAAACAATACTTTTACCATAAAAATGGAAACATACTGTATAAATCTAACTGATGCACTTTCTGAACCAGTCTAGTACATAATCTACTGTAGAAACAGTGTTCATAGGAACTGTATACCAGTGTAAAGATGGCACACATTCAGTAATTATGGGGAGGGTTACGTCTGCCCACATGAAACGTGTGAGGGTAAATAGAGTACCCAGGCAATGTTTGATGTTGGGGCCAAAATATCCAGGTGTTTTTATAGACATTTATGTGGTCTAAACTATACAGTATGTCTGCAGTCACCTACACAAACGTGCTACATACTTAAAGTATGTACCTCATAGACAAATGTTGGCAGATTTGCTGCAGTTTCAGTGACAACTATGAACTGCTTTTGGTTTTGGGACTGACTACAGCAATGAAAAGCCAACAACTGGACAGAACACTTTCTACTAGTGCGTCGCTACACTATAGACAGGCAACACTTTTTCTGAGGACCTGCAATTGTGGCAACACTGAATTGATACTGTAATTTCTCCAGTAGGGGAAATAACTGCTTGTTTAGAAGATCAGAGTTCACAGAAAAGGGGAGTACTTCTCACCTTGCATCCAGACATATTTACAGTACCTGGACACACTAATGTTCTCTGTAATGTCTTTGTGGCAATTATTCTGCCAAGCACCCTGTTGGGGTAATTATGCTAAAAACACCCTCATTAGCAGCATCAAGACATAAACCCCGGAACTATCCTTGCCTCAAAACCTTTAGGAAGACAGTAAGATATGTGGCCATTATTACACCGTCTACAGTACTTAAACAACTTTGAACTCACATGTGGTAATATTTCAACAAAATGTGTTATATTTAAACATTTAGAGGAGAATGTATTTAGTGTTAACATGTTATTTGTTTAGATTTGTATTATTTACGTTTTAAAATTTGCTTCCTAGACCACTTATACAATTCAGTTGGCATATCCCCAATAAAAAAAAAGTTTTCAAAACTTTTCAAATATGTTTTAGCTCACATTTTATATAGAATGGTTATGTGTGTTGTTTTCCTATGTTGGTCACTTTATATATAATCTGGTTGTGTGTGTGTGTGTGTGTGGGTGTGTGTGTGATGTCTCTAAAAATTTGTATTTCCCTTTCATACAGTACATACTTTATTGTATGAAACCCATATTTTATATTACTTGTGTATGGTAATATGTGTCCATAATAAAGCTATAACTAGATGTTTCTGTATGTGTATGCGTGTCTCTGTGTCATCTGCATGTGTGAAACTTACAATAAACGTACAGTAGTAAAAATGTGCAATAACACAAACACATAACAAGGCACATCCATAAAGACACAAACGAGCACCAAAACAGAGTCTAACCACCTTGTAATGGGTTGCTGATTTAAGAAAAACATGAGAAAGGACAGTGTAAAATATATTTATGAGTTGTGTGTGTGCATGTAACATGGACATACTACTCACCATAACAAACCATCTGAAAAGAATGAGAACAGTCCTGAGCCCTGCCTTGCCTGGCAATTTGCTATGCTTAAATTATTCAGAGGCAAGGCTTTTTTATGTCAGCAACTGTATTTTCCAGTGACAAAGCTAGCCAGGCCTAATTGTTTCACTGCGTCTGCCGTTTTATGACTGACATAGCAATAAGCAGATTGTCCAGATATTTATGCCATCTGCAGCTCGGAGAGATAATTAAAGTATATAAATTAATCAAGTGCAATTAATTAGAGGCTTTATGTTCGCAGCAGTACATCTTTGCATGTATAATTTATATTTATTGATTTGTTTGGTTTCATTAGCCTATAAGATAACAGTGGAAATGCATTAGAGGGGAAAATGCACAATTAGCATGCTGCAGGGCCGGTGGTATTTGATAGATCAGCGAGCACTCCTCGCAGATATAAAGCTGTGTAAACTGTCATAAGCAGTTACAATCGATGACTGATATTTTGCACCATATCTCTCATTTGATTAATGATGTTTTTGAAAGCAGCCCCCCACTTAATGGCCAACTGATAGGCATACAGAATTTACTGTTTAATCAGGGGAAAGAATTTACTGCGCTCTGCAACCTGTGTAGTTGCTGGTGGAAATGTATGATTGGCCCCTATAAGTGCTATGCTGATGTTATTTGCTCCCGTCAGCAGCCAATATGGCTGAGCATTAAGAGCTTTGTGCTTCGCAGTTGATTTTTCATTGACTGTGCTGCCATCGTTCATCACTGGCCTGCTTCCCTTTACTCTGCAGAGCCAGAGAGTCAATAGTAGGCAGAGCCCTTGTTTTCACAGTATACCAACGCTTCCTGCAGCAACAGCGGTGTGTAATCTGCTTTTAAGATGCAAGAAAGTTACTTATTTTGTTGCTAAGGAGTTTGTCATTGCTGTATCCCTGCCCCTTCCCCCACCTCCTGTTTGTGGCACAAACACATGTAGGCGTTTAGCCAGTGGGGCTCGGGTATACGGCCCATAGAAGATGTTTACGTCTAAACACAAGATGATCTTGAAGGTGTTGGTCTATAAGTTACTTTGACTTTAGTTATTGTCTGTCTAAGAAAAGCATTACTAATAGAATCCTCAGTATTTAGTCATCTGCTTTGTCAGATATGCTAAGATTTTAAATGTTCCATAATATTGATATAATATTATCTTTCCATATGTATCTATAATTGGTCAGAGTTCAGTACCTGTGCTTCAGTGGTCTGGTGCTGCTCGAGCAGACCATCTAATGGAAGCCGGAGACATTGAATTGGTACTGTAGCTGCTGTTGGTGTGGTTGACATATTTTTAAGGTATTGTCACTGCATGTTGTGTCAGTGATAATTCATGTGGCTGCTGCAAAATAATTACTCCAAATAGGATGTGGGTTTTATGGGCAGCACATGTTGTTTCTCAGAGAGCGGCTTCTGTTTATTTCTGCTTGCCGTGAGCAGGATGGCTTTGTCATATACAGCGGTACCTTTATCCTGAGAATGGACTGTGGTTCCTGTGTATATGTGTTGCCCAGAGGCTAGGATGAGCATAAATCACGTGTGCGTTCCTCTGTACATGTTGGATAGGGGCCGAACACTACATTGCATGCTGGGTCTCCACGGCTCTGTGTTGCAGCTGGGTGCCAGACTCGCATACATTTTCTCCCTGTGTCTGAGCCAATTTCCTCCCCTTGTGTCACTGTAAATGCTCTGAGAGACACCGCCCCCTGTTTAAGGTTCCATAACTGCTTTAGAGGGGGGAAAGCCATGTGGCTTCTGGTGATGCGCTCACATTTGCAGGCTTCCACTACACCTGCTGGACTCGTCCTCGGGGCAGACGGCCTCGTTGAAGCATTCGGCTTCCACAGGCCTTTCCTCTTTTTCGTTTGCATGACGTAATTCTGTGGACGTGGATGACACACCGTCTCGTCTTAGAGCGCAGTGCTCCCGGCGTCCTCTAAAACAAGTGGTGGGAAGCAGGCTAAAAGTGCAACATGAGCAGAGTGGGCAACTGTTAGTGAATAATGCAGAGCACATATCTGTTTGCTCTGAAGTAACGGAAACCCTTTGACCTTCCTCACATCTCGACTGCCCACCTCTGAGGCCACAGCCAAGATAACAGCTGGATATGTTTGTGACTTCTCTCTCTGAACCCCCCGTCTCGCAGGAGCAGCCTATGATGGAGTAAGCCCGTTGATATCAGTGCCATATTGATGCCGGTGGATCACCATGGCCCGTAAACCCACAACAGACTATCACATTCCCTCCCAATAGATCCCCAGAGACTGAGAGCTTCCATTTTTCTTTAACTTGTGTATAAGTAAACTGCCGGACCTGGCTGGGAGGTCAAATCAATCTCAGCTATTTATTACTTGGAAATGTGACACTCCTCCTTAAATGCTCCTGTCCCCAGTGATTTAGCCTTGTGTCTGCGTTGTGTCTCTGTGTGTGTGTGTGTGTGTGTGTGTGTGTGCGCACGTGCGTGTGTGTGTGTGTCTGTGTGCATGCCAGTGAGCCGGGGAGCGCCGTGCTTTACGACCATTGCGCCAAATTGTCTTTTTCTCCGACTCGCCTCATGTAAACAAAGATGGGTTAATATGCTCTTTGAAGACAGTTTTATGTTAAGCTTTTAGCCCCGGTGTATGTATCATATTTACTGTAAGTACACTTCAAACGCGAGGACAGGCTAATGCAGTGTGAATCAGTACGGATCCTAGTCATGCTCAGGTCAATGCCAGCAACGCTGTCTAAATATGATACTTGACATACATCGGTAATCGTATGGTCTCATGCTGAAAGGAAACTTGCACAGTGACATGGTCCCCAGCTGCTATAGCAGGGTGGTGATACAATCTTATTTTTGTGGGGAGCGCAGCTCTGTTTACTGTGTGACAATGTGATATTGTGCGGTTCATGTCTTAAGTCTTAATTGGAAAAAGTATTGCCCCACTAAAGGTGAATAAGGTCCTTGATTTTGCAAGGCAATCTCACCCCTCCCTATTCCCACAACCCCCCCTTCTCCTTTCCTCTGAAGAGCAGTGTAACCCCCTGAAGCAATTTCTTAATCCTCCGGAAGATCACACTCTCCCACTAAATATGGCACCTGTGGACAAACAATGGATTTTTCCATAATAACAAGTTGAAGATTTCATTATGAGTGGCTAATGGAGGCCCCGAGTAGATGCACAGAGAAGCTTCCTTTTGATCAGCAGCATGGGTTAATCCATGGTAAAAAATAATGGAGGTTTAGGGGCGGGAGAGGAGTAAGGCAGTATTGAGCCGGGCGGAATTTACAGCCGAGAGAGCTCAGCAAAAGGATGAATTTTAGAGCCTCTCGCTGCGTATTGAAGAGAAGACTGTCTTGACAAGTCATCAATAAGAGCTGGCGCTGTACTAAACTAATGAAAGCCCCATTTGATCTTCTGCGAACAGGTTCGATAACTCTCCTGCTATTATTTAAGTCCTCTGCTTCGCCCAAACCTGTTTCCAGATCCACAAAAATCATTAAGTTGCACAGCAGAGTAAACTGTGTTTGTAAGTATCGGATGAGGAGGAAATATCTAAACTACTTATAATGTATCCCTGTTGAATGCCTTTGCTAGCCACTTCCTGATGTGCTTAACGTGCCACTAACCAGTCCTGTTGGATTGGACTCATCCATAAAGTGTGCACATTGATTTATGCTATTTATATTATCTCACTTACCAAATGTTAGACGTGCAGGATATACAGACAGCTCTGTTGTGTGTTTAAACATTGTATTTGTTACAGCTGGGGTTGGCCACCTTGTGTGGTCTGATACTGTAACTGGAGTTACAGTCTATAGGGCTCCACTACAAGGTTTTTACATATGTTTGGCCTTGTCTAGATTTCATCTTCAGAAAAAGGAACCTAAAAAAAGATCAAAATGTAATCATATCTCATGCTTACAAAAACACCCAAGGCTGCGCTCACCACTATTATGCTCTCATTGAAGCAAAAGAAAAATAATGTCCGGATGATGAATCTCTTTCTGAGGGCCGTCCCAACCGGACTCAGAATACGGACAGGATGAAAGATTTGTTTGGTCAGTTGCCAGAGAGCAGAGCATGCGTCATCCGCTAACATCAGTGCTGTGCTGCAGTACAGCAAAACAGCCCATCCTCGGACTTGACCTGCAGTGTTTCAAGGTTATATGAACTGAAACGTGTTGATATAACAACACTGAGATATCAAGCAGCTGCGACAATTTCTGTGATAAATCCATCCTTTTGATGCCTGGCTGCAGTTTGTGAAGACACACAGTGTTTGTTAGACTCAGAACGAAGTGACTTATCAATAATTTATACTGCATTTATCCTAAGTTGGTATGTGAGCATTTTGCCATTGAATTGCCATTATTATTGCCATTGTTATTTTTAGTCCAGTTAGCCTTAGCAAGATTAAGATATATTCATGTAGATAAAAAACAACACACAATCACTACAACATGAGCAAATCAGAAGTTACAGGTTAAAGGTTGTATTCTAGGACATGTTTTCCTCTCACTTTATACAAGCTGGGAAATTATGCACCAACTTTGCAGTAAATGTGACTCTCCCTTCACAAGCACTTATTTATTTTTAAAAACCATGAATAAAAATGAAACCAAAACCCTGCATGGTGAAGCACTGAGGCAGGCCTGTGGGTGGTGCTGCTAGAAGAGAACACAACATGCAGTGTGTGTGTGTGTGTGTGTGTGTGTGTGGAAGGGGGGCTATGCTTAGGGCTGGGCGATATGGACCAAATATCATATCCTGGTATATTTAGGTTGAATACCGATACACAATATATATCGGTATTTTCTAGAAAGGGGGTAAATGTTCAGGAGGAGAAAAAACAGAAAACCAAACAGAAATGTAAGTTTTTTTTTGCGACTTAATTGTAGTTGTACATGGTTAAATCCATAACAGAGAGGTTGTGAATATTGCAGCTATAATGACAGTTTACTCAGTTTAATCACATTTGTTTTTGATCACAGGGTACCTTGTAATACTAGCTGGCTACCTGTATCTGTTTGTCAGAAACGGAAATTGAGCATGTGACTCAGTATCTCCTCTGTCATTGGCTACTCTGAAAAAAGGTGGGAATATAACTATATTGATATAAACGATTTTGTCTAATTTCATATATCTTTGAAAAACATACGGATATAAATTAAATATCGATATATCCCCGAGCCCTAGCTGTGCTGTATGTGTCACATGTGATGAGAGAGAATTAGAGAGAGCCATGGGTGATGAATCTGGCAGCATACAGTTTGACCAAAAGAGAAAAAGAGAGGGGCAGGAATGGAGAAACAGATTCCTGGTAAAACCAGTGTTAGGCCTGCTAATCCTCACATATATATTCTCCTAATTAATCCTGATTACCACTTTTTAATCGGCCTGCTCAGGCTGCTCTGGAATAAAGTGACACTTCCTAATGAATTAAAGCTACAATTTACAATGGCGGCACTATTCCCGCTATTGGTTTTTCCAGCCGCCTATATTGGTCCCGTGTGGGAGGCTCTTGCCAGGGTGGCGTGTGGTCTCACTCCACGCTAGTTAACTGCTAAACGCTTGGGTCACACATGCACTCTTTTATGGGGTCTGGGTAGTGTTGGTGAGGTTGTGGCCAGTCCACCCCTGCAGTTTATGGGTGTGAGAAACACTGGCATTAATAAATTAGGCTGGCCTAGACCTGCATGCTAGTTACGATAGATAGGGCTTACTGTCATCTGTTTATGAGCCGCCAATGAAGGCTGACATATGTAAGTTGGATTTGACCAAACTCCTTCCGTAAAACACCTTTGTTACCATGCTAACAGTGCGCTCAACCTCGACCCCTGCCTACCCTAGTGTCTAATCCAATGACATGCGTTTAGCAATAGGAAAGGTAAACAGATAGAGGACTGACCCAGCCTTTACTTCCGGGTCAGCGACAGCCACTGCAGTAATGAGCTGTGTTCCCCTGCGGTCAGGCCTCGGCCCCTCTCATTTGAGAGAGTCCATCCCTGGGAGATGGGGTCCTGTGAAGCAGTGATTGTTTCCACGATTAGGTTGCAGGAGGTTTGCTGGGTATGTGGATCCCTTCTCTGGATTCACCCCTCAACACGGCCCAGCTGAAAAACAATAGCCAGCTGTCGCCGGCTAGCTGATGTGCCTTTGATCAGCCAAATGAAGGCTGTTGGCATTTGGTATGGAGTGGAGATTGCTTATCGATCTATATCAAAATATTCATGCTAATCCCGGGGCAGCCAGGACTATTTTCAAGCCGGGTTAGCAATCACAGCCGCTGTCCTGTCTAGAACAATTCACCCAGCTGGGAAGTCTAATCAGGCCAGGGTCCTGCAGTCAAATGCACTTTGCTGTTTAAATTTGGACCCCTGACATTGATGGAGGAGTCCAGAGAAAGGTGTTGACAAACCAAATTGTTTGTTCCAGCACTATTTTGCTAGAGATCAAGTCCACAGTAATGTGCAGTGAATTTGTTCATTACTGGCCAAGGCTGCAGAGGGGAGGCAAGGTTTACCCACCCTCCTACCTCAGCCAGATCCAGGGATACAGAATTGTGTGTGCGTGTGGTTGGATGGGGGGGGGGGGTCACATTGTGTGTGGGTGTGTGTGTGGGGGTGGGGGAGGGGAAGGAGGGAGGGTCACATTGTGTGTGTGTGTGTGTGTGTGTGGGGGGGTGGGGGGGGGGGTGGGGGGGGGGGTGAGATAAATTTTGAGAGCCTAGCTATAGTGAGTGTATGTATGGCTTTGTGGTGTG
>JAODTR010000018.1:6300080-6314848 GCA_025399935.1 Amblyopsis rosae
GGGTGTAAGAAGGCAGTGCATGTCTATATGTAGCAGCTTCATGGTGAACGTTTGTCTGTGTGTGTGGGTGGCTAGGGACCAGTTTGGGTTTGAGAAACCTTATCAGCTGGGATGATTGTATGGTCACCCCTGGATGAGGTACATATTATCTAATACTCTGTTCCAGCTGAATCAAGTTAGAAATGAGTGCATATCTGAAACAAAAATAAAATAGAAATGAATAAGCAATGCTTTATCAAAATGGCTTATTTCAGTAATGGTGCTACAATATGTGTATTTTATATATATATTATAAAAACATGGAGCTTTGAAAGGTTGCAGACTATCTTTAGAAATGTTAAAGTTAAATGTCACAGTAGTGCACAACACGTACTGTCCAGTAGTTATAATGCAAAGGTATAGTACTTTCAGTACAGTAGCTCACGCTATGAAGTACAGTATTGGCTAGTTGATGTACTGTGGTATTACCAATGTGAGCAACATTACGTTGAGCACAACTTCCCTGGTTACAGATTATGTTTCTTTGCTTCCTCCGGAAAAAGCCGCCCCCCCTGCCAGTGACGTATGCTTTCTAAAGCTGTCCCAATACGTTAATATTGTCATGCAATTATTGAGCAAAGACATCTTTGAAGAAAAAGCAGTGCCAGAAAGAACAGTTTATCCCGCTGAGGTCCAATGTCTTGCCATATGGCTCAGATTGTAATGTGCAGTGTCCTGCTTAGAAGTCAGTCATACATCACGTATTAGTGTCAGGTGAGGATTAACGTTATCTTACCTCAGACATAGCACACTGTACTTTACCTGTTGCCTGCATTCACATGCAATAGCTCTCTGGGTTGGCGAGTGTTTGACTTCTGACATTAACTGTCCATCAAATAGAATTTTTCCTTTTTTAAAATGTTTTGTAACTACCAAAAATCTATATTTTTCAATTTGGTTGGGAAAAAAAGATATAGTGCAAGCTCTTCATTAATCTACATGTTTTGTATACAGTATGCCTTGTAAATATAATATGCTGAATATCTGGTGTTACATACAGTATGCATCTTGAAATAAAAGAGGCAAATAACTTGCATTAGTACTTGTTATTGCTTGTGGACCAGTCTCCATATATCTGCCTCCACATGCAGAGAAACTGCCGATTACTGAGATTATGGCTATTGTAGACAGACCTGTGCCCATACATCCTGACAGAGCATGATTTACCCCATACTTACCCCATGTGCTGGGCTGGTACAGCAATGGTTCTATCCATAATAAAGATTTATTTAGCATTTTGGCACTGATATTTAGTTTATATGGATTGGTATTATTCATCTGATATTTACTGTTATGTACGTCCAAAGAAGCTGTAATTTGATGTAGAACAGAACACATTATGCATAACCATATATTATTTGATCATTGTTTCCGTTAAAAGCATCTTAGATTTTCCACAAGGCTCTTCTCTGCCACAATATAAATGGTGTGTACAGTCATTCAGTGGGTTAGCAGTATGTATCCAGCCAGTCCCAAGGTATTGTAATGGTAAGAGTAAGACAGACCCTATAGCACTGGGATTATTACTAATAGGCATCATAATCCTTTTTAATAATAAGAATAATAGCCATGTTAAATGTTTTTATACATGCCAATCCAAACTGCTGATTTGAATATTTTCTTCAAAGTATTCATTCACTTTTGTTCAATGTTGCTTTCCATAATGTATTACGATGTTTTACCATCTCACTGACGGCTGCAATATTCAGGAGCTTTGAACTCTTTCACACATAATGCAATTAAAATATGAAAATAGGAAGCTCAACGTGTGGTCTTTTGTTTCTTCATTGGACAAAACAGATTGCTAGCAATGTTTACAACACTGGCGATGCTGGGAACATGTGCCCCTCACTATTTATTTCCATCACTTCAAGCAGAACTAGCTAAGAATTCTCTGAAAAAAAGCTTGCACCAAATGAGACCGCTAGCGATTGAGAACGCTTTGGGAAAGGAGCATATGCACTATAAGAACACAACATGCAGTGTAAACATACTGTAGAATCATAATAAACTAAAATAAATTCTAAAATAATCTGAAAATGTGCATTGCACATATTGTAGGGAAGTGATATTGGATACTTTATTGTGTAATCGCTGGGCTGACTGACATGTATTGGTGCTTCATGCAGTAGATGTTATACAGTAATTGTTTGACTGACGTGGTGGTGTTGCAGCTGTGGATGTGATGCATAGATATCAAACTTGTTGCGGTCAACATTGTTGCATTTTGTTGTGCATTTTATGTATTTTCATATTGACTGTGTAGTAGCCTAGGATATGCCTTTTTTACGTAATGTTATACTGTGCAATTATTTGACCTATCAGCTTCATCTCCACCTCCACATTACATTGCCTAAAATGTTTTTTTTATTTTCTTCTTCATACGAGCCCTCTACTCTTCAACAAAAAGTGATGTCGCTTGTTTCCTGTCAACTTCCTTGTTCTGGCATGTTTGTAGCAACTGAATAAACCTGATTAGCATGATATGTATTTTCAGTAATACATCATCTCTGAATCTCCTGTCATGTGTGACTCAATATTAAAGATGTCACACATCATTGTAAATAATGAGAAACAAAATTTTAAACCTAACCTGCTGTAACCTTGATAGGCACAATGGAGGTGACAAGCTGGCAAGGTGATATGTGTGTATGTGTGACAGCAGGATGTACATAAGGTGCAGGTGTCACAAGGCTATGGCGTAGCCTGTCACCTTGTGAATAAACAGCAGTTGTTGGTTGGGGAAGGCGGGACTGATTCATGTGAGACTGGCATGGCAGATGGATGTTCTTATTCATATGTGTAAATAGTCGCAGCTAGCTATTAACATACCTCCGTGCAGATGGCAAACTGTAATAAAGTACAGGCGATAAAACAACACTCCCCGTCGATGGCTGACGCCCAGCCGATGTTTGTTCATTTTTTACATACAGTGCAATATGTTGTGTAGCACAAGGGCACAATAACTGGTGGGAATGTTTAGGAGCGCTTGTAGTTCCTGAATAGTAAACAGTTTTAATGTTGCCGTAAAAGCACTTGAGCTGACTTCCTCTCCAACACCAGAAGTTCAAAAACTCAGTTTTCACAGCGCATACTTTGTACTTTTGTAATATGGTATTCAGCCCATTCTAACATGCAATGGTAGCTTAGTGTTGCACAGACACCAAACACAGCTTCCTGTTATGCCCATCTTGCTAACACAAGATTAGCTTCGCGTGGTCACGATACCGGCCTGTATGGTGTGTGTGGGGTGGGGGGGAGGTGGGGGGTTGCTGAGAGACTCTGATCCACAGACCCCTAGTGGATGAGGAGGCAGGAACCCCCCGCCTCCACCCCCCCTCACACACACACACACACACACACACACGCAGACTGAGAGACGGGGATAAGAGAGACAGACAAGTGTGTGTGTGGGGGGGCGGGGAACGGGGGTTATAGAAGAGAAAGAGAGCTCAGAAGAACTTATGGCGTCACTACCCAAGTGCAGCACAGGTACTGACTGCAGGGAAGTGTGTGTGTGTGTGTGTGTGTGTAGCGAGAGAATTCGTGGAGCCGAAGGACTTGTCGTCTGTCTGCTGGTGGCAGTGACAGCCAGCTGTCAGGGGAGTAAGCAAGGCAGTGTGTGTGTGTGTGAGAGAGAGAGAGACAGGTGAGAACAGGGCCGGCAGGCTGAGAGAGCTTAGGAGCCAGTGCTCTCTCTCTCTAAATGAATGGTGACAAGACAGGGAGCTCCATTGATCGGCTGGTCACAGCAGCCTAATGCCTTGGGAGGGCTCACACACACCTTCCACCACATCAATACAACACACTGCTGGGAGAAGTGCTCCCTGAACCCATTAGCATTCACGTGGGCGTTATAACCTGAGCATCATGGGACATTTATGTTGTCATATCACAACATGCTATCTGCTGCTCACGAACCAAGCTGTATGCCTGCTGACATGTGACCATAACACCATATTCAAGGTTTCTATTTATTTTCATTCATAATTGTGTAGTGAACAGCTTTTCTATAAAACAGTATGCATATACTGTACACATAGAGTAAACTGTACACATTTGACCACTGTTAAATAGGTTGTGAACATTTATTGAATGATTAGATCCTGCTATTAGTGTACAACAGTATAAATATGATAAGCAAAAGACGTGTTATTTATTAAACATGTAAATGTATTTATTAATTTATATAATCGACCACACTGATAATTTGAAGTGAAAATTGCCAGCGTTGTTTAGACATATCCGTGACTTCCAGCCATTTCCCTAAGAATTTGGGCAGACTTGTTTGAATAATGTCTGTGAGCTATGCTACATGTGTTAGGAGTTAACAAGCATATACTGTATGCAGCTAAACTGAATGGAAGATGCAACACCGGAGCCAAGGGGAATACAGGGAATTAACAGCACAAAGCATTCTCTCCTTGTAATCACTGTGCCGCCATGTTAATGTATGGATGGGCAACGTGCGCTGCACCTGGCTGCACTGTTCACTTGTAAAAATTACATGAATAAAAAATAGGCCCTTAAAATTAAATGTAAGGCTTTCCTGTTTAATATTGAGCTCTTTATAATTGCTCTGATGCTGTAACATGAACCCAGGCTGCAGTGGGGATGGGGGAGGGGCTGTGAGCTGATTGATTGCTGGTGTGGGCTGAGGAAGATGATTGATTGATTGATTGCGGTTGCTTAGGAGACAAACAAAGCAGCGCTAGGGCATATCAGTGCTGCCCCGTCAGTGACAATACCCCTGGATGTCCCCACCCTCCATCACACACCCCACCTTCACTGTCCATCTCACACCTTCAAGACCAGAAAATGCACACACACACACACACACACACACACACACACACACACACACACACACACTGCTGTTTTTCACTTTGTAAGGGAGACTATTTATATGTTGAAAATTGGTTAAGTCTTTCTTCCCTGCACCCATTTTTTAAAGGTGTCCTCTTTTAATCAGGTCTAATTTATTCTGGTACAGTTCAGCCATATATAATGAGCTTGAGCTGTCTCTTGTTAAGTTGTTTTTTTCCCTACACACCTGCCTGTGTGTGTATATGTGTGTGTGTGTGTGTGTGAATCTGTGTGCGTGCATACGTGTGCGTCCTACCTCCGTGTTGTCCTGCCCTGTACACAATTGTGAACGCAGAGCAGCCAACGGCCCAGGGCTCCTCACGCATATTATTCATATTACTGTTGATTCTCAAAAATTAGCTGCCAGGATATCCCTTTGAGATTGCACCGATTACTAAGATCAACTTCAAATACTTCCCAGATTTGGCCCCAACGCCACGCAACCTCCATTAGTTAGCTAACGTTGTTCCAGGGTATCAATCAAAACAATCAAGAATGTGGCTGTCTTGATATCAGTTTGATTGTTCTACGTTTTAAAGCATATCTAATTCTAAGACCAGTTAGTATCCAGAGATTCATCTGATATCTTGAATTTTCATAATAATTTGATTAGAACCTTTGCATTCTCGTCTTGTCTCTGATTTTAACCATTTCAAGGTTTCCTACAGTACTGTATGTGTTTTGACAACCTGCCCCGGAGCTGTTCCGCTCAACGTGGGCCGGTTGGCAGGTCTGCAGTGCACATTTGGTTCATGTCCCACACATTTCCTATCTGGTGGGCATCACAGACATTTTGCTTTAATTGCAAGGCGTCCGAGTGCTGCTTATTTGTATGTTTGTTTGCCTCCCTGGCTGAGCTATTGGTAATCTATTCTTCCCTCTTAGCTTGAAGGAACCTCAGACAGCCAGTGTTTCAGTATTCATTGAACTGGCAACAGGGTTATTGCATTATCATGCCGTGTTAGATGGGAGACATACTCCACTGGTTTCCCTGATTGTTGCTAAAGACAAGATAGCTTAACTTCTCAACTAGTTTGCACTGTAGAACATGTTGAGGATTTCAAGGTGGCAGTTATAGACCTTCATAACTGTAACGTAGATTAGATCCAGCAACAACCGTGCGTCCTGTTGAGGTGCCCTTGGCAAGAAGTGAACCCATGCTCACTCACGGTGAGTGGCTTTGGATAAGAGCGTCATCTGAAAAACCTGAATGGAACGTACAAATCAGGGGAAAAAGCATGAGAATAACTCCCTTGTCCACGGGGATTAATATAAAAGCTATTGTTATTTCCATATTACACGGCTGTTTGTAACAATGATCTGTGCTGTGGAGATTAGAGTTCCTACAAGGATAATCTGACAGGAGATCAGATTTACAAAATAATATTGTTTGAACAGATCTGATAGTCAACAACAGCAGTGGTGTACTATTCTCCCTCTCTCTCTGTCTCTCTCTCTCCCTCTTTCTCTCTCTTGTTCATGCTACAATGGCACCCTGGTAGAATAACATGTTCCAAACATTATTATATCATGAACCACTGTAAGGACAAATTTTTTTCCCTTTTTTTTTTGCTTTATTAATAAGAGTCTATTAATAAGTCTTTGAAAATAAGAACAATAATAACCTTTGATATGAAAATATGACTATATCATTTTAATATTGTGTACTGATGGCATGCATCTATGTTTACTCATTGGGAAAGGTAAATTTACAACCACATTTTTTCCCAGCCATGTATGCAAGTAACAACACACCTCTGTATGTCTATAACGCTGCATCTTTCTCTCTCTCTCCCTCCTTCCCCATGTTCCCATGTCCATCTCTTGGCAGGTACAATGTCAGTAAACTTCTCCTCTGCATGTCACATAAGCAGCTACACTACACACTACACTACTCTCTCTCTCTCTCTCTCTCTCTCTCTCTCTCTCTCTCTCTCTCTCTCTCTCTCTCTCTCTCTCTCTCTCTCTCTCTGTCTCTTTCTCTCAGCGGAGAGGTAGAGCGAGTGCAGTGATTCATCTACTAATGCATTAACCTCCTCTACTTGGCCTGCTGATATCTGCGTGTCACATTTAAGCAAGGGCCAAGCAGATTGTGGCAGTATTAATAGATCACAGATAAAGCATATTGCTACAGTATTAGATACCTGTACATGTAGCATGCATGCAAACAGTGGCCTCTGCAACACAGCATGAACACAGACAAGTGGGAAATATGTTAAATAAGTACATAATTATAACATCTGTTACCTCTCACAATATTAACTGAAGGAATAACAGGTTTAAGCATGTGCTAACAGTATGATAGCATGTTTAATTGAAATATGACTGGAGTGTAATGAAGATTAAATTAAACCCAGAGATAATCGTCTGGCACAAAGATAATTGAGTTGCAATCCTCAAGCAATGAAGAATAGCTTTTGGAGAAGGAAAAAAATAATCATGGTCCTTTGCTAGCAAGGAATAATCTGTCTCTATCACAGAGGAACCTATAATTTCAGTGCTCAGATTAAAGAATGTTTAATCAAAGCAGTAATCCACAGTTTGAGTGGAGTCAGAATGTCATATGCCTGCTTTATGTACATATACAGTAGTTCTCCATGCGAGTAGAGCTGATTCATTAAATCTACAGTATTTTGGATTTTACTGTTGCTTTTTAAAACAATTAATAATGTAATGTATCAAAACAGTACTGTATGTACTATTTGTGTGTGTTTTTTAAGTTTGTCCTGTGTGTTCACTCTTCTGTAGAGCAGCACAGGAGTCACCAGGGTGGGCCCAAACATATGGGCCCACCCTGGTGTCTAGGCACTTCTATAGGGATTAGCTCGTGGGGTTAAGTGTCTCTGTGTCAGAGGTGGAACCCCGTTGTAGCCTTCACTCTGCCGTGAAGCCAACACTCATTGCATGTGTGCATCCAAACACACACACACACACACACGCACGCATACGCTCACGCACACACCTTGTTAATGCTCAGCACAATTAAGTCCCCAGAAGTGTATGTGTGTGTGTTTCTGACACCCTGCTCCACTGGCCTCCATATGTAGTACACTAGTAGGGCTACAGCACTGTGCTTACTTACTTACTGGTGAAGCTTCTAAGACCTCTTGAGTGTTTTCGGGGTTCATGTGTATATATGTGTTTTCGGGGTTCATGTGGGGTTCATGGGTCCTGAACCTCTTTCTTTCACAGCATGATAGAATAAAATAACAATAATGTTCACAACCATACATACTATTGAAAACACGCACATTTGTACGCGCATTTTATTAAAGATAGGTTAAGTTAAATATATAATGAAAATAATTATGTAAAAATATTCCTTTTTAAGCATCATTATTTTACCGAATGTCAGACATTCCTCAAAGTGGCATCGTTTTACTTTGAACAACTCACAGTCAAAGAGGTCAACCTGTCTCTGTTTTAGAGTGGTGAATAATGTAACACTGTGTACAGGAGGGCGTGCTAGCACTACAATATGAGTAGAATGGAGACAAAAAGAAAAAATTGACCGAGGTCAAAGGGCACACGCAGGAATCATCCCTAATTGGTGGTTGCTATGGAGAAATGCTCAGTAAAAAAGGAGCATACACATACACGTACTGTAGGAACAGACTATCAGCACAAAACATACACATATAATATACGAATTCTAAATTTTATTGAACTATGCACTCCTAAGTCCTGGAGCAAAAACTGTGGTGTAATTTTGTTTTTGAGTTGGTTTTGATTAAGATTGTCCATGTCATTCTATAAACGATGTATGAAAAATAAACAGATATGGGCAAACAGCGTTGTCTCTGCTCTGTGTGGCTCCACTCAACATTAAGCTCCCCTGCATGTGTCTAATGAGGCAAATGTTCCCAGGGCATTCTCTCTGCGCATAAATTCACCCCGCCTCACCACCCAGGTTTAGCAGCAGTCTTATACGTATGTACGTTCATGCATTAATTAGTCACATTGATTCTCTTCGGCTAAAATCATAAACACTCACAATGCCAAGGACAGAACCTCTGTGTTCTAACAGTTAATCTCTCGGCCAACGATAACCGCTCTAAAAGGTTATCCTTGAGTCCACTGTCTGCTATTGATGTTGCTGTCATTACCTCCAGATTGGCTCTGAATTAGAACAATGGCCATTTTAAATACCACTTCCTTTTTTCCTCACAGCTCTCTGCATGTGGTAAGCATTAGCAGCTAGCTATTAGGCAAAACCACCCCGTGTCTTATCTTATTCCATGTCCTCTATTTGGCTGCCTATATGACAACGTTTACGTTTAACATTGTGTATTTTTTTATTCTATCATCTACAAAAAAGAGCCATTTTTGTGAACCTTGTTTTAGTTCCTTATGACGTCATATTATGTGTACTGCCTCTGGAGTGTGAGCATGCTCCCATCTGTGGCAGTCAGACCTACAGAAATGGAAACCTGCAGCACATCTCTGCTACAGTAGCTGCTGCTATTGCTGCTGCTAGCTAGCAGTACAATAACTCCACTGTGGCACATCCTAGCATCCTAACATCCATAATCACAACACACTGCATGCATGTGTGAACACAGTGTTCTTTGTCCAATCATCTATCTTGGATTTGCATTCAAACAGAATGGTGGTGTAACATTGGGTGTCTTATTTGTAACTGACTTCAAGGTACATACTGTGTGTTTGCTCTGCCCTGCCTCCCTGTGTTTCTGAAGCAGTCCCATTGTGTTCAATAGCACAACTGTACAGCACACCAGACCGAAGGCGGAGCTAGACGGACGGCGTCACTCCTAGCCAACAGCCAGGAGGCGGGGCATGGGAGCTGAGGCCTTAATCCCTTCACTGCTGGGAACGATGGAGATACCAGCAAATCTGTGTTTGTTCAGCCACTCCACAAATATCCCCTCTCCAGATTGCGTCTGGCCAAGGAAACGGTACTTGACTGGGATTCTGAAATGATTATTGGTGGCAGTGTCCTTCTGGGGCTGCTTTTCTAAATGTGCCAATAAATTTCACATGTCTAGCTTTGTTTTGCTTTCATTAGCCCTCTAATCGCCATCCCAGGGCCAGGCACATTCTGCCATGAGTGAACCCTCTGTTTTCTCTAGAGCTCATGATTAATGACTGGACAGCATCATTACCAACGCAGCGCTCATCAGTTACATATCTGCCTCTATTGACACTGTGCCACAAACAGAGACGCTCTTATAGTTGAAGAAACAACAATGGCCCACTGTGTGTGCGCATACGTGTGTGTGTGTGTGTGTGTGTGTGTGTGTGTGTGTGTGTGTGTGTGTGTGTGTGTGTGTGTGGCTATGAGGTTCTTCCATTATATTTAGGTTAGAATTAATATAGAAATCTTGAAAATGTATTGTTTACCTTAAATACTCTAATTGAAGTAAACAATAATATATACTTTATAATTCTATGCTTGATTTAGGGGCTGGACCCCCCGAAATGAAATAATACTAATTATAACTGGTAGCAAATAAAGAGATATTTGTCTGATAAGCTAAGCAGTATAGTTTAATCTTAACGACTGTTTATAACACAGAGGTGTTTCTGTTAATGTGCTAGTGCTCACTGGAATGACCCTCTATTTCATTGCCATTGTTAATCTGTTTCTTTTAAAAGGCCTACGCTGACAGCAGCCATCTATTATTTACTGTACTTGTGTGTCTCTGTTATTCACATCATGCATGTACAGTAGGCAGTTATAAGGGGGGTCCTAGTCACCCTATCATGCTGTGATATCTTATATTGCTCCTTGACACAGCCCAGTGACCCGGGCATTGTTGTAAGCTCCGCCCCACACATCCTATGCCCACATCATGCCTTACTAAGCTTCTGATTGGCCTGCCTATCCCCATGACTCATGCACGGGGAAGGGGCTGTGCCAGGCCCGGTGTCAGCTGTGACGGTCGGGGCCAGACGCTGGAGACACCTGTGGAGTGGATGGAGCAGGTGGCCACAGATCACATCACACCTCCATTGTTCTACTGGCTGTGAGCTGGAAGACAATGCTATTGTGTATCCCTGTTAAGTATGCATGCGTGAATACACACAAACACACACGCACACTCCAGTTGTACATGTGTGTAATGGTACTTAGTATGCATGTAGATGCAGTGCTGTATACATTGCCCTACATTTGCCAGCCAGATTGTCTGTAATAGGTGGTTAACTTAACAGTGACTAATTGTTAATTGTGGAATACACTTAGCTAATCATGCTCCAAGGGCAGTAATGTTGTTTTGCAATTTAATCTAAAATAGTATGGCCAACTGTAACTTCATTAACTTTTGGATAACATCCATATTAGTTGTGTAAATGAAACACTGTACTCGTGTTTTTACAAAAACTAAAGGTTTAGATGAAAGGTTCCTCTTGACCACTTCTGAACCGGACATTGTATTCCATTTGATATTCCAATGAGTGAAAAAGTTGTTAAGATTGGAGGCATATGTAAGAGACGATGTATAGTCACTGTCAGTCTCCACTTTGATAAATGATATTTTCCTGAGTAACGACTCTCATGGTTTATTTTCTCTTCTCCTCTGTATCATTCCTCTCGTACAAGGTCAAGCTTTTTCCCTGGCAATCGAATAATCCGCTCCTTCCCATATTTAACCTAGCGCTGGGCCAATAAATGGACACCACCTGTTTAAATGGCCAGTGCCATGCTGGGGTCAAGCAGGGTCCCGTTTGATTGGCCACAGTGAATGGTCGGAACACGCCGACTGGCCTCCGCGGTGACTTTAAAAATGTTCAGGAAGTTTGGTTCACCCTTTACAGCCCAGGACATTTCCTACTACAGGAGTTAAGCACTCAGGACAGGAAACCATTTGCCGTGGCTGTAAGATCTCTTTAATGACTGTCTAACTAGAAACAGGCTGGCCTAATTCAGTGCCTGGAGCCAGGAGGAATGGCCTTGCATCCAGACCCAGTTAGATATTTACTGCTCTTTCGATGGGAGTCTTTTTGACACTGCTGTAATAAAATTTACAAGGAATCCCTTTTTAGCGTGTGGTCAAAGAGTTGCGGGGAAAAATACACACGGTCAGAAAAAAATCAACTGACCGTTAAAGTAATTTGTCGTTGTTTATGTGGAGTAGGCAGCACAGAGGACGATTTTGATTGGCTTTGTCCTCACTCACCTCAAAGTGTGATTGGTCGCCGGTCAGAATGTGGCTTTGCCGTTTCTTAGCCAGCATAATTGTGTTGTAATTCGAAGGTTCTGAGTTTTAATATAAGTGAAAGGGTCAGCGGCGTCCTTTTAAAAAGGTGCTGATTCAAACATATTGAGCTGTTGATGCCCTCTAACTTCAACACTCGACAGTTTTCCGGGTGTCCTTGTCAAGAAAGACCCAGAGAGACAATGTGTGTGCTAGTGTTTAGTATTGTACCAGTCACAAGCGTTACAGTATGTGTGTGCCCATGTGGGCGTCCTTACACTGGCAGACATGGTGTGTCAAATCCCTATGGCACAGGAAATGAGCTGGGACCACCAGAGGTGGTATGTGTGTGTGTGTGTGAGGAGACCAGGGTGGGCCTGCACCAGTCACTGACTGAGACCAGATCGACTGACGGGGTCCTGCTGGTGCGACCCACTACCCTTGACCGCTCAACCTTTGTTTAATAAGGCCAAGGGAGGGATAACCTTTCTCCTCAAGTGCCACCCTGTCTGGATAAACGGACACACTTCAGATCCAGCCCCCACCCCGTCCCTCTTCATCCACCACTGTGGCTTTAAACAAATGCAGTCCAACCCAATTAGGTAAGAGTGAGCACAGCGCAGGAGAGGCCTTGCTAATAGCAACTTTGTTCAGCTGGTTCCTGCTGCGAGCAGGCCTCATTTAAATGAGCCGCTTGATAACTTATCCTTATTCCCTCTCATTGTGACTGCAGCTTCTTTTAACAGGCCTCCTCTGTCAAGGCCATACTTGATTCAGACGGGACATGGCACAGATAATTAATACTTGTAAAATGCTGTGTAACATTAGATTAGATAGATAGTAGATAATAGATAATCGATAATAACGGATGAAGGCTCATAGGTATCTGTGCATGTGATAATCATTTATTTGGCATTGTTTTCCCCCACCATATAGTCTGGGTACAAGCCTCTAACTCCAGCTTCCTGCAAAACAGTCCAGGACTAGCAAGCCCCCATGATTGGGCAGGAGACTTGCTTGCTTCCTGGGTATGCTGGCCAATGCTGGTACTGCACTGAAATGCTGTGGTGAGCATTTTTCTTTTAGAACATAAATATTAGAACATAATATGGACATTATTAATCTAAAAATATTAGATAGTTATTCAATGTGAGTGGGTTACATTAATTTATTCTAAAGTCTTCTTAAGCCCAGGACAGTATTTATTTATATATTTTTAAATATCTTTGCACAACTTCATCACAAGGCATTCATTTGTGAATGTGAAGTTGGCACAGAAGTCCCTAATATGTGTGTATATTATGACGTTTGCTCCCATTGCCCAGACGTTTGAACACTTGCGCTCCACCCAGTCTTTGCTGCATGTTCTGGGCGTACAGTACTATTTAATTTATAGTCAGCTATGGCAAGCTAATTGTATGCTAATACACTTTTTGTCAAATTCACCAAATATCTCCTGGCAATTCGCTCTCTTACTGTTCTTTGTGCTTGTTGAAGAAATAATCTGATACTTTTTAAACAGCCCTGACTCCATAAACAGTAACACAAACAAAGTTCCGAACACTGCAACAAAGCCATAGTACTACCAGAGTTCTGCACTTTGCTTTACAATACATTTCAATGTGTGAGTCGATGCCGCAGAGAGATATTGTTTTGATTTGAACTCGAAGCTAGCAAGTGTTCTAGAGGATGACTGACCTTGCCTTTAAATACATTTCTGCCATTTTACATGCTGTTTTCTGTTCCTGTAGTACATCTACAGGTCCTGTCAGGATTGCGATCCATTTAAACATTCAGTGTGGTGGCATTTTTTTTTTTTCTCAAATTTTGGAGTAAGTTTGGCTATACACCTGAATTGTCCTTCTCTGCTAGAACCCACCCATCTTGGTATTCTAGGGGGGAAATCAAACACTGAGAAGTATTATTAGTACTTTTTGATAGCTATTTGACAGCTTTCCAGTCAACGTTGAGGTGTTGTTTTATTTATTTATTTATTACCATTGATTCGTGTACCTTGAAATGCACTGTGAAATTTCACAGTAAAACTGTGAAGATTACAGTTTAACCATGAAGTTTACAGTTTTACTATGAAAGTTTCATAGTAAAACTGTGAACATTTGTTTTACTATGAAGTTCATGGTCACATCTTCTGTTGTTTACTGTGAAGTTTCAGGTTTGACAGTTTTACAGTCAAATTAGTCATGAAGTTTACAGTTAATGTTCATAGTTAAACTGTGAAGTGCAGCTTTTCACAGTAATATTCATGATTAAGTTTACAGTTATGTAATATTCATAGTTAAACTGTGAAGTTCAGTTTTGACAGTTTCACAGTAATATTAGTCTTGAATTTACAATTATACTATAGTTATGATAGCTATTGGGTTAATGATATTGATCATTCGTTAATGATATTGAGATATCAGAACGTCACTTTCTTCAACACTGCTTTCTTGAAATGAATGTGTTAATCATAATTCTACTCAAGTAGCGGGCATATTACCTACTCTTAGCACAACATCTGACTATTGTAGGATGTTCAATGCCAATAAGTGAAGAAAATCAAAGTTGGAAGGGTTTCAGTGATACAGATAAATAAATGTATACAAATGTGTCCATATATGCTTGATGCTTTTCACGACACTCAAGGACATCTTATAGGTATAATGGAAGGTACAATTAAAACTATTACAAGTTTGCAGAAACAGC
>JAODTR010000018.1:6314948-6337631 GCA_025399935.1 Amblyopsis rosae
CCTGGGAACGTCTCGGGATCCCCCAGTCAGAGCTTGATGATGTTGCTCGGGAAAGGGAAGTTTGGGGTCCCCTGCTGAAGCTGCAGCCCCCGCGACCCGACTCCGGATAAGCTGGAGAAGATGGATGGATGGATGGATCCTTCTGTACTACAGTAGTCTATGGCGGGAGGGAGGGCGTTTTTATAATCCATCCATGAGGAAAATTACAGGCCATTTTCAGAAATATCCCACGATTGTTTTATATAGAAAGACATTTTTATTTTTTTTAAGCACATCCTTGCTTGATCAACCGGAAAACTTCTCAAGTTTAAAATGCACTGACAAAACTAATTAAGTATCTTTTTAATACATTCTTACAGATAATAGAGCAACTTTAAAAATAGCCGAAGAAGCATATTTGCTTGGACAGGAATTTGAAGATGGAAAGAGACTGAAGAAGAAGCCAAAGCGATTCTGTGATGATGTAAGAATTAAAGCCTTATACGAAATACATAAAAAAAAATGTGGACAATATATGTAGATACTTACCTCACAGCCTGCAGGGGGTTCAGTCAGTGATCAGCACAGTGTAATAAAGTCGTGGACTAGTGCAGAGGACTGAAACATTTAGCCACAATGTTTTTTTCAACAAGTAAAACGAAACTGGCTCAATCTTGCAGGCTAAACCTCACTAGACTGGAAAAAGTAAAACAGAAAACCACAGAACTTGGACAACGTATCCAATGCTTGTTTAGGGATGAGGCGAGGCACATGCAAATTTAAAGAATCCACAACAGGTGGCGGAAATCAACAAATATAGCAATGATTTGCTCGAGGAATGATCTGGGAAGGCATGTGTGGCATTTGATTGTTTCAGGATAACTACCAAATGGAGGACAAGGATGGTCCCCATTCAAAGGAGGCAAAAAATATCAAGAAAATGCAGGAAGTCAAGTCCACTCAGCAGGTAGCCAGTAAAGTTAAAGAAAAGCAAACTAACAAGGATGTAAGTTTATTCACAAAATTGTAATGTTTGAATAGGCCTAAGAAAATGTAAGGGGCAGCCACACATTTTATTTTATTTATGGGTGATATATGCACAGTGTCCGAAATTAACTTTTTTAGTCACTGTTATTTGCATTGACTATTTAGGAAAATGTTATATATATTATATATAGCAAAAGATAAGAGCAAGAATGTAAACGAAAGGAATGCCAGTGAATTGTTTGCAGCGCTGGTAAAAGAAAAGATGAATGTATGCATTATAATTTTCTGTTTATGAAGTTTGGAAAGATACTACAGTATTTCAAACACACACCTTGTTGTGCCAGCAGTGCACATCATATGTGGGTGTAAGCTGTATAATGTTTAGTGCCTTCTATCTTCCACAAGGTAATTTTGGATAATTTTGACCCTGATATTCACAAGGGTAATTAACACATTTTTAATTTTGAACCCCTGCACATGTACATGTCCTGAAACATTATATTCTAGAATGCAATGAATGAGAAGGACCATGTTGGCCTGGAGGGAAACAGTAAAAGGCAAGAAAAAAGGAGTTCTGCGTCTTGGAAACTTGACGATGTAAGTGCTAGTGCATATGTGATAATATGTATGTGAGGTACACATTTTTTTAATTCGCAAGCGCCTTTTTGACGTTTCATCCATTTAATCTAAATGCACGGGCCCATCTGATGACAGCATGAACAAAGCATAACATTCAGTTTAAAAGAAATAATGATCTATTGTGATACATGTGAAAAATATAACTTCTTACCACATGCTTTCCAAATATGCATTTCTCAATGACAAACACTGTAAACACTGTACTGTAAACCAATGTGGAAACCTAGAGATCAATGGAAAAGCATAATAATATAGAGTGAAATGGTTTCACCCAATGCACCTGTATACATTTTAGTAAAAAGACAAAGGGAACCTACATGCAAACATTTTTCCTTTTACATTTGCTTTTTACATTAAAGTAAACTTTAACTCTCAATTTATAAAATGTCTATAAATGGTTTTTACAAAGATAATATAATGTGTATGTAATATAGGTTTTAGGCCGGTGTGAAAAAAATATACTGTAAAAATACTACAATCATGATTGTCTGCAGGCAATAATGATTGTCTCCCCCCCTTAAGGAATCTACTAGTGAGTCAGAACATGAGGACTCTGATGATGGTGACGAACTTCAGTGTCGATCCTCTACTGTGTCAGAGCTGCTCGGCAAGATTGACGTTCTGAAATACAAAAACAAGACCTTGAAGAGAGAGAACTTTAAGCTGAGGGAGTGCATTACTGCAGGTCAAGGTAAATTATTTTTTCCAATAGATATAGGCAACAATACAAAAGTGTGGCTGACTAAAATCACAATTATTTACAGATCATTCATTTGATTGTAGTGACAGGACTAAACATGTCTCTAAAATAAATAGGACTAACTAGCGAGGCCCCCTGGCAGCCGAGGCCCCCAGTCAATTGGCCATCGAGACCACAGCTGCGTTCGTAAACTCCATACTACGCACTACACAAGTACCCTATCTTCCAGCGCACTAGGACGCGAGTAAAAAGTGTGGTTATTTTCAGAAATACTACGGCGTCAGAGCGCCGCGCCACTTCGCGGTTAAGCCCCGACTTGATGACGACATATACTAGCTTTACCAAGAGAAACGTACTGTTAACTGCCTGCAGATTACATGACCCTAATAAAATAATTATGTCAAAGACAGGGTATAACTACACTAACTAATACACTATTACAGTATAAAATAGGTAATTAGCTGGATAACGTTAATGTACATAGTCAAATGCTCTATTTCCATAGACAAGCTATAACCAGTGGCTGTTGTAAAATAACGAAAACAATTCAAAATATACTCTTAAATAAAGAACAAATACTTACATCCACTCCATTGCCGCTAGATCTGCTTTTGAAAAGAATTTGAAAAAGAGTTTGAAACAGTTGCATTGCATTGTGGGTTGTTTGGGCCAGCGCAGTGTCCATCAATCAAACCAGAGTGTCGAGACCGAGACAAGACCAAGAATTAGAGAAGTTGAGACAGAGTCAATTAAGACCAAGACTAGACTAGTGTGAGGGTAGCCTACAGATGAACGTACGCATTGGAAAGTATTAATAACCAAATTCACAGGTGAGTGGTTAAAAACATTTTTTTTTATATGGGATCATTTATTAATTGCTCAGCCCTACTTCATTCACAATTTTGAAGCGGGACGATTTGCACTGGGCGGCAATTATATTCCTGAAGTTGTGGTCTTAATAGGTCTTGAAGTAAAATCCGAGACAGAGATGTGGCCAAGACCACCAAAAATTGGTCTCAGTACTACAACACTGGTTAGCCAATACACTTTTTGTCAGATTCACCAAATATCTTTTCGCATTTTGCTATCTTACTGTTCTTTGTGCGCACTGAAAAAGTATCTGGTTCTTCTAAACAGCCCTGGCTCCATAAATATATTTATGGAGCCAGGGCTGTTTAGAAGAACCAGATAACCAGCTTAACCAGCTTACCAGCTAACCAGCTAACCAGATAACCATCTTAATTTTTGTTCCTATAGGAACATTGCTCACAATAACATAGCTGACTCCATCACTCCATAACGCTAGTCAATGCGTGATGCGCGCTGCGCAGGGATTGTTTTGATTTGTATTGGCAAACATTGGAAATCAGCAAGCGTTCCCAAGAATGCCTACCCTGCCTTTTAAATCTTACTTCTTTAAAACTGTAGACACCCTGTTTTTTGTTTGTGGATATTCACCAAAATTTGGTTGACAACATTTGCATTTTATTTTCTCCAGATCTTTCCGCTCTTGCAGCAGCCATGAAAATGACATTTATGGAAATCAAGAAAAGATCAAAAGAGGGGCAATTTTTCAAGTCACATGCTAAAGTACACGAGACGCCAACAAAGGTCATCAAAATGCCCCCAACAACTGCACCACCAACACGACCTTCAGTAGTCATTTGTGCAACACAACCTGAAGCAAATGCAATGCATATAGATGCACCATTGGCACAGAGACCCCAGATGGAGCCAGGAGCGGACTTGGTAACCGAGGAAGGCAACACTGATGCTGGCTATGAAAAAGTGGTAAGAACTAACGTTATTGCTGCAGCTAACCCTAGCCCTATTGTTGATGGCAGTTTTCTTAACCTAGAACTCTGGTGTTTTTGTTTACATAAAAAATGTCAACATATACTACACTGCTGTTAACCCTCTTGCTTACTTATTGGTCAAAAGGACCCAGGGCACTAACGTTTTGTGCCAGCCGAGTGCGGACATCCACAACATGGACATATGTGCTGCGGTTGGCGCCCTCTGCTGGTAGTGCGCTTGAAACCCAAGGACAGCGGGAGGGTTAAGGTTTCTTCTAACAGTGGGGACTTAACATATTTGACAATGTTTTTTATGTGAGTTGGTTCATAACTGAGACCAACCCTTTAGATGAGCTCCGTCCCTATGTTTATTCGCTCTGAATATTCATTTTTGTGGTTAATGAAAACAGAATATGGTGTCCCCTAACTGTTAATAAACTGTTAACTAACTGTTTGGGTTAACAGCCCTTGTTCCATTACTTCTTTCTGTCGACAACTATATGTAAGCGTTTATGTAGATCCACTAAACCGGTAGGCTATATGCCATTGCACATTGTCTTATGTTGCCTCGAAATAGCGCTTATGCCCCAGATTCAGATCCTCACTATTTCGGAAACTCTCCACCACGCACTTGACTGCTTAAATAATTAAATTAAATAAATAAATAATGGCGATAATATTACCACCTACTTACATAAAAATTTTGAGCCAAAGTATTGAGCCAACCTATTTCACCGCATAGGAAATTCCTTCACCATGACAGCCCTAAGTCAAATAAGTACATACTAATTAGATTAATATTTTCTATGGATTTTTTGAGATGGTGGTACCTTGATGTTTATTTAAATTTTTTATCAGAGGTGGTACTTGGTCTTAAAAGATTGAGAACCCCGCCCTAAGTAATTAAATGCATTATGGAAATATAACATGGATGCATACACATTCCAACATTTACTTGTATACCAATTTACCAAATTAATTAAAGTATATACAATTTAGAAAAGCCTGTCTTTCAGGATTAAAATTGTGCACATCTGCTTTATCCTTTGCCTTTTCCAATGTTGGAATGTTTTGTTGTGTGGTCCTCAGGTTGCATTTTAGTCAGAATGGTGATCCCTAGGTCACAATTCAGTTGAAAACCCCTGTTCTAAATACTTTCTTTCAGACGCTTAAGACATCGTAATGGACCTTAGGGTGAGGAAGGATGTGTGGGATATACTTAAAAGATGCCAGAGTATTTCCAGATTCATCGGGGATCTGACAGAGGCTGTGTTTGGGAGGGAATACTGCAGATCTCATTCATTGAGCGGAAAGCGTTCCTCCCAGATAAAGGACCCGACTCGGCCAGTGAAGCCAGCGGCAGATAAAATCTACATCAAAGCAATTACTGGTAAGTACAATGTACAGTACCTTACAGTATGTTTTTAAATAGTATGTAGAGAATGTAAAGACTGCTTTTGCATTTTTCAGAGATTACTGAGATGTTATTTTATTTTGCATTTTCAGAGGTTGCTGAGATGTACTTCCCCGGGAAGAGAGTTATGAAAACATTCTTTTCTAATAAATTTAATAATGTGGACAAGCCAGAAAGAAACAGGAACATGGATGGTCCAAAATTAATCAGAACTATAGGAATATATTTTAAAGAGGTTTATTTTGGAGAATTATTTTTTAATAAAGGTTTTATCAAATGTAAATGTATTACGTTTTTATTACCACAGCTCATATAGGGTTTGTTTTTAAGGAATCCAGTCCATAGCAAATAGATCTAGAAACTTAAGTTACATGGATATTGAGTTGACCACAATATTTACCAATATGACCATAAAGTTCACATTTACTGTGAACTTTATGGTCATATTGTACTGTGAACTCTATGGTCATATTGGTCATATTGTACTGTGAACTTTATGGTTGTACTGTTAACTGTAAAGTTAACAGTGCAAAGTACTACCATCAACTGTAAAGTTCACAGTACAACCATTAACTTTAAACTTCACAGTCAGATAGGTTTACAGTTTACTGTCAAAGTTTACCAGTTTACAGTAGAACCTTAAACATTCCGCCAATTCACTGTAAACATTCATGGTCAAACTGTGAAATAATTAATACAAAAACTGTGAAACTTCATAGTAAAACTGTCAACCAAGTTCACAGTTCTACTATGAAATTTCACAGTGCATTTTTTCCTGCACCCACCCAGACAGAGAAGCAGACACAAGTGTTAAAACACTGTAATCCACATCATTGCATGTGAGGTAGTGGAACAATTGACAAGGCGTCTACCTGCTGTGTAAACAACGCAGCAGAAGAATTCTGCCACAGTTCAGCCAAATTTACACAATGAATACTAGGGGGTGCATTGATTTTGTGATGCTAAATGGAATAATCTATTTGATTCTTCCAATATCATGAACTCAGATGGAAGTTTGAAGATGCATGTTTTTACTTACTTAATTTGTGTTTTTCTTATTGATTATAAATTATGAATTAATATAGATTTTGTTACTGTGAGTTCCATGCATTTATTTCAATCAAAATAAAATTGCATTGTAAGTAGTGCCTCTAAGTAGTGTGTCTATGATCTGTTTATCTGATTGTATGAAATCCATCATTGTAGTTTTGATTAGGACTACCTGGCAGCTTCACCAAGCAAACATCTTGGAATAACTACACAGAAATGCCTTTTTCCGTCCGTTAAAACCAGGTTATAAGTTCCTAATCAAGAGATGAAATGTTGGGGGGAAGTAATCTAATTGTTCCCTTCATCTTTATCATAGAAACGGGCAGCGATTTAGAGACAATTTTCCACCTGGCATTTATCTGTCATCATGTACATATGAAAAACAAATAATGGCCTGAAATATGAAAAGCGCATGTTGCTAAACCCGAGCTCAGAGCGAATGAGCGACGTGGGAATTTGTTTGATGTAGTTAATAGGAGGAGAGGTTGGGGCCAGGGCTTTGATCCACTCCTGAGTGTTGTGGCACAGCTGATCTGGGCGTCCGGCTAGAGGAGATCTCCGGGCAGATGGCCCTATTGTGGCAGTGAAAATCTAAATCCAATAAACATGGTAATTATAGAATATGCAAGACAGAGTTGACATGATCCTGTGAAGGGTCACTCAGGTCTGAGAATGACAAATACCATTTATGAATAGGTTTTATGCCACAAATGCCCACTGCTAACATATACTCAAAGAATTCCCGATATATTGTTGGATTGCATGTTATCAAATATACATTAAATTATACAATCCTTAATATTAGGCTAATACAATACTAAGCATTGAACCACAACCACCAACAACTGTAGAATTCAATTCATAATTTTTCTTCCACTACCCTATGTTCACACAGAGGCCAAGCATGTCTAAACCAGTTATCATTCATCCTACAGTGTAGTTGCATGTCTTGCCACATATAGCAGATCAGAGAGAGAGACAGGCCTGTTGGCCGTTTGATAGGCTGTTAATGATGCATGAGGCTTCGGGAGGGCATATCTCTGGGAATCCACAGGTGCCCATAGCACTGATTTACTGCACCGTGAGGACACCCAATGATGACAAACAATAAACGTGTGGGTAGAACAGCGCTCTAACATCAACCAGACAATGGCATGGTGCAGATACATTTGAATTTCTTCTTCTGTGAGAGGGTGTGGGGGGAAAACAAAACTGGCAGCTTTTTCACGGATCCAAATATAATCAGTGAGAGAACATTTGTCACCTCAAGACTGACGCTTTTTATCACACACAACGATGTCCATGCAATTTATTGGCATTGCTATAGAAACGGACAGCGGCCTGGAAATCATTTGCTAAACAGCTTGTTGTAGAAAGAGGGGAGGGGTTCAAATGGGTGCTCAGTCAGTCCACCGCCCAAACATGGCACCAGCACATTAACACTGATGCGGCCAGCCATGTTTAGGCCCCATTGTAGCGTATGGCACTATTGGAGGCATTATTGGGTGCTGGGGCCATTATATGCTCTAGGCCAACAGCAGATACTGTTGTGTGTGTATGTGTGTGTATACCGTATACTGTTTGCAGTTTGCGTGTGTGTGCGTGTGTGTGTGTGAAGGGCCTTGGAAATAATGCAGAAGTCCGTAGAGGAAGGCTTTGTCACAAACCAAACTTTATTTGCCTGCACAGTAGAGGAGTCATTTAGCAGTGCAAGCCTGTGTTTTTGGAGGGTGGGGAACAGCAGTTCCTGATTTATGCTGGACCTTTTATTTTACATTGTTGTCAAACCACAATTATGTATATCAGGGCCTTTTCTGTTGTTGTTGATTGCTGCAGAGTGCATTAATCAGATTAGTGAGATACAGCGGAACGGCAAACGCAGCTGTGAGAGACAACTGGATTCTGCTATGAGATGTCCAGTAAAAACTGAGAATGAGAATGCAACTTGTTGTAGAGTGGTTGTGTGTTAGAGCTAGTATTGTTTCTGTTTTCCTTTTCTTTTCTTCTGCTGTTCACTGTCTGTTAGCAGAATTAGTGAACAATAAACTACTCAGTCACATTGCTATTTATTTGGATAAATAGTGTGTGATACAGGGACAGTGACTTTTCATCTCTTTGCCCCCAGTTTTTGGCCAAATGAGAAGATGTTGTGTCTATATTTGTGCGAGAACTCATGTGTCCAGGCCCATGTGTTCCAGAGAGGAACGTTGACAAGGGAGCAGATGGCTGTATAGACACAATACTGTACTGCATGAGGACATGGCTTGACTTGTGTTGAAAACACCTGTGCATAGCTTCAACGTTAATTCGATAATGTCCTTGCACAAAGTTACTAAATTCTCCCTTCTCATTCTGCTGTGGTCACGACCATGCAACACTGGTTACTTTAGAACATCCTAAAATGAAAGGAATCCATGAACTTCCAGGATGGAAGAAGGTCAACATGCACATCTTGATGTGTGGACACATATTCAGTCTTATATGATTAAACATCAGTGGTCCAGTATTCTCACTGTGTTGTCAGCAAGCCTATAACATTCGAACGCTTGGTTGTAATACAGCCAAGTACCAAGAGTATTTTCTTACTTTTAATATTATGGTGAGAATGAGAAATGTTGATTACATGAATTGCTTCTCTCTGAAGGGAGGGGGTGCTAGCCTAATGGTTTTACCAATCACATTAAATATTATGTTAAAATATTCACTTTACCTTTCAGTGTATTAAAATTGCTTGCTAGCTTTGTTTTTGCTTGCTATCTTCATGCTCAAATCAAAACATACTCCCTCACGCTCTGCATCATACTGTACATTGAAACACCATTGCAAAGCAAAGTGGCTTTGTTGTTGTGAGTGGTGTTTTGTTTATGTTCCTATTTACAGAGCCAGTGCTGTATAGAAGTACCAGATTCTTTTTTCAGCACTCACAGAAAACAGTAAGGTAGCAAAATGCAAGGAGATATTTGGTGAATTTGACAAAAAGTGTATTTATCTTACAATTAGCTTGCAATAGCTGACTAACATTTCAACTCTAAATTGAGATTAATTAAAAATCCTCCTGAATACATTATGGTGTATTTTTTCACATGTACAGTAGATTTCTCCATGTATAGCTTGTTCAGATGGACATTTCACTCTAGTGAATTATATTTAATGAATCATGGCTGGATTTGGATTACAACGACACTCAGACATCCCAACTCTCCCGGAAGTTCCGGGAGTATCCCGCATTTTAATAGCGGCTCCCTTATGCAAATTGTACACAATTTTCTGGAAAAGCGTTCGAGAGCAGGTGGCAAGAGAGAGACAGCAAGTGACAGATGTGGAGAGAGATTGACACAGCGGGCATATTGATTGTCTGTTACACAACAACAGTGTTTAGCTCTTTCAACTGTTTGCAGTGGTGATTTCTCATTAGCCCATGGTTGGTTAAAATGACACGTAAAAGACACGTTGGGGTGAGTTTAATGTCCATTTAATGTCATATTTGACAGAGATACATTATGCAAGTCCTTTAACGTTTTGTTGTGAATCACCTATTATCATTTGTACTATTAAAATAGTTATCATTTTGGTTTTCTCCCCCTTCATAAAACACACTACAGCAGAGACTATGTTAACAAAACATCTGTTTTGGCTTTGTAATAAATGTTTAAATGATAACCAGAGGTATTTTCATTAATTGTATGAGATTAAACCTTTTTGCTAAAACTGACTATACCAGTTGACGGTTGTGGGATCAGGCTAAAATGATGTCTTCTTATCGCCTCTACCAGTGCTGGCTGGCCCATTCCAAAACATGGGAAGCAGATATGATGTAAAGTACTATAGATTTGAACACATGTTTGAATGAAGTCAGTGGTGGGCATTGGTCAGCCATCATCTTTCACTTTGAGCATTTTCTGAAGTAATCAACTGACATCTCTATTCTACAAGGTTTTCCATGTTGCGTAAAAAAAATGTATAAAATCTGCTGCTAGTTTTTATCACAAAACACGAGAAAAAACAAACTCAGAAATCTATATTTGCAAATGTATGTATTATTTACTATTTTTACAAATGGTTATAACATATAATGCAGACACCGTCTTACTGCTGCTTCTAGCACTCTGGTTTTCTGTACAGCTGAAGTAGATATTGTCTTTCTGTTAATGATTGGAGTTTTTTACAGGGACCGCCCTCTTTGAGAAAGCTGCCAATCATCAAATAAAGATACTGGGCTTTCAGGTGAAACAAAAATAAATCATCCTGTCCAGTAAATGCTGAGATGTGTTCTACTGTATGTGAAGCTTACTGTAGCTTCCGGGCCTGTTGTCCAAGTAACGTTTATGTATTTTCCATAGACACAAAGCACCTGCATCTCCCATAGGACCCCATTGAAGCTCAGATACTAATAGTTAATTGCGGTCTATGGTACTGCTACGCTAATAAATGACTAAAAAAGAATCGGTTCAAGGATAGATATAGTACAGATGCTGTACTATTTCTAATTATTAAATGCATTGTCATGAGGTATTATAGATACTTTGGCAAACATTTCATTATAATATTCTTTAATAACATTTTACGGCAAACTGTGCTTCCCTTGTAGTCTTAGAGCAATCACCACTGCCTCTGTACTGAAAAAACTGCAGCTTGGTCAAGGACCTTGGGAGTGAGAATGTGTTGCAACAACTGCGTCCAGGTGCCTTTGTAAGGGTCTACTAATGTCTCTTGTGTGTATAGAAATACTGTATGTGTTTGAGCAAAAAAGACAAGCATGCCAAACAGTGCTCCTCCCCTGCCATCCTGAATGATGGATGGATCAGTCTCAAATCAATCTGATGCTGAACAGCTATAATTGGATTATTTACAAGCCACAGAGGCACATGGGGCCTCGCCAGCCAAAGCAAGGTGGGCACAAGGCCTCGGCTCCCAGGTCAGACACTCTGACCTGCAGTCAATAATATCCCTACACTTCACTGGTTATCCCCAGCTAACCAGTCAACACAGATCAAACCTATTAGCCACAGCACAAGCTATGTGGCATTTAGATGATGCTGCTACTGTATGTAGCATGGCTTACTGAAGCTACTTCAGAGCAAATATTCCTGCATCATTAACATTAGAATGAATGTATTGCATTATAATAGGCTATATAGTGCAGTTATTTGTATTCTACATTAATTGCATCTTACTGTATACAGTACAAAAATAAATATGGTATGAACTATACATATCACTTTATATATAATAAATAAAATACAGGCAAATCTTTGGTGGGCTATCAAAATAAAAATATATGTATATAGGTTTCAGTACATCTAATCAAAACACAAAATTACAGAAATTTGTTTGTGATATTGAATGTAATTTTGTTTTTAAGAAGGTACAGTATAGCTAATCACAATTAGTCACAATTTATCGCATGGTTGCCTGTAGTTAATGTAGATTAATCACAGTTTATATCTGTTCAATATTGAAAATGTTAACATGGAAGTCAACAACATAACATAACAGCATGTTTATGTAAAGGTGTCTATTTATTAACACAAATAACTATACCAAAGATTTTCCAGAAAAACTGCATTCCCATAAATATTATAAAATGAAAGCACACAATCACACAGGGGTTAGGTGTTTTGCTTAAAGTTATTTACAGGTATGACTTTCTGGCTGGGAGTCAGTCTTATAAGTTACCAAAGGAGTAGTCTAAGACTCTAACTGGATCAGACTATTATGAATTAATGTATTTTATTTAGCTAAAGTGTGTTTTGTAGCCTATTAGCCAATCTCATGATTTAAGACATTTATATGATTAACTAAATTGTAAGCAGACATCTCTGACTGTTTAACCTATATGTTGACAAGAAAAACTAAAACAAGAAATTGTAGGCTACAATGCAATGTGACAATAGCTAGTTGACTTAAAGCTATAGTAAGCGATTGCCCTATCAAATTCACAATAGGCTATATCTCATTGGTCTGCTGCCTGTTCTTTGTGCTGGATAAAATCTGATGTTTGTAGCCTACACAGCCCTAGCTCTGTAAATAGTAACACTAACACTGCACTCACAATGCCAGCTACAGTCAGCTACAAAGCGATAGATCTTCATTAATTTTAATGAGCGTCAGGCGACTATGGGTGACAGTGAGCGACAAAACTGGCAGCTACTAGCGGCCGGCGACTTGGCGATTGGGAAAGTTGACCAACATCGAACTTTATTAAAATTTTCAGCTATGCGGTGTAGCAACTATAATTAGAGAGTAGATGTGTCGGCGAGGCCCCTCCCTCTTCTTGGCGTTCGAAAATGGAGGAGAAACTGTGTGCTTGTTCATTTACTGGGACATATATTTATGTTTACCTACACTTTACGTAGTTTGTCCTTGAGTTTGTTTAGCTCACGCATGTAGCAAGGCAGACACACTAACATACCTCTTTGAGTGACAGGGCAAACACGCCCAACTGCGATAGAGCAAACACGGCCACCAGCGATGGCTACAAAGCGACCTGGCTACAACCAGTGACAATATCGCTGGTGGTGTGAGTGCAGGGTTACAAAGTGGTGCAGATCGCGCCATACAACAGTATCTTAGCCTTTGCAATGTGTTTTCATTGTGTGGTGGGCAGAGCATCTTACGGAACGGAGATGTTAATTTGTTTAGATCTCTCTGGCTCTGAGAGACTAGCAAAAAGAGTTAAATTAGAGATACATAGGCCTACTGTACATTAGATGCCTTTATGACAAAACAATGTAAGAACTTTAGCGTTGCTAATGCGTTAGCATGTATTTGGATAGTCCCTTTCCTTTCACACCTCTCTGACGTCAGTGCCACCCTGCTGTAGACGTGCGATGTGTGACAGTGTGTGGAGGGCATCAGATGGACTCTTTCAACCATGCTGGATGGTATCCCATCCCTCTGGCAAAGACAGCCAGCCCTGGACTTGGACCGACTGCTGGAATGTCCCATGTGCGCAGGAAGCTGTTGTTCTGCACAACGGTGCCCTATTTGCGTCTCACCAAGCGAAAGGTTACCACGGCGACATTGAATCCACACTCTCAGAAATGTCTCAGAACAAAGTCTTGGCAGCAGCAGCCAGATTCATTTTGTCATAAAGCGTTTTCCGTTTTATTTTGGCCTGTAAAAGTTTTAATACAGGGGATGATTTTTAACATTGGATTAATATGTAAATTTCTACTCGGGACCTTCTTTGGTTATTGCTCATATGATGCTTTTATGAGTTTGATTTTGAAATTGAACAGCTATTGGGGATACAATCTAATGTATTACCTGTACAAAAATGAATGTGACCTCCAAACAGCTAAATAAAACCGAAAGTATGGGCCGCAATAATCACCATTCACCACATTTGTTCATAGGCCGCATTTTTTGTTTATTTTCTGGTCATTTCAAGGTCTCATAAACTTTCTTTCTAATAAGCAGAGAAACCAGCAAATGCATTTCTATTTTCCAGTTAAACTAAAAAATAAAAATAAATACATAAAATAAAAGTATACTATAGTATTATAAACAATACTCTTGTATTTCATGTTAATTAATGTCTTCTGATATGTATTCTCTCCATTTTCCATGTAAGTATATTCTATGAGGAGCAGTCCAGGTTTTTGTGGTGCTTGTGTATAACTTGCAAGCCACAGTGATAAAAGACAAAAGCCCAGATCATTTCCATACTGCTGTCTTCTCTCTGATTATGACTAAATCTATGCAGGCTACAGACCTCCCACATACCTATTTGCCCTGATTAAAAGGCAAAACAGTAATGTGCACTGTCCACTGAAAAAAGTGCATACCCATCTTTTTACATACTGTATAAATTCTCTGGAAAATTCCACAAGATAGTTTTTTATTAGGGTAAAGTTCCCAGGAACAGCACAGCCAATAAAAAGCCAACCAGATAAAAGCACAGGGAGGATTTGGAAGGGATGAAAGCTGTAAAATGTTCCATATTATCTTGTGAAAAGCTAGGTTCTCTGTGCTCACTTATTACATTTACCTTAATTATTCTGAAGGGCAGAGCTAAACTGGGAGTAATCTGAAGGTATAGCAAATCGGCCCAATGCTAATGCTGACCCTTCTTTCCTTGGGTTTAGTGGAAATGCACAATTTTTTCTCATGTGTGGCAAATGAAGTACATTCTTGTCCATAGCAAACCTGCCTCAACCCCTGTGATGCTGTGAGTTGCGTGTCTAAGGATTGTACCACAAGTCATGGAGACTCATAAAAGCAGAGGCAAAGAGACATTGAAATATCTGAACCTTGCAAAGATAAACAAACTGAAGTATTCATTGCACATTTTATGGGCTGTCCAAAGAATTCTGTCCTTCATCAGAAGCTTTTGGTATACCTCAGAGCCTTTAGGACTGTAGGTCAATTTGCACAATCAAAAGCATATCAAAGCAACACACGTGATCAGATACAAAGACACACACACACACACACACACACACACACACACACAGAGAGACAATAAATAAATAGTTAAATAAATTGGCTTACTTTGTCCAGTGCATGGATCAGTTTTCACTGTTTAGTACTAAGAACCATCTGGGGCTTTCCTTTCACTCTGTTTTGTGGAGCACAGATGCTCCTTTTGTGGCGTGCTCCAAATCTTAATAAGCAGTTAAAATATTTACCGAGGTGGGATTTTCTCCCGCAAACCCACTTTCTTCTTCTGTTTCCTTTCTTTTTTTATCATTATTATTATTTATACCGTTTCACAGGCAAAAAAATTGAGTTGTCCACTAAATGTGATTGATTGGCCTTAAAAATGGCCATTATTACCATTAAGCCCCACATGTCAGCTGCTGCCTTTGTGCCGGCTGTATTTCTAAGCTAACCAGTGATCCATGAGCGCAGACAGGAGGGGCAAGAATGTAATGCTGTGAAAGAAATGGCTATTTCTCTATGGATCCTTCACTTGATTAAAAATACAGCTGCAGACACTAGCATACGACAGGCAGGGAAAGTGAAAGAGGGAAAGGGGGCAGAGGGGATTGCGCTGATGTTTAACAAAAAGGAACTTCCACTGAATAGAATTAGTAACTGAAAATACAAAAGTGAAAATCGAGGCTGTTAGTGTGTCTGTGCAAGTGTTACATGGCCTATAGATAATTGAATAACATTTCCAGTGTAAGGTTGGTGGAAAGTGGGATGTGGTGAGAAGATTTTTTTTTATATTGTTATCGCTAATTCTTCAAGTTATCAACCTGGGCCCCTGCAAAGAAACCTCTAATAACACACAGAAAAGATGGAAAACATTGATAACTGTATATTCATTGTCTTTTACCCCATCATACTTTCACAGTATCTTTGTCTTGTGTAAATTGGAGCACAATATACAATACAGTATTTCTTTACAAAACATGTTTTGTAAAGTTGTAAGTTGTTTTGTAAGGCATGGGAGGATTCCATTGATGTCAGCAAGTTGTTCCACGCAATCATTCGCTCCTATTTAATGTTTAGCGAAAAGTGATTAATTCCCAACTGCATATTGTGAGGATATGATTGGGTGTGTGTGACATAATGGCAGAGTGTTTACATAATATGGGTGATGATCTCATGGGAGATGTAAGGTTCATAAGTACAGTATGTGATGCAGTGAGTCATCACAATCACACAGTGGTGTTTGGATTTGACTTCCTGCAAATTAAATGCTTTCGCATGTAAGTTGACTAAATATGGTCTTATTAGGCAACCCAAAGGAAGAAGCCTTTTGCCCAATCAAGAAAATATGTTTTAGGGCATTGTTAAACACAGGAAATGGTCATTTCACCATGCACTTCCTGTACTGAAAGTTCCACAACATTTGTATTCCCCTTTCTCAATGAGGGGAGGGAAGAGAAACGGAAAAAAAATGTTTACTGCAACATTATTACATTAACACATTCCTCAATTCAATATGAACGTATAATTTCTAACATATACTTCTCCCAGTGAATGTTTCCAGTAATCCCACCTCTTGTAGTACCGTTCACTAGTATATACATAACCCACAGGGGGGTATTTAAAACAGGCCTTGTGTTCCCAAACCTGACAGACAGCTCAAGCTTGAATGGCTTTATACACTTTCACCTTTATCTCAAACACAGCAGTGTTTCCTCTGCTCAGTGGCCTTTGACATTATACCGTGTCTCAGACCTGTCTCTATAGCATCCAAGTGACAGTGGCAATGGGTCTCCTGAGCCCCCTGTAGGAGTCATCAGTCATGTAGCCAGCCCTGTCCATTCATTTGCACTGTGGGTGGAGACTGTCCACCTTCATAAGTGTTATGATTAATGGACACCTAGCACACAAGTGACCAACCTGTACAGTGGTTCATTAATTAACTGTTCATTAGCTCATAGGTTCTTCTTGTGATGCTTGGGACCACCAATGGTAAAGAAAATTAAAAAAAGAATATATATTCTTTAGGGCCGTGGATCAAGATTTGCTGCTGCCTTCTATCAAACAGGATCTGCTTCATGTGAGTCTGTCTCTTGTTATGTTTTCATAACTGTGTTGACATGCTGTTCTGGGCTGGGCAAGAACAGAAGAACCCAGCCAGCTCGGCCCGAGGTCCGGAAAACATGACCTCACACACGTTGCAGAGCGGAAGGATTCCCAGAGGTCAGAGCTGCTGTTCCTCAGAGGGGAAGTGCCTATAGCGGTCTGCAGGACCATCGAGTGACCTCACAAGGCCAGGCATTGAGCAGAGGGCAATCTACTCAAGACGCCCACTAGAGTCCCAGCGCTAACGCAGTGGCTGGGAATAACAATGCACCATGTCTCTGCATTATCTGTGTGCATGGATACTGTAAAGCAGTATCTGCTTATTCGGTTTGTTCATTTGGCAGAAGACAGAAGCCAGAGACATTTGTTATAGTTCAACACACAGTTATTAAAGAGAGCCTACTACATTTAGCTTCATTATTGTGTTACCTGTTGTCATGTAGAACTAGTAAGTAGCTTTCCTCACCGGTCAGAATACAGTCCTAGGGTACATTACAAAAACGTTGGTTTGAAGTTCACAGTGTACTGTCCCCTCCCACAGAGTGGTTTGCACTACTCTATTCATCCCCTATATCAGTGGTCCCCAATCTTGGTCCTAGAGGGCCGCTGCCCTGCATGTTTTAGATGCAGGGGCTTGCCATAGCAATGTGACTATGAGCTATATCAATAAAATTGACTTGACTTGACTTGACTTGACTTGACATGTCTTCCTGCTCCAACACAGCTGATTCAAATGAATAGCTCGTTATCAGGACACATTCATTTGTATCAGGTGTGTTGGAGCAGAAAGACATCTAAAACATGCAGGGCAGCGGCCCTCTAGGACCAGGATTGGGGAACCCTGCCCTATATGGTCACCTTCTCTACTGCACCCCTGCCCCTACTGCCCATAAGTGTTTTAAAACAAACGGTGAGCAGCCCCAATCCCTACAGATCCTTGCTTGTTTAAACTAAGTCAGCCCCACCCCACCTTATTTGTGGCTCAACAAGCTCGTCTTCCTCGCTCCAGCCATCACTCTGCTCTGCTCTCGTGGCGTTGGTTTGCTCAGAAGGCACAACGTGGCCGCGCATCGTTCGTTTTATTTATCTGACAGCCGTCCCCCCCTGTATTGTCCCAGGTTATCGGTGCTCTGCTGCAGATCGCTTTACTGCCGGTGCGGGGCTCTGACCCGTGCCCTGGTTCAACGCTAAATCAGATTCTTATCATTACCTCCGTGATAAATTGGCACGGCTTAGGGGGAGATTACTCCACTCGTCCCGTTCCCCTTTTTCCCACTGCCGGCGGCGCTCTCTGACGGCCCCGGATCTGTCATCCTGTCTCACTCCAGAGGAAGGCCGACGCTCATCTCTGTTCCTCTAAAGATTTGGTGACTTTAGAAAGAGAGAGAAAAGCCCCTGTGCTGTTCCCATGTGAATGGGCTCTTATCTCCAGTGGGCGTCCCTAAAATCTTCTTCCCACTGAGCCCGGCTCCTCTGAGAGTTAGTCAGCAAACCTTCATACTGACAGCTGAGCTTCCTCATCGATTTTTCACACGGTTCTTATCTGTAGCAATAGTTTCAGAAAGTTTTGTGTGGGCATGTGTGTTGTTGGCCGACAAAATAAAAGAAATGTGTTGTTGAATGTAAGTATACACCTACACCTCATATTAATGTGAAATCAGACACATAATTATGAAGATGTCATGAGAACATGCTACTGTAGGTATGAAATGCCCCATACAGTGTGTGCCTTCTTCAGCTTTGTGTTGTGTTGTTGATATGCTTATTGCAACTGTATTGTATCATGGGTATAGCACATTTACCATATTACTGTACAGTATGACACCACATCATCAGTTTAGTGCTACTTGGCACTAGATATATTATATGGTCACGGGTGATGATCTCCTGCACTAGAGAAAGGTTTTTAATTTAAGGTTTTACATTTGTATTTTCTGTTTGTATGTGAATCCATATCTTACATAGGCCTACTGTACAGTATATAGCATGTATAGTCGTGTTTATCTTGCTGGTAGACACTGTGTGACTCACATTGTGGCCTGCTTCCTTTGATATATTGGTCACTAAGCGCCTACCCTACTGGACACCTCAGGGAAATATGGAATTCATTATTTAGTTTCCATGTGGGGTCAGGGGTTAAACTGAAACAATGACAAAATGGACAAATCGTTTGCTTTGGCCCTCGGACAGGGGACTGCCCTGAACACGGCAGAAGAAAGCACTAATGCTAACATTAGCAGCTGGCTTCTCTCACCTATATCATGTAGACAGTTTTACCATCACTAAGCTAGCAGAAGTGCATGACCATGTGATGGAGCACCCTAATGTTAGCCCCAGGTCGCAAAACCTAACCAAAGTTCACAATCTTTATGTAAACAGTTAGGGGGATGCATACATTTGCCATATTCATCAATGTGATAGTTCACAGTTGCTGTCATACAAGCTGTGTAAGCATAGCTTACAATATTTCGTTGATCTTTGGTGGTCCGTTTCCAGTCAAGTGGTAATTGTAGGTTTGTAATATATTTTATGTTTATTTTTCTCAGCATATTCTACAATTGTGTGCATTTTAATTATCTCACTTTGATTACTTCTATTGATTTACAATATTATATAATAATGGTAGCCAACCATTTAAAGAGTCCTTGTTATGAGATATAGGCAGCTCCATAAGCATATCATGCTGACCCCTGACCTCTTGGGCTCTACTCTATTTGACCCAATTATTAGCTGAAATGACGAATTTGATCTGCTTTCAAAAGCAACCTGAAAAAAGGCCTATTCTTTCCCCATCATGTTTGGGCAGCAGGCTAACAAGAGAAGACTAGTGCATAATGATGATAGATTCCACACCCAGGACCTTGGAGAACAATCACTCCCAGAATGCCATGCTGCAAGATGACCTCTTGACCTGACTCAGGCCACACAGCAAAGAAAAATCTATAATCAGATTTGGAGGCTGGACTGACCATTGGCCAGAATGACAGGGAGCATAGCTTACAAAACATATCTTGCAGAACAAACATTCTATACATCTGGGAAATAACCATGTAAAATAGAATGCCTGTAAGATATGCAAATATTATTTAACATCAAAAGGCAATCCCAACATTTAAATGCTTCCTGTGATGCACCTCAGAAAACACTGTCTTCCTTCAGGTCAGTTCCTCTCTGAAGTCATACTAGCCAGAGACTGCTATTCCCCATGATATTCCCCTAATGCTATATAGTTTACAGCTACCTGCCATTCTTGGAATTCAGGTGTGGAGTGGTGTGTACAGTGTTATCTGGGGGCAGAACAAGGTACTGTAGGTCCCTGGTAACACACACATTGTGCGTTCAGTAGACAAAATGGTTCAGTGAAATATTTTCACCATGGCAGACAGTTATATTATTAGTTATATTATATTAAAGAATAGTTATATTATATTATTATATTAAAGGTATAATCAGATAAATATGAGCTAATACACTTTTTGTCAAATTTCTGTGTGTGTTGAAAAATGTATCTGATACTTCTACCCAGCCCTGGCTCTGTAAATAGTAACATAAACAAAGTGGCGAACACCACTCTTATCAACAAAGCCGTAGCTCTACGCTTTGCTTTATAATGCATTTCGACATGTGAGGCACCGCCACGGAGGACTGCGGAGTGATACTGTTTTGATTTGAACTCGAAGTTAGCAAGAATGACTGACCCTGCCTTTAAGTAATGTTATTCCTAATTAGCAAATTCTAGTAGTAGTAGTAGTAGAAACTGTTTGGTTTTTCAGTGTTAGAAAAGGCAGATAAACTTAGTTAACGTTGAAATAATAATAATAAGCTGGTCAAGTCAATAAGCTGGGAAGAAATAGAGTAGTAAACGGCAAATGCCGGTGCCACATGTGGATGTGGTTTCATTAATGTTTCCAACCATTTTATAATGCCCTTCTGGGTGTTGTGTATGTGCATATGAATGTAAAAAAACTATTATATATATCTAAAATTATTTATATATACATATACCCATTCTGTGAACTTTACACACAACTCCTTCTGGTTTTGTTTAGTAGCTTCAGTTAACGGAATGTACAATAAGCGTTATACTGTCCTGAAGGGTGTGTATCATTTTCATCCAATCACGGGCCTCATCGTTATTGGTGAAAAAACTGAAATTGTGCTATTATCGATGTGTGGACTATAAGGTTTAAAAACATAAATATCCTGAAAACTGTTATTCCTATCATGGTCTTCAGGTTACAGCCCCTGAAGTAAGTTGGTATGGAGTGGGTCACTGTGTAGAACCAAGCACACTGCCACATGGTGTGTGTAAACCATTCTGTGTGCTGGAGTTGTAATTTGCCCAAACACCTGCCGTGACTTAACTATCAGCTGTGGTTCCTGTCGCTTTTTACACCTTACCCAAATAGGTTGGCAGTCTTTACAAGGTGGGCGATAATCCTGCCTTTAAAAGCTGTTAAGAAGGCTGCCTTCACTGCTTTCTGTACGAATACACACTCAGCCGCTGCCTTGCACCACACACCATGATGCCACCATCTTCTGGTGTGAACCTCTTGTCACAAAAGGGGACAACTGTGTATAAACCCGGATTCTATGATGCTTGCAGAGGAACAGAGGTACTAGGCCAGTTATGCCCCCGATGGCAGCTTGCTGTAGGCCTTATCATCACGGCTGATTATATTTTGCTGACAATATCTACACAGGCATATGCACTTTGACACAATTTTTTGTTGAATTTACTGCTTGCATGGGGGGGACTAAAATGATCTTCATCAGCAATGTTGTACTGTTGTTTTTGTCCGGTTGGGTAAGGCTTGTTTTGTATGAAAACCTTCGTGTTTGCTTTGTTTTTGACTCAATGAAGAACTGCAAGTCATTGTTATAATATCCAGTGGTATTTTGTTTTTCTGAACAGCTAGATATTGATTCATCTCTTGTCCTTATCTCCCAAATGGGGGGAAGGGGGTCATGGATTCATGGGAAACCGTAAATGGGGCCTTTCATAAAAGTCCATGGGTACAAACAGTGTGCATTCAAGGACAAATTGTTTTCCATGAAAAACTGATAAAACCATCCGTTCATCACTAAGCAAACTTTAGTCATTATTTGCATTCAGTAAAAATTCCATTTCAGGGACAATCTGCTGTTGTCCAGGGCATTTGGCAGTTCCTGGATCAGATGCTATGTGGATGCCTTTGTCCCCAGCCACAGCAGTTTATTAACCTTACTGGTAGATTATTTCATAGGCCCACCAGAGGACTGCCAGGGCATACTGGCCTACCAATTCCCAGAATGTGTTTTGGTACCTAGCTGATGTCATGCCATGCGTTATGCCATGTGTCACGCCATGTACAGTATCATGCCATGCATCAGGATTTCTGACATTGACATAATGACAAAGAAGAGTTTTTGTGCTATTGTGAGGGAAATGCATTAATTTATTTGAGCGCTATCAAATCAAACTCTTAAGAGTAATAGTTTGTAAATGAACAAGCTATAATTCCACCCCTTCTCCACTGCCTCCTCCCCACATAATAACTAGAAGCAACATTCCTGTCACGTCAGGAGGTGGTAGTGAGGACCCAAGTGCAGGATATTGTTGGTATGATGGTTTAATGATAACCGGGTTT
>JAODTR010000018.1:6337731-6354120 GCA_025399935.1 Amblyopsis rosae
ACGAGGACATCCACAGGTTGGGAGGGGAAGTGCAGGCAGAGAGACACAGGGACAGCCCAGGAGACAGTCATGACAATTCCCACTTTGACCATTGACAATCATTGAAGGAAATTTGTTACTTTTTCTAAGATGGACACAAAGCTGCTATGATTAATTTTACGTCATATATTTCTCTCTGCACCAGATTTCAGCACCGGGAATTCGAGCACAAAGTACAAATAAAAGTTGGAGCTGAAGCAGTGTTACTACCGTGGATGGAATATAGTTACTACCGCGGATGAAATATAGTCATTCAGCCTAACTGCCTTTGATTACCAACCACTGCTATGCCTGGCCACTGCCGAAAATAAATTTTTGAGAGGTTATATCTACAAATATACAAATAACGATGACAAAATAAGCATTTCATTTTAAATTGGCATGACTCAGGTTTTTAATATTGCCTCAAATACAAAAAATGGTATGTCTGGTATTACATCATACCAGTGTCAATAAGACGCTGTTTACCAGGAGGACATGTACAGTAGAACTCGTTCGTTGGCGGATTTGAGTGGACTGGGCGACCTGAACGGCCGATCAAGGTGGCTATTGGTCAGATTGGAGGTCGGTAACATTGTGCTTGTCCCTCAGAGTTGCACCAGGCAACCTGGACGACAGAGTAAGGTGGCTATTGGTCAGATTGGAGGTCAGTAACATCGCGCCGGTCCCATGGAGTTGCATCGGGCGACCTAAGCTAACGATCTGTAACCCTTCACGAGACAACTCTGTCTTGTGAAGTGTGTGATGTCGGCTACAATACATCAACCAAAAGTGTGTGAACTCTTCTGTTGATTTTAGGCAGACTGGTCGTCGTAACATCGCATTGTTGCCTCTCACAGTCTGTAATCGGGATTAGTCAGTCAAATCAATTGTGCCGTTTAACAAGGCGAATCCCGGACATTTTTGGCGATTTAGAAAATACAGGCCGGACACATTTTTAATAGAGAACATACAGTATGTCCGGCAAAAAGACGACATATGGTCAGCTTAATAGTACGATATGATTCAACATCTAAAACCTTTGACGGGCATTGCAGTTATATACATCTACCGGTACGTTTACAGTATCTGGCTAGTAGCAGTGATCCGTGTTGTGTAGTAATACATTAATAACACTTACCAAGAAACAATGAGAGCACGTCCTTTGGAGCACATCCTTTAGTGAAACGATTTTTATAATTTAAAGCAAAAACAAGCACCTTTGTAATCCATTCTCTTCACTTATGTAACAGTAGCTTCTCCCGCACCTCCCGCAGCTTGTGGGGTTTTATTAGGAAATTGGTTGCTACGATGCGGAGTCTCTTATTGGCTGAATATAGATAGTTTTTAAAAGAAATATATACTTTCAAGGCATCAATGGGCATTGTGCTGTGTGTGATTATATTTTATATATAGTGGAAAATAAAAACACCCTGGCACCAGACGATTAGCGTTTAACGTTTAACATCTTTAGATTAACATAGCAGTCAATGGAGCCTGTTTGTCAGCAATTGTGAAGCCCATTGTCAAACCTATTGTAGACCAGATACATTTGACGGACCAAAGGTTCTGATTGGTCATAATTATTTTAGGCTGCTGATATATGAGCTGATATACAGCAGAAGAGTGACTCAAGAGCTCGTCACTCCAATAAAAAAGAATATGCTCTCTACCGTCAAATGTATTTTGTTTCATGATTTACAATATGCTCTTCAATGAGTGTGTCTGGTTTGCAGGAAATCTTATAGACGTGTCATCACACCCAGTGTGACTGCTGCCTCATAATTGTGAGTGACTCAGGAAGATTATGATTTCTTTCAACCATATTTAATGTGCACGCAGTGAGTCACCCCCGAGATTCCCGTTACTCCTTTATGAATCTAATGAGTCACAAGAGAGAAGATAACTGTAGAGCAAAGAAAGCCGTCAGGTTCCCATGTTGTTCTCTTTGCCAGCTCTTTGTGATCCATTGCCAAACAAGGATCTATATAATGTTGTTGCTATCAATGTCAGATAGCACCCAGCAATGGCATTCCTGCTGGGAAGGACAGCGATTAAAGCAGACAGGTGTTTTTGGTCCTCTGAGAAATAAAGAGAGGAAGGCGTCGATGGCAGGACGCTGCCGCCATGAAGTAACATCCATAAAATAGATCACGGCCAGGAGAAAACAGATAAGGGCTCTGGGCAAGAAAGATTGGATCTATAGCGAGGGAGTCTTTGACGTCGCTGTCTGGTAGACATAAGTCCGCTCAGTGTGGGAACATGCTAGAATGCCTTTGGGAAAGCTTGCTTAGGCACGCATTAGCCTAGTTCATTTGGTTGTTTATTTAGACACTCCTGCAGTGCTGTGGTTTGCACTGCTCTCCTTTAGCACTACGCTCACATCTTCTTTACTCTCACCCATACACCAACATGATGTGCTCATTTGTGTTTCAAAACATAAACAGTGAGCTAAGGATGTGCTGTGGGCACTATAGCACAATCGAGGACAAAACACACACATTATAACTATATACTATACATACATAAAAGACACGATACATCCTTTTTCATCTATGCAATTTCAGCACCTCAGCAGAAAATGGATTAAAGGCCGTAGTGAGGCAGCCGTTGCGTGTCTGGGATTAGCATGGAGCCGTATGGTTCTTGGCAGTATCGCGTCCCACAGGGCACACATTGAATCAACAGTGTTTCTGTGTAATTTCATCATATTACATTATGTCAACCTGACAGCGGGGCAATATCGTCAGGGGGGAGGCTAATTGGATTTGCTGGCTAAGTGGCTTCACCACAGCCTCGGTGTGTCTGTCAGGATAGTGACGGAGCATCACGCCGGCCTGTAGCATGTCAGTAACAGCGAGCAAAAGCCCCTTACGCACATATGTCACTGCACTGGTGAGTTTGCCACCCTGGCGTCACACCACAGTTAGCACAGGTGCATTTGATTAACCAGGGTGTGTGGTATAACCTTGAAAACAAGGTCATAACACATGTAGAGATTCACTTCAGCTTGGGGGATGAGTAAACCAGAGGCAGCATGTGACATTTATGGAGGGGTCGGGGTACTATTTCAAGATATTCATATATTTATGTTAATCAACAACGTGTTTGGTTGTTTATGTTATATTTGTCCTGGATTGACCAATCAAGGCGAACATTGTGCTTCAGGTATTTGTATAGTCACTGTTGTTGCTGTTTTGTTTAAGCCCCTGGACTACATTCCCCACTCCCACCTGTTTGCTTACACGATTCTCTCCCTCTCTCCCTACAGTGGCCTGCATGCTAGTGTACAGGTGTGTTTCAGAATGTAAACAGAGACCTGAGATGTACATGTGAAAGAACAGTACAGTAACACATTGTGTTTAAGAGAGTAACTCCAATATAAGCATATGGAGGAGAGCATACTGCATTGTGAAATGTATTAAAAACTGGTAGTGTGCTTGCCATGCAGTTGTCGTAGATAATGAAGTCTTTGGGGGGCACAGGGCAGAACTAAAGAGTGATTTACTATATTCACCACTTGGCCTGCTCTTTTCACTGAGCGCTAGACCAAGCTGAAAGAGGAATAAACGTTGCTACAGTTTTCCCAAGCATTGCTCAGATTCATTATGTGCATAACTTACTTAATAGCATTCCTGCCCTGTACACTTCACGCCATGCCTACCCAACATGCAATGCAGAGGCTTTATATGCTCCTGGAGCTAAGGAAAGGCTTGAAGTTGGGAGGGGTTGGCAGAGGCGGTGAAAGAAGCACTACATCCTTATTTTCTCGTTTTTTATTTTCTGGTTGGATTTATTTCCAAAACAGTGAACAGATCAAAACAGTAAATGTAGTTTGGGGAAATTCAAGCTTTCCAGAACAGAATTCATAGGGTGTGTTGTTATGTGGGTAAAATAAGCTTGTGGTGAGAACGATTTTTGTAATAAAATAGCCCCCACAGCATAGAGAGCAGATTAATTCAGCCCTCCCCCATCCCTGAAAATGATTCAGTGATTCTTCCCCAAACACACACAGAGAGAGAGAGAGAGAGCGAGAGAGAGAGAGAGAGAGAGAGAGAGAGAGAGAGCGAGTACTTGGACATGTTTAGTGCAAATGTAATTACGGCCTGGGTAAGCGGGCCAGCTCTTTAAAGAGCCCCTTCCCCTCTTGTCTTCCTTCAATACCTTATGATGTCATGTCTCTTTGTGGGCTCCCACAAACTCCTCCAATCAGCTGCCACTCACGACCTTTCTTTTCAGCCCTTATTCTCTCCACGTCTTTCTTCCTCTCTTTTCTTCCTCTCGTTTTCTTTTTCATAACTGAGGTTCTTTTTACGGGGGTTGATCAGCCACCCCCCTTCCTCCCTGAGCCCATTGGCTCCCCCTGCCTTTGGGGGCAGTTTATGAGAAATGCCCTATTTAAATGTATTGATAATCCTCATACACGCCCATGTCTTTTGTCTGTTCACTTCTTAAAAGTTCCTGAACATGGAGGAGAGCCCCCCGACCGCCGCACTCAGCATTGTGTGAACACCCCCATTGCTAAAACATATTTGGACAGGAGACATATTGCAGCGGTGAGAACGGAGGGATGCGGCTTACAGAATGTCAACCATTTTATTGCCCTACACTCGTGGCACAGAGGAATGTAATCTGGCAAACAAATGTTGTGACAGACAGCTTGTCTGGAGCGGTTTATGGTCTGTCTGCTCTCCTGGTGCTGGGGCAGCCACAAGATGCCACATGCTGAAGGAATGCACACTTGTTTATCTATTTATTTAGCTACAGTTATTGGTGTGTATATGTATGTGTTATTGTTTATTTATTAAGTAGAACTTCTCAAATTATATTCTGTTCAATACTGACCATACATTTATTGTCATTTCAAAGCATATCACCTTCAGTTAGTAAAAACTAAAAGCTGTAATTAAACTGTTGAAATTGATATAAAAATGATATGTACAGTGTTGCATGAGGATTGTATGTAACTGTACTTAATACAGGGAGAATGACCTGAATAAGATGACCAAGTACAGGTGGAGCGGTGGCGCATGCAGTAAGAACCGTGACTTGAGGGTCATTTCCCAATCCTTTTCAACATGTCTTTCCCACTTACTTCTTGTCTACAGTATTTACTGTCAGCAGTATACATCATGGTGTTATTATGTAAGAATATTGTGTCTTCCCAACTAATGTGGCTGTTTTAGACATCTGGTTGCTGCCTTCTCTGCCCCCTCCCTCGCGTCATACAGACTCTGTGTTCCTACCACACAAAGAATGAATGGATCAGGGTGTGAGCCATGGAATATATGTGTAGGTTTGCTGGCTTTCAACAGAGTACGTACAGTATGTGTCTAATTATGGCTGTCAGTGCGCGGGAGATGGGGAGGCGTTGGTTTGTTTCTCTGCCTCCTGCGAGGTTGCCCTTTTATCTCCTCTGTCCAAGAGATTACAGCACACTTAGATGCCTAATTGGCCCCAGTCCTTTCTGGTGATACAATTAAACAGACCTTGGGATGCTCATGTGTGCAGTCGTCTGTGGAGGGGACACTATTCAGGCTGATCCATAATTCAAACCATAGTTCTATTGGTGAAGCGCAGGCCTTTGTGTGCCTTCTATATGTGCCTCTTATCCTGGCTCCCGGGGCCTCTTCCTTTACGGTGCTGTCATCGCAGATTCACCTTTGTCCCGAGGGAACAGACGACCTTAAAGATAAAACTCTAATCATCCGCAACCTGTTGCCTCTATAAATCATTGTTTGGTTTTCTTCCATACCCTTGTAAGTGCTTTTATGGGAGTCGTGGCCCATAAAGTCAGATGAATTATCATATTTAGCTTAATACCTTCGAGGTAGCATAAAACAGCCTATTGGCCTGTAATGATGCACAGCATGAAGACATAATATCTGTTAGCATTGCAGCATGCATATTGTGGTCATTAGCCTCCCTATAGCCTCTCACTAGCGCATGTTTCACACAGTTAAATGCATCCCAGGGGTCAAGATTAGCACTGGCTGTCTCTCCACTGTTCTGACTGGACTGGGATGTTGTGCTGGTGGTTGAACCTGGGAAAGCACCATTTATCAGGGCCCAAAGCACCCTCTAGCCAAACACAAGCCTTCTCAGCACCTCTGACCTTCTAGTAGCATGTTAAGCTAATGTGGAGCACACTGACATTTGCCAGCACACTGCGAGGATGCTAACATTACTTAGCATTTCTGAAGAATGACGTCCCTTTCTTTCCAAGAAGGAGGTGCAGCGGTCCCTATGACAGTGGCGGGGTGTGATGGATGGATTAAGCCAGCCAGGTGTATTAGAGTGCGTCTTGGCGGAGCTTCATTATCTGTCCAGATCTGCTCACCGAGGGCCCCGTCTGCTGTAATAAGCCCCGATAGGATCTAATGACAAGGCAGGACGCCCAGGTTCCTGATGCCATTATCAGAAGTGGCCTCATCCATCAGGCAGGGCCGTGACAGGCCATGTGTGTGTGATGACAGGACGGGCCCGTGATGAGAGGCCGGAGCGCAGGAGGGTGCAGGGGTGTCGGGGCGAGCGGCGAGCGGCAGGAAGGGGAGAGGAGAGGGGCGGTGCTGTAATATGCTACCCCCCCCACCCCTCCATAATTTGTATGGGGATGGGGAGATGTTGTGGGGAGCGGAGGGACGTCCCTCTCTGTCAGTTCTCATGCGCTGCTTCTCCCTCCTCCTCTGTCTGTCATAAGTACAACCACAGGCAACGTTCTGGCCATTTGTTTGGGGGTTTCTTCCCCCACTGCATTGACTGAATTAGATGAGTTCCCTACTCAGCCTAGGGCCATGTACGTAAAAAGAAGAACTATTTTGGTTCAGCTCAGTTCATTTTCATAAGATTTCAGTGCTTCCATTTGTACACACTTTTGATTTATGAAACAATGAGGCCGCCTTACATTGCAATCACATCCTTCTTTTAAATACTTTATTTAGTATTAATGTATTTATGTATTTATTGTCCAGCTGTATTGCATCCTGACTCAAAGACTTGTGTAGGCTGTCTGAATGAAGCAGGGTGGAAGGGCTCCATTTGCGCTCTTGCGGATTAACATGTTTGGAAATTCTAACTCTCTCCATCTGACATCTTTGTGTGAGAAGAAAAGAAGAGAAGCTTTGACAACGACATTTTTCACATGATCAGGGAGGGGAGAATAAGTGCCTTTGAAAGGCAGTGAAGCCCAGGAAAATTGTTTGTTGACCACACAACAACCGTCGTATTGCGGCTGTCAGCCTTGCCTCTGGCATGAGGAATTCCTTTGGGAAACAGATTAATAGTTCATTTTCACAGCAGTTGTACTGCAAATGAGAGAGAAAAAACACTGTTATTTTCTGTAAAGAAGTAAGGTTTGTAAGGTTTGATTTTGGACCACAGCCGTCTCAGCTGTGAACATGTCTTTCCAGGACATCCCAGATCTATACATGCCCTTTCTCTTGTTTAGCCGTATGCAAATGATTTTCTTTCAGATATAGACCAGTCTGCATTTACACTGGGTTTGTTCCCACTGTTTTATTTATTTATTTTTATTTATTTTTTGCAACTTGACTAAAATGTAATGTGGAATGCAATCTCAGCATCAACAAAGTTTTGGAGTGTCCCCTCACCCCCACCCATAGCCGTCCTCATAATCTCCCCTTTATTTTTATCAGGGAATTGCAGAAGAAACAAATTTAGCATGAAATAATAACAGAATTAGCATGGAAATAAAAACATGTTTTACTGGGAATTCTGAATTATCAGTTCCTGCATTTACCAAGAGGCAGGAATTGGAAAAAAACATCCAGTGTTTTTACTTTAATAATTATTAAACATAATATTAAGCATACCATAACATACACTTGAGCTTATCTGAAACGGACACACATTTTACCATATCAAATATTTGTAATAATAAATAATAAACTCTATTTTAAGGTTTGTGATTTTGAAGTATTGTGAATGCATGAATAGATAGTTTATTATTTATAGTTCCTATTTATTTAGAATGGATATTGTTTAATTCGCTTGTGGATACTTGTTAAAGGGCAAAGCCAGGGCATTTTCTCTGTACTACGAATTTACTTAGAACATTAGTCCTTATTTGCTGGGAGTGTCGCACTTTATAGCCTTAAGAAAACACTCAACAAACAGTAACAAATCACCTTCCTGGTCACGCTAGGTAGAGAAAAGTTGGGTGAACTTTTGTCTTTAAAGTTTTTCAACCAATAATTGTTCTAAGTGCAGCTATCAATCAAGGGAGTTGCCATTTACAGTGCATTATCTCCTACATTAGCACTGGTGATTAATGTGGAGCGCAGGTGAAGGAACTGTAAACACAGTGTGTGTGTGATGTTAGACTAGAGCATTTGTATGTCCACACAGCTTTGAGCGCCTATCAATTTATACAGCCACACAAACGCTTGTTCACCAGTAAAAGGTATTTCTGTGTCGTATGACCAGAATAAGACACCTGAAGGTTGACACTATCGACCGGTGCCGATGCGCTGGGTGGCCTCCAAACACCTGTGTTTTTAATGGCACATTTACTTTTTCATGGTTGCAGGAATAAATCACGGTGTTGCATCGATGTGCTCCATCTTGGGGCCCTAGCTGTGCGGCTGGGCGCATCACATTTTATATTGTGTTAATAATGTCAGATGTGTGTGTGTGTGTGGGGAGAGGGCCGCGCCTGCATTCATCACCAGTGCAGAGTTACAGGGAAGCGGACAGGGTGTCAGGCTATGAGACGAACGCCTCCATTCAGCCCTCTGTCATTCCTCCACAGTCAGACACAGACGGCGAGGATCTATATAAGCTCCGTGCGACACAGTGCACAATCTGTCTGCAGGTCTGCCTGGGAAAAGCTGCTCTCAATAGCACTATATTCAGGCCACAGCAAACATTCATCAAGACATATGCTTTTATTCTCTCCATCAGAGAGGTTCATGGGATTAATTCACAGTCTCAATCATTCTGAAATGTTCCTATAAATAATTTATAGTCAGGAGATTCAGAATCTTCTTCAGCAATTATCTGAATCAATTTTCTGGACATTTCTTTTAGATAGATGCAGTGCTAAAAGGAACTGCATTGTTATCAGTAGTTGACTCTTGCAGTAACGTCATTGAACAGAGGCTGGCCAGTGAGAGCATTCCGTTCATCAGCTCATCTCTGTTAATGACTGCTATAGAAGAACACCGGCTCAAGTCTTAGGATGTACTGTATCTCGTCCAATACACTTTCCAGGAAGCTGTGTAATCCATCTTCCAACTGAACTAAGCATTGATATCAGCAGTGATCACACAATTGCAACAGTGTTTGTGCTTTTAAATGCAAAGAACCCTGAAATGACCATGCTATGTTTGGAATTATTTTGTATTTAATATTTTTAATTAATGTTTTTTTATTTTTACTTAATTGATCTTTGTGTAAATAGCCAAATTGAATTGTCTTGACAATTAAACCTTGACAGACACTTAAATACAGAATGACAATATACTACTAGACAATCCTGTATGCATAAGAGGTAGCGTGCTGTCAGTAATGCACAATTTGAAACAATAAGGTGTAATCCACAGGTATCCCAGCAGGCAGTTAAAGACTTTGACCTCATGCACTCCCCTGCAATGTGGTTAATGCAGATTACAATGGTCTGACTGCTGAGAGCTCTTGCCACAGCTGTTCCCACCTCTTCTGGTCCAAGCAGGGCTGTAATTTGCTGGGTTGGGCTGCTGGCTCTCCCTTGGAAGCTTTTAAGCAAAGTCAATAGAAATTTGGGAGGAAGCGCAAAGGAACAATCTAAATAATAATTAAGGAAACTATAGTACTCAGGAGCTGGCTCTTACTGAGCAGAGAAGATGCAACATGTAGAAGTGCTCTCCGAGGAAGCCGACAGGTCACTTCATCAAGCTAAGCATAGCACCCTCATGCTTCCTCCTCTCTGGGCACCAGCGGTCACATTGGAGATGAAGCGGGATCAGCTTCTATAGGAACCAGGAAGTTAAGCTCACGGAGCGTCAGTTTATGATATATGTGAAACGGTTAGACGTTGCTCACAGTCTGAGTCAAAGCAACAATGCCGCAGAGTGTTAATTCGAAATGGTCTGTTGCTTTTCATCAAGGAGGGTCACATTCACAGTGCCTTTACAGAGTTAGCAAAAGGCCAGAATAACAGCGAAAGGTTATGTTGGACAGTCTCCAAGCCATGGGATTTATTATGCCCTGTCAGTGAATTGCTCAGTGTATTGAATATATTCCCTCTAAACTAATTGACCGGTATGGTAAGAGGCGCTGAATTAGGCAAATGGGCCCAGAATGTGAAGTTGGACTTGATTTATTACTTTGAATGCATCTTGAATCAATGCCTGAGCTCCCCAAAACCATTGCGTTTCCCATCTGAAATCATTGTTATGCTTAAGAAAAGAGAGATTATGCGGACTTAATGAGTTTCAGTGCTTGAATGTGTTTGCGCGCCATTCAGGGGCGAAATCATATTTAATGGCTGACACTCAGTCCATGGCAGGTCCCCCTTTTTCTCAGTGGCAGGTCACCTTCGTCACCAGGAAGGCCTTTCAGCGGGGAGGGCCAAAGATAGGGTCTTACATTCATGAAAAGGGGAACACCAACTCTGTGCATGAGAAATGAAATGGAAGAAAAGCGCTTGATTTGCACACAGCGCTGTAGCCCAGGGCAAGTAGTTGGCCTCAGCCCGCCAAAGTGACTCTGCCAGACCAGCACCTCACCAGCTTTAGCAGACACTTTTGTTTCTACGCTGAAGAAGAGCACTCATTTCATTTCAGCCTCGATGGAGCAGTTGCCTTGGCATCTGGGTGAAACATGCTGCAGATTGCCAATAAATGAAGAGCTCCTTTTTCTTCTCTGTCAGGCTGAGCAGTTGTTTGTCTGAATGTCCCGAGCAGAGTTATATTTCCATAGTGCGGTGACATTCATTTGCAAATTTACCCCTCACAATTAATTTCTTAAAAGGTTTTTAAGGTATAGTAAGCTCTTGTAAGATAATGCACTTTTCATCACATTTGCCAGACATCTTACCATTGTATCTTATCCTTCTGAAATTGTATCTGGTAATACTTTTTCTACCCCACAGCCTTGGCTTCATGAATAGGAACACATAACAAAGTGATGCAGACTGCACACATTATCAATATCATAGACTTCGCAATCTGTTTCCAATGTGTGGGGCAGAACATCTGGGGGAGCACCCTATGGCAAGTGGAGGTGTTTCTATCGCATGACTTACCTTGTTGAAATTGTTAAAATTGCACAGAGCTGTCTCTATAAGGTTTGCTAATCTTTCACCTTTTACCAACATGTATTTCTGTTATAGTTGGATGGCTTGTACACCATAGTAAATTTGACTATGTATTCATAAGCCTGGATATATGGTCCAGATCACACACATAGTAAACAAAGGTATAATTATGTTTGCTACTGTATACCAAGATGAAAGTGAGGGTTACATTCTTATTGACTGAGAATAATCTAATTACTTACAGTATAGGGAGAACTATTATGTTTTGACAGTATTGTGTGCACGATTAACCAAGGCTGAAGCTGAGTCTCATACACCCCCGATAATCAATACAACCGTTGTAATTTGACCCATCGTCAATAGCAATATGGTGCTGTTAGAAACAATACAGGATTTTTTTATATTAATGGCTATTTGCTGATGAATGAGGAAAAACCCATCCCACCTCATTCTGTATTAATAAGCACTCAATACAACCCATTGAGTATTCAAACCTAATATGCAATAATTAAAATCAATAAGAAGTTGGCTGTAATTTCAATAACCAATACCCAATTAGGCTACCTTCATTATAAAACACACACACACAACTAGAATAACTCCAGTTCAATTTTTATTAAATTTTCCAGTATCATGCATGAATCTGACAACTAGCATCACATATTTAAGACATCAACACAAAGCTTCAGTTAAGAAATATGTTCCAGCATTCCTCAGTAGAGTTCCTTGAAATCCCTCTAAAGTCGCTGTAATCACCTGGTTACACAGTCTATTTGGATTTTCAAATAATCTCCAGTTAGAGAAAGCAGCGACACCAGTGAGGCAGATATCATGACTCTGTAATAAAACATCCATATGGTGTAAATGCTGGAATGCCTCTCTTACCCATATGTTTCTGTTTCTACCACTTTCTACCACTCTAAGATTAAAAATTGTATTGCTGAGCTAGGTTACCTCCCAATGCTAGTTTGCTGTATAATAATGTGTGCTATTTTTTTTATAGATGTAGTAGTATTAGCAGATTATAGTATCTACTAATACTTATAGTTCTCAAGAACCGTAATTCCAACAGCATTCCAACAACTATATAACCAGACAGAATTACCCTTCTCCCTCTAATGTTACACATACAATTTTTAATTTTAACAATGTGATTAGTTGTTGCTGTATGCCTGCACTGGGTTGCACCATCTGAATTTAAATTATGTTTTTGCCTAGTTTGAACGTAAAATGGGATTACGTTAGAGTTTATGGTCTACAAAAAATATTTGGTTGCATCACACAAATAGTTCTAACATAATAGTAATTTTTTTGTTAAAATGTACACTTCCTCATCCTTGTGTAAGGTGTAAGGTCCATCAAAGTAAGACGTTAATATTGCTATCAAATATAAAAGGTAGGAATATTACATTTATGCAGAAAAAAGAACTGATTGCAGTAGCCTGCATATACACAGTGATATCAGTACTGAAAGGGAACCCCTTTTTGCAATTTACAGCCTTATATACCTAGATAGAATCCATCCATCCATCCTTATCCGGAGTCAGGTCGCGGGGGCAGCAGCTCCAGCAGGGGACCCCAAACTTTCATTTCCCGAGCCACATTAGCCAGCTCTGACTGGGGGATTCTGAGGCGTTCCCAGGCCAGTGTGGATATATAATATCTATGCCTAGTCCTGGGTCTTCCCCTAGGGGGTTTTCCTCTTCCCAGCTGGACGTGCCTGGAACACCTTCCAAGGGAAGCGCCCAGGGGGCATCCATACCAGATGCTCGTACCACCTCAACTGGCTCCTTTCGACGCAAAGGAGTAGCGGCTCTACTCCGAGTTCCTCACGGATAGCTGAACTTCTCACCCTATCTCTAAGGGAGACGCCAGCCACCCTTCTGAGAAAACCCATTTCGGCCGCTTGTACCCGTGATCTTGTTCTTTCGGTCATGACCCACCCTTCATGACCATAGGTGAGGGAATGAAAAATGCCCGGAAGACCTTTTCGTCACAACGGTGCGATAAAGCGATTGCAATACCGCTCTGGATGCTTCGATTCTCCGGCCAATCTCCTGCTCCTGCTCACTCGCAAACAAGACCCCAAGGTACTTAAATGCCTTGGGGTGAGGACTCAATCCTGTTCATGAATATCACAAACAAGACTGGTGACAAAGTGCAGCCCTGGCGGAGACTAACCCCCACCTGAAACGATGATATGATAATGACATTGATAATCGGCCTTTGGCCTATGGTGCTCTGGTAACACGTACATTGATGAGCATCCTTATGTTTGAACATGGTGTTTGTTATAGACAGTCCATGACTAGCACAGAAGTCTAACAGCAAAAGCCCACTCAGGATTAGATGAGGAAGGCCGTTCCTCCCAATCACTCCTCTCCAGGTGTCTCCATCATTGTCCATGTGCGTGTTGAAGTCTTTCAGCAGAACTATGGATTCCCCTACTGGAGCCCCATACAGGACAACAACATTATTCACTCAACGAACATATATCTCATCAGTGCTAATGTGATTTAGTAACGTTACTGCGGTGGTAGGCTGCTTCTCCCAAAACAAAGTTTTGTAATTACTCCCGATTTGTGATTTTAGCACATTTAATATTATTCGTGCAGTTTCAATTGATAGTAGACTATAGTGACAGCATGTGCGCACTGTGCAGTTTGTAATAACAATGTCAATCAATCGATCCAGCAATGATCAATGCTCACCGGCAGGGTGAGGCTGCGGTCACAAATACGTGAATCAAAAACTGCGCAGGAAATTGACATCGCCTTCCGATGCTAAATTCATAATAAAACCTACTCCATTGCAACCTGCCTCACTAAGAGAACTATACCCACATGCAGCCAACTGTGGGGTAAACCAGACGCATCCTTGCTGTTGGTTGAGGCTGTGTATTTAGATCCACTCTAGATTTACTCTAGACAAAATAATGCAAAATTGCTTCTCCAGAGGAAGCAAATGTTTTATTTGCACCTTCGCTCTGGGAATGGGAGGCGAATATTAATTTTGCATGTGTCTGCAGATAGATAGGCTATGGCTATGCCTGCACTCACCTAAAAGGGACCATGTACGAAATACATTAACCTCAAAAGAGAGGAAACATGCTTGTTGCCCAATTTAGCTTAATTTAGCTTAAAGCTCATTTCCATCTGAAGTCCCTGAGCAAGTTTACACAAGTGTTTCTGTTTTTTGCAGCGGCGCCACACATTAGCATTGCAATATATCGCCTTGCTTGCAGTATCGTAATAAGTATCGTATCGGCAGATTCTTGCCAATACACAGTCCTACTATACAGTACATTCTGTAGCTCGCTAGTCTCCTTCTCCGCCCTGAGTGATAACCGAGTACGGTCATTTCCATAGAACTATACATGGGTCAGTTCTTAGCCTAGTTCAAAGCCTTCTTCATGCTGACTCAGTGGAGATGATATAACATTTTTATTTTGATGCCATCCAATGAAGAATAAGAGCTGACTCACAGTCAACATGTCAATCATTACTTTTTTTCCCTAAACCCGAATAATAACCAGCAACTTTGGATATATTAAATATGCGTTTACATGGCTTAATTGGTGCTTTCCAGAAAAACATATTAGGATTTGAGTAAACCCCTACAATATTGTGTGTGTGTGTGTGTGTGTGCGCGCACGTGTCTGTGCATGTGTGTGTGTGTACAGTACTTCTTGTTGGTAGCTCATCTGTCTGAAGCTAATCTGTTCAATTCTATAGTGTACAGTATTCGGTTTGCAGCATCACCCTGCATTAAAATCCAAATCACACACTATTTTCCTTTATCTGGACCTTGGTGCCGTGCTGAAGCATCGCACACTGGTTTAGCCTCACTCTTTTGGACGACACAAATATAATAAGCACCATCACAAAGCCCAGAGTTTGAGGAAGGTAAAAAATGTCTAGAAAACAAGAAATCCCCCACACCAGGCCTTCTACTTTCCCAAGTGCTTTCCAAGTAGACAGTCACCCAGGTCCTTAAATCTCTGTCCCTAATTACAGAGCAGCTATAATTACAGAACTTGGGGAGAGATAGAGAGGAGGGGGAGACTCACATCCAGCCATTGTAAATTTAGGTGGTTACCAACTGATGATACCTGTTTTTTGAGCCCTGAGAGGTACAAATAATCCCGTCAGAGAGAACAATGGCTACACACCTGCCCCTTGCAAGCCTCTGTCCAATTACATCCAGAGAAACGTTCAATATGCCCTCCTGCTCCCTGACGACCTCTTAGTGTACTGAGCTTCTAGGCTGCAGTTATACACTCTAGAAAAAAAGTACTGATTCAGATGTAGATTTGCATATCATTTGGTAAGATTAGTGTAGATATATTTTCAAAATAATATGTAAAGCTAAGAAATAACAAAAGGCAGAAAAGACTGAATATGTACAGTATAATAATATTTTTGTAATATAATATAATATAATATAATATAATATAATAATATACTCTACTTGTATGTATATTGATATTGGATTACGATACTGTGAAAAATATTTATTATCAAAAATAAGTGCATTTTATTTTTATAAAATGAGTAATTTGCATATGGGTGAACATTGCTTGTGTTATTGAGCTGACCCCAAGGGTCAAAGGTTAAGCTCTCTTCCAGTTGAGTTGTCAGCACAGCAGGGCCTTTGTGTCTGGGAGGCTGGCAGAGATGGAGCTGTGTGTGCACGTGTGAGAGGGTGTGTGTAGAGCGAGAGAGAAAATGTTTGTGTTTGTGTGTGTGTGTGTGTGTGTGTGTGTGTGAGGTGGTTTTTGAGGAGTGCATGTTAGTGTGTTGTTGTATATTTCTGTGTGTTAGTGTAACTTTGTGTGTTTTTGTGATAGAAAATGTGTGTGCGTGTGTATGTGTGTGTGTGTGTGTGAGGACCAGGGGTGACTCAGGCTAAATGTGTCATTTGTAATGATCCCCAGACTAGCGTGTCAGCCTCTGCCCGGTCAAGTGTTCCACAGATCTCAACCCCCCTACCCCCAAACACACACTCCCACCCACACCCTGAGCTGCCTTCTTGCCCCTCTCTCTCTCTTTCTCTCTCTCTCTCTCTCTCTCTCTCTCTCTCTCTCTCTCTCTCTCTCTCTCTCTCTCTCTCTC